>JAGFNQ010004768.1:316350-437265 GCA_024364735.1 Boesenbergia rotunda | reverse complement strand
TAATTAAGGAAGGACAATACAGATACTGAAATCTAATTTAGCCTAATTACAAGTGCAGTAAGGAAAAAGACAACTAGAAATTAAGCATCAACAAAACTAACATGGAAACAAAACCTACAGCATTTAAGAAATCTAATCTAACCTAACTTAATTGCATGTAACTGAATCCATTAATGAAAATCTACGATAGGAAAAGCAATTAAACTAATGAAGCAATTAATGAAAATCCATCAACTGAAGTACTGAACACAAAGCAATTAAACTAATGAACCATTACAAAAATCTACGATAAGAAAAATTCAAACTAGAATCCATTAACGAAAGAGGCAATTTATCAAACACATGATGAGCATGTATTAAGATAGAATGATTGTATGCCATTCTAACACATAGGAGATCAAACTTGCTACAAGCATTAACATCCAAATTCGAAAATCAACCAGCAAAACATAACTACTCAAATTTTCGAGATTGATCAAACAGAATTGCTGCCAATTAGGTTCTGCCGAAGCTAGGAATTGCTGAAAAGTGGCTGTAAGGGAATTTCTGGAAGGAAGAAACTGAATTGCTGAGCTGATGAAGCTGGAAACAACTGCTGGATCGAAATTGCGGGAATTGAAACTCTACTGGCTACGGGATCTGAAAAACTGAATTGCAATGAAGGAACTGAAGCTGACTACGGGATCTACTGGAAATCTGCTAACACAAACTGCTGAAGAACGCTGGAAATTTAAGCTACTGCTGGAATTGATACCCTGTGAAGAAAAACGGTAATGAAACTGCTGTGAAGAACTTAATTTAAGAACTTCTATCTAGAAACTAAGCTGCCGATGAAGAAGAAAAACTGCGGCGATGGAATCAGCTAGGGTTCGGAACCCCTGAACCCTAGCTGTGGTCGGCGGCGTTGGTGATGGAGAGGAAGTCCGGCCGGCGGTGGTTGAGTCGACTAGGGCACGGACCCGCTACCCTAGCTTGCGGCGGCGATGAAATGGTGGAGACGCCGGCGGAGGTGGATGAATGAGTCGGGTACCACTCAACTCAGTTGATCGAAGCTCCGGCGACTAGGGCACGAACCCGCTACCCTAGCTGCGGCGACGATGAAGATGGAGGAGAAGATCGCCGCGAGCCCTGCGTGTGGAGTCGATCAAGACCTAGGTCGCGCGATTCTTCCCTTTTTGATCCCCGGCTGCGCGTGGATTCGGTCAGCCAAGCCACAGCTCGAGTTCGATTCCTGGGTTCAGTCAATCAGTGTGGTTCAGCCAAACCAAGCAGTTGATTCAATCAGTCAAGCCAGCTTTGGTTCAGTCCTGGGTTCAATCCAGCTTGGGTTCAATCAGCACTTGGTTCAGTCAAACAGCTCAGCCAAGCCAGCTTCAGTTGGTTCAGCTCTGGTTCAGTCTAGTTCAGTCTAGTTCGAGTTCAGTCAAGCCAACTCTTGGGTTCAGTCCTAGCTTGGGTTCAGCCCAGAACTCAAAGCTCATTAGTAACGGATGGCTGAGATCGATTCGGCTTCATCCAACGGTCAGATCTCTTCCGATCTGAACCAAACTTCACAGATTCCAATCAATGGTCCTGATCTACCTGTCCCCAGCTCGGATTAACCAGATCAGTGGCGGATGGTCCAGATCTTCCCTTTTCTTGAACGGATGGTCTAGAACATCTTAAGCTCGATCCAACGGTCAGATCACTTCCGATTTGGCTGAAATTTTCAGATCTTGGTCTCTGGTCATGATTGATTCTATCTTGGACTCGGATCGACCAGAAGTTGACCGATGGCTCAGATCTAGCCGTTCTCTAGAATGGACGGCTCCTATCAATCCGATGCTTGATCCCTTTGATCTGGATCCAATGCTGACTCAAGTCTGACCCGATTTGATCTAGGTCCATGATCAATTGAAGCCTACAAAATAATATCCAAATTTAGTGCCAAAAATATCCCAAATATACAAAGATTAGAATTAAAAGCCAAAATGAAGGGAATACATGAAACCTAATAAAATTGCAAACTTAAGCATATAAAATATGGATCAAACATGGATTTAAGAGCCTAAAATAATCAACAAAAATAGTGGTTATCAACTCCCCCACACTTATTCTTGGGCGTCTCGCACAAGTAAATAAAACTAAAAGAAAACAATATATCTCCCAAACATTACATCCCCTATCAATACTTGAGAGATAATAAAAGAAAATTACTTAAGATCATCAAGTCTCAAGAATCCATGTTTTATGGTTCCAAATCTCACATAAGTCAAAAGCATGGTAATTTCATCAACTTGCATAAACTAAGCATGACAAAAAAAAAACAACCTCACAAGATGGATATATGCACTGATGCTCACAAAAATAACAGATATGAAAGTGGAGTTCTCTCAAAACATTCATGACATTGCACTACCATATGCTTGCTTATATTCTACTTCTCCACTACTATAACATAAGTACACAAATCAAGAGGGCTTTTCAATGAATAATAATGAAACCAAGTGCTAACAAGAGAACAAGAAAACAGATAACAAAGAAGATCATAGAGAGCATGAAAGAATATCAAAGAGAATATGAGAGCATTGGGGTAATTAACATGATGTATACACTCAAACAATAGTCCAAAGTAAATAACTCAATCAAACCTCCAACACTCAAAATTCTCCTTTCACATTCTCAATGCACTACACATCAACCATTTACAACATCTCTCAAAGTGCATTTAGGGATCAACATAACTCTTAAATTTCTCTAAACAATAATATCGAAAGAGTACACATCAAGAAAATATTCCTTTTTGTTCATCACTAATACAACTCGAATGCTTGAGGAATTTTTTTTTTCACATAAAGAGATTTTTTTTCACTTTTTTTCATCTTTATTATTATTTTTTTTATCTCTCTTTCTTTTTTTTTCACATAGAGAGATTTTCTTTTTTTTTCAAAGAGAGATTTTTTTTTCACACAAGCATTCGTCCATATATACTTGTCTCCCCCCCCCCCCACACTTAAAATTTGACCGTCTCGGGCAAGATAGTAAAGCATGATAACATCTAAAACTCACAATAATAGAGGCTGATAATAGAGAAATAAAAATGTAACTCATCATGTAATCACCTTATGCTCTCATCGCATGCTCCAAGGAAGAATAAAATAATAAAGATATGGTAGTGAAAATGTAATGACAATGAAAAGATCTGATAAAGTAGATACAATGAAATATGAAAGCAATAGGTGAAATGCCCAGTAGTGACAATAACAAAGGAGAGGAAAACTAAAAGTTCACAAGAAAGATTGCCTCCATCATATTCATGTAAGCTTATGCTATTGTAATTTCAAAAAGAATCAAAGCAAGTTCTAGAGTGTCAAGTATCACAAATGCTATCACACATAAGAGGATTAAGGATAGGCATGGCAACATCCTCACTAGGTGAACAATAAAACTGTCATGCTTAATCTAACAAGATAGAGTCTATCACCACAACAAATGACTAAATGCAATTAATATCCCCAAGCATACCAAGGAAACCAAAACTCGATAATCAGACTTAACTATCTTTTATGATTCTCAAAGCATAATAAAGGAACATGTAAGGAGATACAACTCGAAATCAAACAAGATTTATTCAAAGCCAAACAAAATGTAAAATGAGAAAACAAAGTATAAATGCAAAGTATAAAAGTAAACAAACATGCGAGTATAACATAAAGAAAAACAAGAAAAGTAAAGTAAAGGAACAAACTCCCCTTTATTCTGGTGGACGGAGCCTATCCAGAAGTAGCCTCCATCTTGGTAGTGGAGGAGTCTGGGTGGCTGGGAGAATTAGGACTCCCCCACACTTGAACTTCACAAAAAATTGCTCTGGTGGCCTAAGTCGATTCAGGTTTAAAATCCATGGAAGGGGTGGAGTGCTTCGAATTATAGTAAAATCATCTCCTCCTTCTTGATGCTTTTCAGAAATCCTTCCAGGAGGCTGAAGTCTGTTCAGTCGGAGCACCCACTCCTGAAGTCTTCTGGACCCTGTAAAAATATGTAATACCTCTCTAAAGCGTGCAGGGTCAGAAAGAAATGATATAATATCAGTCTCTGCAATAAGTGAATCCAAAACTGCATCATATTCAATTAAATCAAATTCTGGTACCTCAATGAAATTTTCAAAATTATGTTCTACAAAAGTTGCATCCAGATACTCATCACAAATAAAGAAATCAAGTTCTGGCTCATCAATAGAAATTTCACAATTATTTTCAATCAAGGGTATATCAAGCAATGTATCACAGCCAATCAATGTACGCGTCCGACAGCTATTGGTTTCCCGAGTAATGAAACGTCTGCCGCCTAACACAGTGAATGGGCGACACGCACGTGTGACACAATACCTCGAGAATTACCCAGGGTTCGAACGGACGACTCAAATCTCTTCTCGCCTTTTCCCCGGATCACTATCGAACGACTAACATCACCCGCTCGGCCCTATATATAGGCCTCTCGCCCTCGTTGTTTTTACCTTCGGTTTTCACTTTTACGCCCCCCTGTTGCTCATGCGCTCTCTGCTAGGGTTCCGGCGACCTCCGGCAACGACCACCTAACATTCTTCTTCTCCGGCAACACCTTCTTTCACTCGGTCAGTTTCTCTCTCTTTTACACTTCATGGATTCTTCCTCTTCCCACTCGGACCCGTGGTACACTACCATGGTGTCCGACCTCCACCACCATGACCTCGACCAACTCCAATCTGATTACTATATTTCTTCCACCGCCTTCGTCTGCCCGACCCGACCGACCAACCTGAGAGCGCTCCTCTCAGCTTCATAACGATTTCCCGAGACCATCTTCAGGTCGGACTTCGTTTCCCGATCTATCCCTTCATCTCCTCCATCTGTCGCTTCTTCCAAATCCCCCTTTCTCAATTGGCCCCGAACGCCATCCGCCCGATATGCGGGTCTGTGATTATCTTTTCTCTGTACAAAATTTTCCTCAGCCCTATCTCTTCTATTATTTCTTTTATCCCAAGAAGCAAGAGCCAGGCGACTTCTTTTTCCAAGCCTGAGCCAAAACTTCTTTCTTAACGAAACTTCCGACCTAACAACAAGATGTAAGGTAACTTTTCGAGTGTCGTGTATCGACACTCGACACTTTTTAAAAGGTGAGCAAAGAAATACACCGGTTGTTGCTCGGCCTCATCTTGCCTAACTAACACCATGCCGGTCGATTCAGCCGAGGCCGCCAAATACACATACAAAACTTCTCCGACCTCTGACTTGGTCAAAACTGGCAACTCGGCTAGATATGTCTTCAGTTCTTCGAATGCCTTGTCGTAGTCAGCGTCCCATTGAAATTTGGTAGCTCGCCGGAGGGTCTTGAAGAAGGTCAATCCTTGCTCAGCAGATCGGGAAATGAAGCGAGATAGTGTCGTGATTCGCCGGGTGAGCCTCTGTACCTCCCTGAGGTTCCGTGGTGGGAGCATGTCAAGCAAGGCTCAGACCTTGCTCGGATTGGCCTCGATGCCCCTCTCAGTAACAATATACCCAAGGAATTTTTCACTTCGGGCCCCGAAGAGTCACTTGGCCAGGTTTAGCTTCAGTCAATATCGACACAAGGTTTGATAGGTCTCCTCCACATCGGACACCAAGTCGGCAGCTCAGCTTGACTTGATCAGGATGTCGTCCACGTACACTTTTATGTTCCGACCGAACTGTAACCAGAAGACCTTGTTCATCATCCGCTGGTAGGTGGCTCCGACATTCTTCAGCCCAAACGGCATGACCGTGTAGCAATATGTGCCTCTACCGTGATGAAGCTAACCTTCTCTTGATCTTCGGGCGTCAAGGGCACCTGGTGATAGCCTTGATACGCGTCCAACATGGAGATAAGTTCACTCCCGGCAATCGATTCAACCATTTGGTCGATCCGAGGCAAAGGATAACAATCCTTTGGGCAGACTCAGTTAAGGTCTTGAAAGTTAATGCAGACTCTCCATTTGTTGTCGGGCTTGGCAACCAAGACTACATTGGCTAGCCAGTCCAATAATTGAACCTCTCTGACGTGTCCGACCTTCATCAACTTCTCGATTTCAACTCGGATGACTTTGATCTATTCTGTGCTGAAATCTCTCTTCATCTGCTTGACTGACCTGGCGTTGGGATATACGTGTAGGTGGTGCTCAGCTACCTCCGGTCGGACACCCTGCAGTTCCCTCACCGACCAGGCGAACACATCCTAGTTCCTTGTCAAGCATTCCAGCAGTGACTCCTTCAGCTCGCTCGGCAAACCCCACGACTATCTTGACTCGGGATTCTCCCCTGTTGGGGAGCAGCTAAACTTCTTCCTTGTCCTCGTGCAGCTCGACCCAAGGAGTGGATTGCACCATATTGCAACTAGTGGGCGTACGCTGAACCTTCCGACTCTCAATCCGAATATCGTCCACATAACATCGGCGTGCCACCCTCTGGTCTCCCTTAACTTTTCCGACCTTGTCGCCAACCGGGAACTTAATCTTGGGGTAGAAGGTCGAGGTTACTGCCCAGAACTCATTGAGAGTCGGTCGACCCAGAATCACATTATAGGCTGAGGGAGGATCCACTATCAGGAAGGTGGACCATCTGGTCATTTTCAGCGACTCCTCGCCTAAGGAAATGGCCAGACGAATCTGCCCGATCGACTGCACTTGATTCCTGGTAAACCCGAACAGCGGTGTGGCCACCAACTCCAGCTGGGATGACTCAATCTATAATTGGTCAGAGGCTTTTTTATACAGTATGTTGACCAAGTTGCCTGTGCCCACTATGGTGCGGTGGACCTGGTAGTTGGCGATCACCGCTGTGATAACCAAGGCGGCGTCGTGCTGGACCTCCAGTCCCTGCAAATCTTGCGGCCCGAAGTTGATCTGGGGCCCTTGTTCCGACTTGATGAATCTCTAGTCGGCACACTTGTGCCTTCCGGGCTCGGTTGGAGTCTCCCCCAGTCGACCCACCTGAGATCGCGTGAACACCTTCTCGGACGATGTTCTGTTGATTGACTTGCTCTTCGTCCATCTCTTCGGACACGGCTCGCTCCTCCCGTGGGAATAAGTTACGAGCGGCCGGTGGGTTTCGTCTAGGCTCCCCGGCCGTTGGGATAGTTGTCAGACTTCCCCTACCCGAGCCGCGTCCTGTGGAATTCTGACGCCCCTGTCCTCGCACAATAGGGGTCAATGTGTAATTTCATGATTTTAGTAATTTCATAAACTCTCTGTAGTGGTACATGAATGTTGTGGGCTCTAAATAGATAGCATCAAGTTGATGTTTCTCTTGAACGGTATAAAGCTTGACATGTAGCCAAAGGATTTAGTCAACAACCAGATATTGACTTCAATGATACCTTTAGCCCAGTCATCAAAATTACATCTGTTAGATTATTATTATCAATAATTATTAGTTCTAATTGGTCTATCCGACAATTAGACGTTTCTAATGTATTTCTTCATGATATTCTTGAGGAAACGATATTTATGGAGCAACCACCTAGATTTATTCATCTACAATTTCCATCTCATATTTGTCACCTCAAGAAATCTTTGTATGATCTTCGGCAAGCTCCTCGTGCATGGTTTCATCGATTATCTAAATGACTATAGGCTCAAAGATTTTCTAGATAAAAAATGACTTCTCTCTATTTTACAGACATAATGATGGATTATGATATTTTTTCTTATTTATGTGGATGACATTCTATTAACTGGCAATGATCAAAAGAGCATTACAAATCTATTAAGTCTTCTCAATCAAGAATTTCCTATTCGAGATTTAGGAAATGATCATTTTTTTGTATTAAACTTCTTCCACATGATGAAGGTTATATCATCTGTCAGAGCAAATATATTATTGAGCTTCTTTAAAGAGCTAAAATGGATGGAGTACGTCCAGTCTCTATTCCAATTGCTACAAATAACCTCTCTACAACTTCTTCCTCTTCGGTGATGGTTGATCCCCAAGATTATCGATGTAGTATTGGAACTTTACAGTATGTTACTATCACACGCCTTGATATTACGTTTGTAGTAAATTGTGCTTGTCAGCTCATGCATACTCCCACTGAACAAAATTGGGAAGGTGTGATAAGAATACTTCACTATCTTAAAGGCACTATTCTACGCGGTTTTATTTTATATCGCCACTCATCTCGAGATTTACATACCCATATATAGCGATGTGAATTGGGCAAATTCTCCTGAAGATAGATGCACTACTAGTGAATATGTAATATTTCTTGGATGAAATCTTATCTCTTGGAATTCGAAAAAGCAACCTATAGTATCTCGTTCAAGCACTGAGATTGAATATAAAGCACTGAGACAATGCAACGTCAGAAATTATTTGGCTTCAATCCCTTCTCTCCGAACTTCATCTCGCATCACATATTGCACCAAAAATTTAGTATGATAATATTGAAGCAACATATCTTACAACAAATCCAATATTTCATACTCGTACAAAATATATTGAGATTGATTTTCATTTTGTTTGAGAGCGCGTGACAAGCAAACAATTCTCTGTTTCTTATATCTTTGCAGAAGATTAAATTGCTGATATCTTTACCAAACATTATCTGGATAACGTTTTAGCAGACGACTATCATGCAAATTCAACGTCAGAGATTTCCTGTTAAGTTTGTTGGAGAGTAAAAGAGAATAATTATTTAATAAAATTTTTGACTGAGTCAAATCAAATTTATATTATTAGATTAGATCTTTTCCTTATTAATCAGTTAATTGACAGTTTCTTTATGAATATGTTAATTAATAATTTTTTTATTTTAATCAAGCATTCTAAAGGTCTTATAAATTGTATGTCCCATAGATAAG
This sequence comes from Boesenbergia rotunda, assembly GCA_024364735.1. Taxonomy (NCBI): domain Eukaryota; kingdom Viridiplantae; phylum Streptophyta; class Magnoliopsida; order Zingiberales; family Zingiberaceae; genus Boesenbergia; species Boesenbergia rotunda. The sequence goes on along the minus strand of JAGFNQ010004768.1, from coordinate 428,438 downwards.
CTATTAAATCAAGAAAATATTTTGTTACCTCAACTCTTCTCTTATTTTATCAGACATATCTAATTTCGTAAAGATTTTTTACCACTATCAAAATAAATCTAGAAATACTAAAGTCCTACCAACATTCTTAGATTTACTTTAAACTAAAAGAAAGATCCCCATCTTAGATCCTTGTTATCCGTTGGAGGGTTCCATGCAAACATAAAATATATTCTAGAAATTAACTCCACTAACCTGCCCCTCATTGATTAATTAAATAGTAATCAAGAATAGAAAATCCAAGTGGAACTCAACCACAAGCTTCGCTTATTCCACATGGAAGCAATCGATTAAGCTGGTGATCTTTGGTTTGGACTATAAGCACCAAACCGACGCCATTTCCATCGCCTGCTCACCTACACTGGTCGCTACCTAGCTAGTGATTGCATGCTCTTTCATATTCATGATTCAGCTCACCAACGCAGTTACAGTTCCGAAGAGAGTACTCTTGATAATTAGATCGATCGATCGATCGAGAGTCAAAGACCGACACTGATCTACTTCATAGTTTAATGACACGTCCTTTATCGTAAATGATCAAAATATATATATACTTGGACATTTTTATAGCAGACACAGACACAGACACAGTTTCCTGTGCCAGCCTTTGTGGTCAAGATTAATTCATTGAGATATTGATGATGCTGACACGAAATGCTTCGCATTGAATAACTTACAAAAAAAACAAAACAAAGAAAACAGAGAATTGACAAACAAATTAATGCTCGAAGAGAATGATTAATTAATCGGCGATCGATCAAATATGACATTGGAGGATAATTGATTGATTGATTTAATTAATTAATTTTGCGGGTTCTTTACAGCATTTATTGGCGTTTTCCCAGATGTCCTCGAGCTCGCCGGCGAAGGCCTTCTGCCGGCCGACGACGATGGTGAGGTGGTCCTTGCGGTCGACGACGACGACGCGGGTGCGGGGGACCTTGGACTTGACGGCGTAGCTGCAGTCGACGGGGAGAAGCTCGTCGTCGCGCCCGTGGAAGACCACCACGTCGCAGCTCAGCCGCTCCGCCACCGCCTCCAGGTACGCCTCCACCTTGCCGGCGCCGGCGCCGCAGATGATGTTGTGGAAGGTGTGCCACGAGGAGTTGTGCGTGTGGCAGAAAAACCCATCCATCAAATATGTTCTAATCCTGTAATAATAATAATAATAATAAATTACTTATTTTATAAGGAAAGAAAGTATTTTGATAATAAAATAAAAATTTAGATGATATTTTAAAAAAGGCTGTTGAATCGTTTGTCATTTTGAAAATTATCCTTGTGACAATACAACGAGCATATACCGGCGACAAAATAAGCATATTCCGACCTGTTCCGCGTGACGAATTTGAAGGCGCTCTCCCAGCGGCGGTGGTTCTTACAGAGCACAAGGCTCGCCACCCGGCTGATGTGCTCGTACCAACACAGCACCGACGCCCCGAAGGCCATCAACGGCCACACCCTCCTCGGCGCCACACGCCGGAGCACGTAATGCGTCCCGTGCTCCCCCTTCGGCACCGGAAAATATGGCTGTCACCACCGACACTACTCAAATAAGTACACAAAAGGACAGATGATTATATACGAACATAGTAAATTGGGCGTCACTGTCGGAGATCACCGGAGCAAGCAGAGTGAGCGACTTGACGGCGCCGGGGTACTTGACGGCGAGCGCCAGCGCCAGGATGGATCCCAGCGAGTGCGCCACGATGTGGAAGCTCTTGACTTGGAACCGCCGGAGCACCGACCGCTCGATCATCTCCACGTGCTCCCGCAGGGTGTAGAGCGACTCTGGCGGCTTGGGGCTGCGGCCGAAGCCCAGCAGGTCCACCGCCAGCAGCCGGTACCTCGACTTCGCTGCCTCCGACACGTTCGGGAACACCGTCTCCGTCCAGAACGCCGACGATGACAAGAACCCGTGGATGAACACAACATCCTCCTCCGCCACCTTCTCCCCTGTCTCATTGCAAAACATTGCAGTGACAATCGGTGTCACAGTGCGGTTTCTTTCATTAGTTAAAGATTGATATACCTTTAGGAGCTTCGACGTGGACGAAGAGGGCGTCGCGCTCGCCGGAAGGGGAGCTCCAATGGTTGCAACTCTCGCAGGCGCAGTCTGTCCAGCTCCGGGAAGAGGACCGAGCCGCCGCCTTACCGCGGGCTCGGCCGACCTTACCCCGGAGGACACGGACGATGGTGGAGTTTGTGGTGAAGGTGGTGGTGGCGGAAGAGGAGGACGCCGCCGACGAGGAGGAAGAGGAAGAAGCAGAGGTGACGAGCTTGAGCTTGCGGAGGTCGTGGAGTGCGGTCTGGGCGAGGTCGGCCAGGAGGCAAGGGCGGAGGAAGAGGGTGTCGGAGATGTCCTCCAGGTGGAGCTTGGTGTCGTCGGAGGAGGCGGAGGAGGACAACGAGAGGAGCTTCGATCCACCCTTCTCCGCCACGAGGATGACGTCATCGTCGTCGTCGGAGGAGGAGTTGAAGAAGGAGGAACAATAGCAGGGCTTGCACTCCTCCTCCATCACGTAGTCGGTCATCTTGTACACGAAGCACAGCAATGCGTCAAGTAAATCCAGCACGATGAAGACCAGAAGGCTAATGGCCTCGTTCACCATCCGAGCCGCCGCAGATGCCATCGTCGGCAACCAGAGTCCAAAGGAAGACGACGACGAAGAAGAAGAATGCTTAGTCTCCTGAGACATGTACTGGATATAAAATGTTGCATGTAAGGAAACCAGTAATTAATTGAAGGTGGTGGTGGGCCGGAGGTGGTGGCCGGAGGAGGAGAGACTTATAAAAGATGAAGATGAATTGAAGAGGAAGCAGCATTAAATTGGGATGTGGAAGAAAGGAGAAGGGGTAGGTGGTAGTTGAACTTCCTGGCAACTTCAGAAGTTATCTGTGAGTTACTCCCACTACTACTGCCATGGCACGTGACAGGCACGTGAAGACGAAAGGAGGATAGTAAAAAATAAAAAAAATAAGAAGGTTGTGAAAACGATAATTTATCAAACAATCGCATGTAATTTTTCAAATGATTTAAAAGGATTTTTTTATTTTTGAAGAAGATATACTTAATTTTTTATTCTACCTACTTTATCTTTCTGATCAAAGTTAATTTTTTTCTGTTCTTTCTTCACGTCAGAAAACATTAAATTGATGGAAATTTTAAAATAGGAAGAATACAAAATTATATGTGTACTTTTGTAAATATTAAAATAGCATTATTTTCTTTATCAATTCGAAAATTTACCTACGTCATTTGATAAATTGCCTGCCAAAAAAATATTTTTCTATTATATTATTTATTTCAAAAATATTCTTATGTGTACTTTAATTAAGTGGATTTAGTAGTTTAAATACCTGTTATAATTATGCGGCAGTTTTGTAACAATTTTAAAATAATATTAATTAAATTGATAAAAATATTTTAATCTAATAATATTTATATATAATAATTTGGAATTAAAATGAAATAATTAAATTTCATATTATATTACATTATAAAATATATAATAGTACTATAATAATATTAGAATAAAAAATATTTTTAATACAAAATATATAGTAGCAGTTCCGATTAAAAAAATTATTCATAACGAATTATTTATTTATTTATTTGTTCAAAGTACACCTATCTCATATAATATTCTTTTTCCTATGCATATACATTCAAAATAGTTGAAATTCTAATCATTATTTAATTTATGAATAAATTCCTCTAATTATTTTATTGTTTTCTTTCTTTTTATTTTTTATGATTTATATAATTTGAATTTTAGGTGTTTTTGATTTTTTATCTAAAAATTATTATTTTATTTTTCAATAAGTATGGAATTTATTAGAGCATTAAATATGATACGATGGATTGCGCCTTCTAAGAAAAAGTGTTTGACCAAGAAAAAATATAAGAACCATGTTAATGAAAAAACAAGAGATCCGAAAGCAATATACTTTTTTTTTTGATAGTACATTTTATTTTGCAATTAATAGTTTAGTGCATATTTTAATTTGATAATAAATCTTTTTTTAACAATATTATTAATACATTAATTCATATTTATCATTATTAAATTTTTAATGATAAAATACATATTATATTACTATTATAATTACTAAAACATTTTAAAATAAAAAATATTCATTTTCGCCGTACTTTATTTTTCGATATGATCATCAAATTTAAAAATTATAAAATATAAATTTTTAGGTTGTTAATATTAATTAAATTTAAGAGGCGTCGTTGGAAAATATTAAATGTTGAGGTGTATTTTGAAAATTGCACTGATGCTCACGACCCCAAGCACCGAAAAATCAGAAGCCCTGTCCTCTCTGATCACCCTCTTCCCCTTTCACCCACCGTGCCCTAGATGCGATTCCATTGTCTCCGCACCTCCGCCTCTGCCATTGCCTCTTCGTCGCCGGTGGTCGTTCATCTAGCTTCGTCTGCGCGCGGCTATCTGGCTCAAATGGTTGCTTCGTTGAACCGTGGTGCCCCTCCGCTCTCCCCACTGGCGTCGCAGCTTCTCCAACCGTGATCTCCGCCAACTCCTCCTGGGTAAGTTCCCGATCCCTGCTCTCTTCATCTCATGGCTGGAATCTTTTCCTACAACGTTGTTCTATCTTTGCTTCGGTCTCTTGGACGACAAGATAACCATCCCAATGCCCGTTTTCTTTTTTGCCTCTTCTGTCTCTGTTTCTCTCTCTTTTGTTAACTCGACCTCTTGACTCTGACTACAAGTGGACAACTTTTACTGCTTTAAGCTTTATGCTTCTTCTGGACTAAGCGTTTTTTGCTGCAAATGTTGCAATGCATCATGTAGAATGATGAGGATTTTGTAATGGTTTTCTCACTTCATTTATTAACCGAAATTGATAGGACAATGCATTTCTCTATTACTAAGCTTTGTTTGAGATATCTAGTTTTGCTCTGGATAAAACATTTCCCATTTGCTGAGTTGTGTGCATCTAGAAATAAGCATTGGATAGTTTCTTTTCCCTGATACATGTACAGATTGAATATGAAAGGCAAGATTTTTTTGCTGATGATAAAACAATGACAGATAGAAACATTATCTCTTTTTCAAATTATTTGATGAGTGTTGTAAGGGATCTATCTTTGAGTATAACACTTAATGATTAGCGGTGGTTTTAGGAAAATATATTTGTTCATAACACTAGACTAATAAGATTAGTTAAACATTTAAGTCTGGGCAACGATTATATGGAAATTTAGAAATCCTTAAGTGATCAAGGTTACCTATCACCTTTTGTGGCTTCCAAATTAGGATATAATGATTAACTTACTAATTTATTAATTGAACATGTATAATTTTTTTATATAATACTGTAACATAAAAGGTGTTATTCTTTTACTGTTTAGGCTAGTACATTTTCCCACTAATGATATATTGTTCTCTGCAATGCAAATTTAAATTATATAGTACATGCATTATTTTTTTATAATTATTCTGCTATTAATGTCATTCTTGTTGTCTCCTATCGGAATTAATATCTGATGTTTTCCGAGAATAATTGATGTTTGCTTTGTTTGACCATACAGAAACACAAATACAATTAGCCACTAGTGCTGTAGGGATATTAGAACTTAAAAGTGCTAAGCTTTAAGGTCGTTGGTTGCTCAAAACAAGTCACTCAAGTGAAGTATGACTGAATATTATAAATTATTTAAATATGGCGCTGGATATGGTCATCTAAATAACAAATGCCCATGGTTACATTTGGGAATTATCATAATATTATTGTGTCAACTCAAAAAGTATTTGGATAGTTTTGCTGATCTTATATTTTCCTATAAATCAGATTCTTTTGAAGACCTTTTTATCAAATCAAATTATTTAGAAGACCATTTCTATAAAGTGATTTTTTCCCCTTTTCAAATTGGTGGAATCAGCCCCAAATCATCCTGTTTTTCAGGAAAAACGATTGTATCTTTCTTAAAATTAGATCACCTGTTGCTTCTGCGCACAGCATCAGAAAAATTGAACAGATTGGGAAGGGGAGGTGAAATATAAGAATCCAAAGCTTAATGTTCATGTCATCCCAATGCTCTTCTATGCAACCACGGTGTCCTTCACTTGGCTTAACCCACTCTGAGAAATTGGCTTAACCTTCCATGTGTGGTCTAAAGGACTCAATATCCACGAAATATTTGTGCATGCTCGCTGAACTAGTATCAATTTGTAGTTTCATCTTTGTAGTTAGGAAACTCTGATGTTTATCATTTTGTGTAAGAATTTTGGATCTAATTGGCTTAGAACTACAACTTACTGGATAAAGTACATGATTGAGAAATTATGATGATTGAATTTCTTTTATTCAACTACAACTACAGTAATGCACAATCGAGGAAATGAAAAATTGGAAAAAATCATACTATTTGTTAAGGAGCAATCTTGTCAAAGGGAGTTTGGGGAAATAGAAACAAAGCATTGGTTGGGTTAACACATTGTTGGCAACAAAAGGTGAAACCATCACCTCGGTGGCCCCTCCAGGGTGTCCCGCCACTATCTCGAAGGGAGATAAATCACAGGGGACTTCGTCCAGCAACAATAGCGCATGGAAGGAGAGGTTGAGGCAACTGTTCGGAATCGATTCCAGGCCTATTGGCAGCAACACCCTTGCATGAACTAACTCCGCCAGCTCGTGGGGGCACATATCTTCCAAACATAAAGCCCATCACAACAATAGAGGTTAACACATTGTTGGAAATGCAAAAGGTTGCAGTCTAGGTTATCTTATACCATGCTAACGATTTACTCATATCTTAAGATGATGCAATCTGGAGTTCCTTTTCTTCCACTTGGTCTAATATAAAACATGTATGGTTATTAAGGCTACAATTACTGTGAGGGATTCTGATTCTGCATAAAGAGTAGGAGCGAGATGCCCATTTTCATTGATTGCAGATGGAAGGGAGTCTGTGGAAAGGATTTGTCAATTTTGCTTTCTGCCTAAGTATGGGTGGAAATGAAGGAAAGAGCTTTCCAATGGGCAAAAACACAATAATGCCTTCGCCTCTATGCTCCATATGGCGTTCATCACCAAGGCATTGAGGCATCAGTCTGTGAAGTGACGAGGATCGTAGCAAGGTTAATTGGTTCTTTCATTCTTCTCATCTCTTTCCTTTCTTTTCTTTATCAGCACCAAGTAATCAACCTTAGGATGCTTCCCCTTTCTTCCACTCCTTTCCTTTCCTTTCCTTCCCTCCTCTCCCTCTCCCTCTCCCTCTCCCTCTTCCCCTTCTCTTGTTTGAAGTAATCACAGCCAAAGTGTTCATACTGATAGTTGTAAGCATTTGTAACAATTATGTTTATTTACTCTGACAGCTCTTCTGTAAGTATGTTTCATAACGTTTTTAATAATTAGATTAGACATACTGGGTTCTTGTACTTATCGGAATTTGTTGTTATTTATCTTTGTCTGACAATTGCTGTCATGTTCTATATATAATCTAACAAAATTAATCTGACGTATACAGATATATGATGTCAATAACCAATTGCAAATACTTATTTGCATGACGAAAGACTGAGATTTTTGATGTGAAATCTGCTTTCTGCCTTGAGCATTCTTTTTTTCCTTCATAAACCAATGGTAATCCTATTTAAGAGAGCATGGTGATATCTGGCCAGAGTTGAATATTCTTTTTTCTGCAAGACTATTGTTCTTTTTTGCCATCATATTTCTCAATGTAAGCATCACAAATTTGTCTCCTAATTGTGCTTTTTCTTTTATTTTGTTTAGTGATAAGTTTGAAAATTGTGTTATCTGTTTTCACCAAATGAGAACTCTCCTGTGTTCAGCTGGTAACATAACTTTTTGACATGTCTCATCGCAGTTTTCCTTATGGATGAGGTGGGACAGAGAGAAAATGCGAGACACAAAAATGACCAATATAAAGCTGTTCATGCACAGGTATTGTTTTGTGCCAATATTTGAGTTTTAATTTTTTTTTTTTACCATTCTAATGAATAACAACAGCCGATCCTACCTAGTGAGATAAGACTTGGTTGTTGTATTCTAATGATTAACAACCATAAAGATTAGGCAAACTAATTTTTCGGTTTTAAAATATAATATAACTGAACAAGCTGATAGGTAACAGTCAGTTTCTGCAAAAAATATTTTCTCTATGTTAATGTTTATATATTCAACATTTTATTGAACCACGTAGATAAGTTTCCGAAATTTACCAAATCACATAGGGTAGTTTCAAAATTATCAAATCACGTACCCACTTTCCATTTTACCCCCGATCAGTTGACCGATAAAAATTAATTGATTGAATTTTTTACCAGTAGAGTTGATTTATCTCTATATCCAGATTTTGAGACTTCAAAGAAATCAGGCGATTGATTTTCAAAATCAGTTTCTTTGAAATTTCAAAATTGATTTATGACAAATTGGTTGATGGATCAGACGATCTGGGATTGACATGAAATAAGTTCCTATGTGTTTGTCTAATTCTCCTGATTATATCCATACCTTCAAACATTAATTTGATCCAATATATTAAGAGCAGTGATTTTTTGAACATGAATGTGTTCAAAAATTTCAATTTATGTTCAAAAAATTGCTGCTCTTAATATATTGAGTCAAATTGGCTTTTGAGAGAATGAATATAATTAGGAGAAGTAGACGAACATATAGAAGCTAGTTTCATACAATCCGAGTTCATTTAGCCCACTAGTTGGTTTTGTCCAAAATTGACTGATGGACCAAACAATCTCGGATTGACATGAAACTATGTTCTATATGTTCGTTTAATTCTTCTGATTATATTCATACTCTTAAACGTTAATTTGATCTAATATATTGAGAGCAATAATTTTTTTCTAATAACTTATCTATATCGTTCGGTTAAAAGTCATTTTATTTTTGTTTTTCCAAAAATGCTATTATTTAAATCTTAATAATTGAGATATAGAGGAATTTTATTCAAGTATACTTCATTTTATAAATAAAAGATAAAGAAAAATAATAATAATTAAGAATATATAGGAGCTAATGTTTAAAAAGTCATTGCTCTTAATATATTGAGTTAAATTGATGTTTAAGAGCATAGATATAATCAGGAGAATTAGACGAACATATAAAAACTAGTTTCATATCAATCCGAGGATGTTTGGTCTATCAGCCCATTTTGGGCAAAATCGGCTGATGGACGAACAAAACCGGTTGATGGACAAGCAAAACTGGCTGATTGACCAAATATCCTCGGATTGAGCAGTGATTTGTCTACTTTTCCTAATTATATTCATGCTCTCAAACGTTAATTTGTATCAATATATTGTAAGCAGTGATTTTTTTAATATGAATTAGATTTTTCGAACATATTCATGTTCGAAAAATCAATGCTCTTAATATATTGGATCAAATTGATGTCTGATGACATGAATATAATCAAAAGAATTAGACAAACACATGGGAATTAGTTTCATGTCAATTCGAGGTCGTTTGATCTATCAGTCGATTTTGGACAAAACTGGCTAATGGATCAAACATCCTCGGATTGACATGAAACTAGCTCTTATGTGTTTGTCTACTTCTCCTAATTATATTCATACTCTCAAAATCCAATTTGACTCAATATATTTATAGCAACGATTTGAACCTGAATTGAATTTTTCGAACACATTTGTGTTCAAAAAGTCACTACCCTCAATATATTACCTCAAATTAATGTTTGAGGCGATGAATATAATCAAGAGAACTAGACGAACACATAGGAATTAATTTCATGTCAATATATTTGTCTACTTCTCCTGATTATATCTATGCTCTCAAACGTCATTTGACTCAATTTATTGATGGCAGTAAATTTTTGAATATGAATTAAATTTTTCGAACATATTTGTGTTAAAAAAATCACTGCTCTCAATATATTAGATCAAATTGATATTTGAGGACATAGATATAATCAGGAGAATTAGACAAACACATAGAAATTAGTTTTATGTTAATCTGAGGTCGTTTGGTCCATCAGTCGGTTTTGGGCAAAATCGGCTGATGGGCCAAACATTCTCGGATTGATATGAAACTAGCTCTTATATGTTCGTCTACTTCTCCTAATTATATTCATGCTCTCAAACGCCAATTTGACTCAACATATTAAGAATAGCGATTTTTTGAACACGAATTGAATTTTTCGGACATATTCGTGTTCAAAAAATCACCGCTCTTAATATATTGGGTCAAATTAATATTTGAGGGCATGGATATAAACAGGAAAATTAGACGAACAAATAGGAACGTATTTCATATCAATCCGAGATCGTTTGATCTATCAACCAATTTTGCCATAAATCAATTTTGAAATTTCAAAGAACCAGTCGACTGGTTTTTTTTTGGCTGGGGGGGAGGGGAGGGGTAAAATGGGAAGTGGGTATGTGATTTGGTAATTTTGAAACTACCCTACGTGATTTGATAATTTCAGAAACTTATCTACATGGTTTGGTCAAATGCTGTTATATATTTGAATATTTGAATCGTAAACCTTTTTGTGTTTTCTCTGAAAGTTGATTTTTATTAAAAATTTGGATGTTCCAATTATAAACCAGAATGCAGGTATTTGTGTCTTCAGTTGTTGGTTGTCTTTCACTGAAGCAATTAGTATCTGTTTTTCTGGTTCTGTTGCTTCAGTTTCATTGGAATTCCTAAATTTTTACTTATTCTGCATAGTAACTAATATCTGTTTCTGGGTTCTGTTGCTTCAGTTTCCTCGGAATTCCTGAATCTTGACTTGTTGTGCTCCATGTACAAAAAACCCTTAAATAGAGCTCATGCAAGATGAGTATATGAGCATTGTAACTCACATGAATACTCATAGTTTCCATGATTTACAGTCAAATAATATGTATTTTTAAACACATTCATTTTCTCAATTTTGCATGCGTCGAATTGTGGTTGGTGTTACAGTGGATGATGCCTCAACACCAGCTTAAGGAGAATCAAACCATGAAACTCTTAATGGCTGAGAGGGAGAAAGCACTCCACGAACGTGACATTGCCATTTCTGAGAAGAAGACTGCTTTGGTCGAACGAGACATGGCATACCTCCAGCGTGATACAGCAGTTGCTGAGAGGAATAGTGTTATCATTGAACGGGACAATGCAATTGCCGCCCTAGAGTATGCCCGTGAGAGTTGCATGAATGGTAACTGTGCAGGTAGCTGTTCTGTTCCTCGCGGTACAAAGCACATCTACAATAGCCAGCGGCAACATCTTCAGCCTTTGCCCTCTCCAGCACACCAATCACAAGATGCTCCTTGCCGCCAAACTCAAGATTCACCAAATAATGATGCATTTCCCAGCTCTGGTGGTTCTGAGTCTGGAATGAAATTCAACAAGGTGAAAAGGCCAAGGAAGGATACCAAAATCCAAGACTCGTCATCTAAAAAGACTACCAAGTCATCTCGAAAGAGTAAGAAGGGTGTGGGCGATGATTTGAACAAGCAGGTGACTATTGCAAGAACAACTAGTGAATGGAAGGGTGAAGTTGGCGGCGGCGTTGCAGAGGATCTAAACAAACAGGTTTCCTTGACAAAGTATCATGAGTGGAAGAGTCAAGACCTGAGTCTGAACCAGGTTTCCTTTGACGACTTGGCAATGCCAGTGCCAGTCTGCTCGTGCACCGGGAAGTATCAGCAGTGCTACAAGTGGGGAAATGGTGGATGGCAGTCTGCTTGCTGCACCATGACTCTTTCCATGTATCCATTGCCAATCATGCCTAACAAGCGCCACGCGCGAGTTGCAGGTCGTAAAATGAGCGGAAGTGCATTCAGAAAACTCCTCGGCAGACTTGCATCAGAAGGGCACGATTTGTCCCAGCCGGTGGATTTGAAGGACCACTGGGCTAAACATGGAACCAATCGCTATATCACCATCAGGTGAGAACCAACTGCTTCTCGAGTTTCTTCGACCTCCGGTGAGTATTTTGTATGGAAATAGCCATCTGCAAATATAAGACAGACTTAGATCGATGTATATCATGATGCATGCATTAGTGAACACCGACTGTCATCATGGTGTCCGGTGGTTGTAACATATTAGTCAATACACTTCTTTATCGTCCAATCCTGTTGCATTGTGTGCAATTAGAAATTTGACAGGATAAGCTAAAATTGGACCTCTACTCCGAGCTTGTTCGCATCTTGCCTTCTGCCAATGGTGGCGGCCTAATGGTTGTGGAGCTTGCGAACGTGAAGCTTGGCGACCAAGAGAAAGCCTGTATGAATGCTCTATCTAGGTTAGTTCTCTTACCCTGAATCAAAGTTGTGTGATTTCCCTTACCTCCAATGTCGTGGTCCAAATACTATCTATTCTTCATAGTCATCTTTTGACTTACTTTGTTAGCCTTTGCCAATTCATTATGCACACTTAGTAATTCCTTTCGTTAACTGGCATTGCATAAATTATAGTAGGGTAAAAATAACCAAGGATGAATGAAGAATAATAATTCTAGAAACAACAATAAGCTCATGTATTATTTGTAATTATGCATCCTCGGTCGCTTCTTGAGGTGGATCGAGGAGATGAAGGGGTTGTTGCTTTTTCGATGAGAAGGTTGGCGGTTGGCAATGGAGGGAGGCTTGCCGTCGGTGAATGAGTGGCCGCCGATCATGCTTAGCATATCTACCGTTCCCTTTTGGCATGGTGATCACAAACTCCCGTTCCTTTAGTCATCTCTACCATTTCCTATCGAACTTTCCTACACTTGATGCTCTTAGTTTTTATTATTTCATTTGAAAGATATCTCATGATCTCTAAAATGTACAAATCATCTATGACATAATATGAGCTGTTTAGGTTGGCACCAACAACTAATTCAAATTTCTTAGATCATATTAGCCAAGGATGATATATTGTACATCACTCCGTGAGCGTAAGCATATAGTGTTAATGTTTTTTTTTTTTTACTTTTTGTTAGTCTAAATATTAAATTCTAAACGTTAAAAAAAATAACAATAGATACTCACGGTGCTCATAAATAGTTATGCAGCATAATATTTCTGCATATTAGCATATCTACAAATTTAAAACTCATTGTCCAAATTAAATAATTCAAATTGTTCTTTCTCCATCCTTGTAACTCCTCATTTCGTGCAAAACCTTATAATTTTATATATGATTTTAAAATTTAAATTGTAATTTAAGTAGAGCAATTGAGTCTATAAAATTGTAATATTCATGCATTGTTTTTTAAAAAAAATATAATAGTAGCTTTTAGATTTATGATAAAAGCCTTTAAAATTAATATTATGCCAATTTATCTAAAGTATAGATAAAGCCATGATACCATTCCTCATATATTAATTAATACATCAATACGTCTGGATAACTAATGTGTATATATCCACAAAGTGGATTAATAATAAGTGTATATATCCACAAAGTGGATTAATAATAATAATTATTATTATTATTATTATATTTACGGATAGGTCCACAGGCTCTCGCCGGCGACAGAGATCTCCGGCGAATCGTCGGAGTCATGCGGGCTCAGCCGCGGCGGGCTCATCAGCATCCCCTCCGCCATGCTCATCAGCAGCTGCGGCATTTCGTAGATTTCCTCTTCGTCGATGTATTTCCCTCCTTCCACCACCTCCTCCGCGGCCGCCGAGCTCTGTTCTCCGGCCGCCACGTGCTCTGCTCGCGGTCCCTGCTTCAGCGTCAAGGCCGCTGCGGCCGCGGCCGCTGCGCGAATGTGCGTCGGGGAGGCTGACTCCGGGACCGGCCGGTCGGCGATATCGTCGGGGAAGTTGAGCACGGCGTCGTCACCGCGGAGTGCGCGCGCCGCTACGTCGTAGGCGACGGCCGCCATCTCCGCCTTCGGGTACGTGCCGAGCCAGATGCGGTTGGCCTTCCGCGGCTCGCGTATCTCCGACACCCACTTGCCGCTGCGGTTGCGCACGCCGCGGTAGCGCCGCTCCGGCGAGAGCAGCGGAGGGGGATCGAGTCCCTGGTCACCGTGTCCACCGGCAGAAGTGTGTTCCGCCATGCATGAGAGGGGAGGGCGAGAGCTCGAAGGGGAGGTTAATGGCGACGAGGTGAAGCATTTCTTATAAGGGCGGTAAAAAACGGAAGATCTTAAATGGCGGCGTCGGCGGCGGCGGCGTTGGTGGTGGCGGCGTAAGCGTGGGGTTTTAGCGTCGAAGGAGAGGGGGATTTGGGCGGCACGCGCTTTGCATGCTGGAGATTAGCTGTTATCCCAAATACTTACTACGGTGTTTTTTCTAAAATTCGAACCGGACCGGACGGTTCACTCGGTTAGGCCAAATCGATCTATTTCACAAGTGGAGCCCATCCGGCTGGACCGCCCAACTCAGCACATCGGACCGGATTTAAATACGAAATTTTTTTAACGGTGATTTATTGAACTAAACATTTATCTCTAATACTTAAATTCTTTTTAATAAATAATTTAAAAAAATTTAAGGTTAATATTGACATCTGAATGAGTTTCAATGAGCTCTTGATTTATTTTTTGACCGTCGATAAAAAAATTTCGTGAAATTATTTCAGTCACCTCCAATATAAGTATGTTCGAATACTTGAATTATTAAAAAAACACATATTGATTTCCTAAAATACACTTACATCCTTCACCCGTGCCTGTTAGACCGGCTGTGTGAAATCATTGCTAAGCGGCCACTCGACTAGGAGCGTGTCTAATACAAGATTTTAGAGAGGTTTATTAAATAAAAATATTAGAAAAATATTCAACCATTGTGTAGGAGGTTTGAGGTTTTAATTTATGAGCAATCCGTGAAATTTCAAACCTATTTTCTCTCTCAAAATTAGTCATGTAGATGAGACCATTCGGGAGCCTCAAAATTAGTCCTTTTTGCACTCGGGAGCCTCACTCAGGAGCTCAAAACTTCACTCGGGAGTCTCATTCGGGAGCCTCATTTGGGAGCTCAGGAAATTCACTCGGGAGCTTCATTCGGGTGCTCGGGAGACTACAGTTTGAGGAAAAGCCGCTCGGGTCACTCAACATAGATAAGTTGAAATTAGTTTTAGTAATTTCAATTTATTGTAAATTCTCCGAATATCCTCCAACACTTAGGTTATGTAAAGGGAAATAAATCATGAAGTTAGTTTATAGCTGAATGCTAAGTGATTGTGGGAGTAAGAGGAGTTTTTTCTCCTAGAACATACATTCATCTGGAGTCGATCTCTATCCCATTATAATAAAAGAATATGATATGCTCAGTGAAAAATTTCAAGGAAAATCTCAGTGAATGACGTGACACTTTGCATGCAGCGAATACCCGACGGATTCACCGTGCCCCCAGGATATAGTTTGATTCGGGGAGGCGGCCTCCAGCCGCCGATGGTGTCCTAACGATAATCGGATGTGTGCATGCAAAATGTCACGTCATTTAGTGAGTGTTTTATTGAATTTTTTCACTGAGTATATCGGAGTTCTATAATAAATTTGTCATCTTCTAACCAATTAAATGACTCATAAGAATGCTAATTATACATGAAATTATGATCAAGTTAGTCGTGTGTCCGTCGATCATAATTTTATAATATCCATTGTAATAAATTTGTAATCCTCTGATCAATTAAATACTTCATGAGAACGCTAATTATATATGAAATTATGATCGAGCAAGTCGTGTGGCGGTTGATCATGATTTTACAACTAAATAACTGGTTAGATCCATTCTATTCCCTAAACCATCTTGGCCAATCCAATCTCGCTAATCTGTTAGTTTGATTCATAGTTTGACTCAATCACCGACTCATTTAGAATATTGTTTCAATCTACTTCATTTTTTTAACTACAAT
The DNA here is from genome assembly GCA_024364735.1 of Boesenbergia rotunda. Taxonomy (NCBI): domain Eukaryota; kingdom Viridiplantae; phylum Streptophyta; class Magnoliopsida; order Zingiberales; family Zingiberaceae; genus Boesenbergia; species Boesenbergia rotunda. Next base: position 412,580 of record JAGFNQ010004768.1, on the reverse strand, counting down.
TTACTTCTTTGGTTCTTTAAGTTCACGCAATTCATTTGGCTAGCTCGATATGTCTAATTTGCTAGACAATAGTCCTTAGGGAGAAAATTAATTGCCCCGGGGCATAACACAATCAGTTCCAGTGAATCAAAATTATTTTCTTGAGCACGGATTTGAATCGTAGGTTAACGGCCATGCACGAAATGCTCTCTCTTAAAAATTTGTTACATATCTAATTCATCTATTTAAATTTTATCATGCTGACAAAAGATAATTCACTCGTCTTCAATGCCCCCGCCAACAAATCTCAAGACTAATACGGAGGAAAACGGGCACATTTACTCTAATAAATTTTGATTCTCAGAATTCATACCGATAACACACATATATTACCTATCCGTGCACCCCCACAAACACTACTTATATTTTATCATGTATCATGAAACGAGGATCGAGTCAATCTAGAGAAGCAAAATCAACTGTTACCACTTTAGACCGAAAAAAATTAATAATAAATAAACACATATATATTCCTTAGCGAACTAAATAATTAAAAAATTATCATAAAAAATAAGAAAAAGAAAAACCAACACGTTTATAAATTGATATTTTAATATTATTTTAAATTAAACATTTAAATGAATCGAAATAACAACGACCATAAAGGACAGCGATCAAATTAAACAACATTAATAAGGCACGTAAATTCCAGCCGACATATCTAGACCACAAGTGGGGGCAGAGTCAAAGATCTGCTTTATTCACTTGTCTTAACTACTTTTTATTTTATTATAATAAATATTATTATTAAAATCAACTCATGATTTTTTTTCTCCGGCAAAATTAAAGGCCATTCTTTGTATTAGAATATAAGGCATCAACAACAACGCTTAATCCCATCTTAACTTTTTTTTAAAGTACTTTTATATTCAACAATGTTTATAACAGGTATGACAACGTAGTTGTAGCAACTGTTAGCATTGTTACAAGATGAAATCATAACTAATATTATATAGGTATAATAATTACTGTTTATTGTCTATGAGGTGGTAGCCCAGTGATACGGTATAGGTCTGAGATCGGGCTCGATTTCCGTCTTGTACGGACAGGTTTTGTATTTATTCTAGTGTATCGATCTGTGACTTCTTTGCTCGAGCTAAACATGATTCAGGTAATTTCTCAAGTCCCGTTTAGTGTACGGGTAATTTTTATTGAGTTTTGAACTGTATTCTGATTGATTATAAAATGATAACATTTATAATTTTATAGTTACTATAATCAATGTTATAGTCAGAATTTTCTACCAATCGATCAATTTTTAAAAATTGTAAATATTAATAAATATTAGTTTTCATCGTTCAAAAATTTAAATTTTAAATTTAAAAAGTCAAAAACGAGGTTAAATTCGAAAATTTTGATCCTGACCATTAGTTCTAATTGAAACAACATCCGCCAATCATCAAGTTTCTTTATAACAAAGGGAAGAATGATTTCGCTTCCTCATACTATTTTGTATTTTTATCTATAAAATTTTTATTCTAATCAAAATAATCATCTAAGTGAGAAACCTAATAAAATAAAATTTATACTTATAACTCTTTTTCAATTAGTGAAACCTGGAAGAAGAAAGAAATAACTTTCTTTTTTAAAAAATCATTGCTATTGAGAAAAATAAAAAAAGATAAGATAGGGTGGAAAAAGTAAAAGAGGAGACTTTAACCTTTTCGTTAGCCTTTTTTTGACTAGTTTCGGTGAGTTAGACAATAAGACAAAGAGAGAAAGACAAGATAAAATAGGGTTATTATTGCGATACCAATAAAATCCTAAAAAACATAAGAAAGGAAGAAGATGCGAGGGCTGACTAAGAATACAATAATTGATGCTGCGTTTCTTGGTTGCTGGAGAAGAAAAAAAAAGACAACGCTTATACTTGAGAAGAGGAGAAAAAAAATTTACAAGTTTACAATTATTAGAGAAGAGAATAAGATGAAGGAAATCAACCAAAGGGCGTACTCAAAAATTGGTATTTACCAAAAGACGTACCATGGTTTCATTTTACCAAATAACGCACTTATTTTAGTGAACTTCCTCTTATACCCCTCCTGCCAAAGTACTGCATGTCATTCTCATTCTCTTTCTCTTTCTCAATAATGAATTCCGAGACATTTGAAAAGATTTTTTCAGACTTTTTATTTTAAAATAATATATTATGGAATCAGATAAAAAACGTAAGATAAAAACCGAAAAAATATTTCAATTAAAAAAATATCTCATCAAACGTGATTTCAAATATATACAGAGATCATTTTTATATAAATTAGATGAGCGTAGATCATTTTTATAATTGATTAATATTAATTAATATATTAAATAATATTTAATAAATATATTAATATATAAACACCTTGAAATTAGAAAAGCCTGAAATCTTTTGATTTCAGACCCAGCGTGGGCCTGAAGTAAAGTATTTCAGGCCCAGCGTGGGCCTGAAATAACTCAAGACCTGAAATCAAATGATTTCAGGCCCTGCATCGAATTGAAATTATGAGTTATGATAGGTTTTTTTACGTAGGTCTAAAATATAAAGAAACATCTCTTTATATATTTGAAATCACAATAAAAATCATTAAGAAAGACTACCTTACGAGAGAAATTCTAATTAATATAAAATGAACATTATACTAAAAACGAACTTTATTTATATATATATATATATATATATATATATATATATATATATATATATATATATATATATATATATATCGATTCTTTGAATAAAGAAATCAAATATCATTTATTATATTAATTTAAATATTATATATTATATTAATATATTTAATTTTAATAGATTTTGATAGGAGGGCCTGAAGTCATCTGATTTCAGGCCCTGTGTAAATAATTAATTTAATAAAAATAATTAATTATAAAAAAAACTTCTAATGATTATTTTTGATGTCCAAACTTCTAATGATTATAAATTATGTTGTAATAGGAATTTTCTAGGTCTATCAGTGGTTTTCGCTCAAAACCGACTGATATTTTTTCAGAAATCCAGATATGGGAGGTCCATCAGTGGGTTTTACTCAAAACCCACTGATGGAACTAAACTACACCTATTGCTTTGGAAAAAATAATAATTTGAGGTTTGGACACTTAAAATACATTCTCCTAACTCTACCCTAACTATTGATAATGTTTTTCAGAAATCTAGATATGGGAGGTCCATCAGTGGGTTTTACTCAAAACCCACTGATCGAACTAAACTACACCTATTGCTTTGGGAAAAATAATAATTTGAGGTTTGGACACTTAAAATACATTCTCCTAACTCTACCCTAACTATTGATAATGTTTTTCAGAAATCCAAATATGGGAGGTCCATCAGTGGGTTTTGCTCAAAACCCACTGATGGAAGAACTAAACTACACCTATTACTTTGGAAAAATTAATAATTTAATAATTTTTAAAATATAAATAAATAATTTTTTTATAATTAATTAATATATAATTAATATATTTAATAATATTATTAAATATATTAATATATAAAAAAATTTAAAAAAAACTGAAGTTTTTTGATTTCAGGCAGCGTGGGCCTGAAATCAAAAGATTTCAGGCCCACGCTGGGCCTGAAATAAAATATTTCAGGCCAAGCGTGGGCCTGAAATAATTCAGGGCCTGAAATTAAATGATTTCAGGCCCTGCGTCGAATTGAAATCATGTACTATGATATGTTTTTCACGTAGGTCTAAAACGTAAAGAAACATCTCTTTATATTTTTGAAATCACAATAAAAATCATTGAGAAAGTCTACTTTACTTTACGAGAGGAATTCTAATTAATATAAAATGAGCATTATATTAAAAACGAACTTTTTATATATATATATATATATATATATATATATCGATTCTTTAAATAAAGAAGTTAAATATTATTTATTATATTAATTTAATATTATATATTATATTAATATATTTAAATTTTGATAGGAGGGCCTGAAGTTAGATGACTTCAGGCTCTGCGTAAATAATTAATTTAATAAAAATAATTAATTATAAAAAAACTTCTAATGATTATTTTTGGTGTCTAAACTTCTAATGATTAAAAATTATATTGCAATAGGAGTTTTCTAGGTCTATCAGTGGGTTTCGCTCAAAACCCACTGATAGTTTTTCAGAAATCCAGATATGGGAGGTCCATCAGTGGGTTTTGCTCAAAACCCACTGATGGAACTAAACTACACCTATTACTTTGGGAAAAATAATAATTTGAAGTTTGGACACCTAAAATACATGCTCCTAACTCTACCTTAACTATTGATAATGTTTTTTCAGAAATCCAGATATGGGAGGTCCATCAGTAGGTTTTGCTCAAAATCCACTGATGGATGGAAGAACTAAACTACACCTATTACTTTAGAAAAATTAATAATTTAATAATTTTTTAAAAGATAAATAAATAATTTTTTATATTTGATTAATATAAATTAATATATTTAATAATATTATTAAATATATTAATATATAAAAAAAACTAAAGTTTTATTATTTCAGGCCCACGCTGCCTGTAATAAAAAAACTTCAGTTTTTTTTATATATTAATATATTCAATAATATTATTAAATATATTAATTTATATTAATCAAATATAAAAAATTATTAAATTATTAATTTTCCCAAAGTAATAGGTGTAGTTTAGTTCTTCCATCAGTGGGTTTTGAGCAAAACCCATTGATGGACTTCCCATATCTGGATTTCTGAAAAAACATTATCAATAGTTAGGGTAGAGTTAGGAGAATATATTTTAGGTGTCCAAATATCAAATTATTATTTTTCCCAAAGCAATAGGTGTAGTTTAGTTCCATCAGTGGGGTTTGAGCAAAACCCACTGATGGACCTCCCCTATCTGGATTTCTGAAAAAATATCAGTGAGTTTTGAGCGAAACCCACTGATAGACCTAGAAAACACCTATTGCAATATAATTTTTAATCATTAGAAGTTTGGACACCAAAAATAATCATTAGAAGTTTTTTATAATTAATTATTTTTATTAAATTAATTATTTACGCAGATGACTTCAGACCCTCCTATCAAAATTTAAATATATTAATATAATATATAATATTAAATTAATATAATAAATAATATTTGACTTCTTTATTCAAAGAATCTATATATATATTATATATATATATATATATATATATAGTTCATTTTAATATAATGCTCACTTTATATTTATTAGAATTCCTCTCGTAAAGTAGACTTTCTCAATGATTTTTATTGTGATTTCAAAAATATAAAGAGATGTTTATTTACGTTTTAGACCTACGTAAAAAAACATATCATAATACATGATTTCAATTCGACGCAGGGCCTGAAATCATTTAATTTCAGGCCCTGAGTTATTTCAGGCCCACGTTGGGCCTAAAATATTTTATTTCAGGCCCAGCGTGGGCCTGAAATCTTTTGATTTCAGGCCCATGCTGCCTGAAATCAAAAAACTTTAGTTTTTTTTTTATTTTTTATATATATTAATATATTTAATTATATTATTAAATATATTAATTTATATTAAACAAATATTTAAAAAATTATTTATTTATATTTTTATAAATTATTAAATTATTAATTTTCCCAAAGTAATAGGTGTAGTTTAGTTCTTCCATCAGTGGGTTTTGAACAAAACCCACTGATGGACCTCTCATATCTGGATTTCTGAAAAAACATTATCAATAGTTAGGGTAGAGTTAGGAGAATGTATTTTAAGTGTCCAAACCTCAAATTATTATTTTTCCCAAAGCAATAGGTGTAGTTTAGTTCGATCAGTGAGTTTTGAGTAAAACCCACTGATGGACCTCCCATATCTGGATTTCTGAAAAACATTATCTATAGTTAGGGTAGAGTTAGGAGAATATATTTTAAGTGTCCAAACCTCAAATTATTATTTTTCTCAAAGCAATAGGTGTAGTTTAGTTCCATCAGTGGGTTTTGAGTAAAACCCACTGATGGACCTCCCATATCTGGATTTCTGAAGAAATATCAGTGGGTTTTGAGCGAAACCCACTGATAGACCTAGAAAACTCTTATTGCAATATAATTTATAAAAATAGAAGTTTGGACATCAAAAATAATCATTAGAAGTTTTTTTTATAATTAATTATTTTTATTAAATTAATTATTTACGCAGGGCCTGAAGTCAGATGACTTCAGGCCCTCCTATCAAAATCTATAAAAATTAAATATATTAATATAATATATAATATTTAAATTAATATAATAAATAATATTTGATTTCTTTATTCAAAGAATTGATATATATATATATATATATATATATATATAAAGTTCGTTTTTAATATAATGTTCATTTTATATTAATTAAAATTTCTCTCGTAAGGTAGTCTTTCTTAATGATTTTTATTGTGATTTCAAATATATAAAGAGATGTTTCTTTATGTTTTACACCTACGTAAAAAAACTTATCATAACACATAATTTCAATTCGACGCAGGGCCTGAAATCATTTGATTTCAGGCCCTGAGTTATTTCAGGACCACGCTGGGCCTGAAATATTTTACTTCAGGCCCACGTTGGGCCTGAAATCTTTTGATTTCAGGCCCACGCTGGGCCTAAAATTAAAAAATTTCAGGCCTTTCTAATTTCAAGGTGTTTATATATTAATATATTTATTAAATATTATTTAATATATTAATTAATATTAATCAATTATAAAAATGATCTCCGCTCATCTAATTTATATAAAAATGATCTCTGTATATATTTGAAATCACGTTTGATGAGATATTTTTTTAATTGAAATATTTTTTCGATTTTTATCTTTCGTTTTTTATCCGATTCCATAATATATTATTTTAAAATAAAAAGTCTGAAAAAATCTTTTCAAATGTCTCGGAATTCGTTATTGAGAAAGAGAAAGAGAAAGAGAATGACATGCAGTACTTTGGCAGGAGGGGTATAAGAGGAAGTTAACTAAAATAAGTGCGTTATTTGGTAACAATGAAACCATGGTACGTCTTTTGGTAAATACCAATTTGTGGGTACGCCCTTTGGTAAATTGCCGAAATCAAAAAGAAGGGGTAGCATAAAATACGATCGGGCTTCAACGCGTGTAAGAAGAAAAGGGAGAGAAAAAAAAATAAAACATAAGATTTTTTAAAAATATCCTAATTTATTTTAAATCGATTGAACCTGTTTAAATCTTAAATTTAATTTAGTCATAATTTGTTCAAATCAACTCGAATCAATCTTAGTTTGAACCTGTAACGACCCGGAAAATTCTCTTAATATTTTCTTAAAATATTGAGCATGTCTAGATAATTTTCCGAGGGACCTAGAAATATTAATAGACAATTTGGCTTAGAAATCCATATTTTCTCATTTAAATTGAGAAGTTAAGTACTAATGGGCCTTATGTGGGCTTCTTGGTACTATAATTATTGGAGAATTTTAGGTAGAAATTTATATAAATATAAAGGGCTTTTAATAAGAAATATTAACATAATTATGGGGGAATTTTTAGAGAATTTTCGGAATTTTAGGGGAAAATAATAGAAAAATACAAGGAAAAATAAAATAAAAAATAAAGTGCATGGGCCAAGGATTGAACCTTGGACCTCTTATTCAATCATATATGCTTCAACCAACTCATCTAGCAAGGGAATGTTATAAGGAATGACATGGAGATTAGTTAAGGCTTAGGAGAAGATGAAGGGTCATGGAGAGACTCTTCATTTACCTCCTTAATGGGTGATAAAGAGGGGGGTTTGGGAGTTTCTTTCTTTCTTCCATCAATTGCATTTCCTCTCCTCCTCCCTCCTCATTCTAGCCGAACACCTCAAAGGGAGTTCTCCCTTGGAAAAAGTTCCACCAAGGCTTCATCTCCAAGATCTAAGGTTTTCACAAGAGTACAAGGGCTAAGGGTGGTCAAGAGGCAACAAGATTTCCATCTTTCTCTCAAATCTAAGGGTTATACTCAAGATCAACCAATGTAAGACTCTCTCACCTGTGGTATAATGATTTTTCTTGAAGATTTACATGATATGAAAGTCTTGTATGAGATGTTTATGTTGGAAAACCAAAGGAAACCCATGAACCTAACCTTATAGGTTTCGGCCACCATGGGTTCTTGGTCTATAATGATGATAAAAATCAAAATCATGTTGTGTAATGTGTTCTCATGATGTTTAGAGATTAAATATAATTTTTGAAAATTTTTGGGGTTCCCTAGGATCCCCTAGGGTTTCGGCCATCCCATGAATCCATGGGTAGAGTTGAACTTAAACCCTCAAGCATGTGGTTTGTGTATTATCATGATATAAGAGAGATTGAGGGGGGCTTATGTGAACTTTTATAAGGCTTTGTGACCCCCACAAGTTTCGGCCAAGTTGGACCTAGGGCAAAAAGTTAGGGATTTTCCTCAAGCAAGGGGTCCCAATGGCTTCATGGTAGAATATGTTTGGTGTTAATGTTTGATTGGGGAGTTTATGGAATTTTTCCATGAACCCATGGCCTTGTAGGGTTTCGGCCAGCACATGGAAAGAGGGCTAAAGGTTAGGGATAATCCTAATTATGAGCCCTAATGGCCTCCCATGGTCTTATAAGTAAAGTATGATTGGTTCCTTACCTTATGCTATTTTACATGATTAATTGAATGATGGAATCTGGCCCTATAGGTTTCGGCCAAGCCAAGGAATTTAGGGTTTGGAAGGAGTTAGGGTTCAAAGAATGATGGTTTATGCTTACCATGGAGTATATATATATATAGGTTCAAGCATGTGGTAGAAATTATGTTACCAATAACCCTAAGTTTAAGCACCATGTTTTATGTTTTATGTTTATGATTGGATGTCATGCTTAATAGGGTTTATTATGAATGTCTTATGTTTTATGCCATGTAATTGAATGATAAGTAGAATGTTATGGAAATCCTACCTATGCATGCTTAAGATAGATACCATGCTTAGGCAAGAAATGCAATGTGTACCTTATGTATCATGATCATACAAGCTCTATGTAGTAGGATAAATATCTATGAAAAAACATGCCATGTTTGATGCAATGCTTACCTTCTAGGTTATGATCATGCAAGTACAAAAAAAAATAGAAATGATGTTTAGGTATGCATGCCATGTTTATGTAGGAAGAAGTATGTCATGTTGTATGAATAATGATGTATGCCATGTGTATGGATATGATGCATGCCATGTTAAATGAATAAAGACTTATGCCATGTTTATGAAGGAAGATGCATACCATGTTTATGAATGAAGATAATGTTCATACCTTCCAGGCATCATGATGTTATGCAATAAGAATGAACAATGAAAGGACAAGCATGTGTTAAGTCATGCTTTATGTAACATGGTTATGCTATGAATGTCTTATGAAAGATGAAACATGTAAAGTATTTTACTTTATGAATGGGCTTGTACCGGACCGAAGTATGGGTCCAAGGGATGGGCACCTTATGAACGCCCCGGTTCTGGACTACCGACTATGCTGTCCATGGTTCTGGCACTACCGGAGCTGTGCAACATGGATGGGCTCCTTAAAAATATCTCGGTTCGGGGACTACCGACTATGCTGTCCTTACCCTAGTAGGTCGGGGCTCGCTACCTCGGACTTGCTAGGGATGCGCGCTATGATGTATGTATGTGGTACAAGCCGGGGACCCCAATGATATGATGATTATGTTTAAGCATTTAAAAATATGTTTCTAAAAGTTAAGCATCCTTATGTATATGCATTCACTCATGCATTCATTCATGTTATGCATTATGCTATGTTGATAAGATTTTATGCTTACACTTCATGTTAAGAAATATGCATGAGAATAAATGATCTATGTCATGATTATGTTAAAAAGATGTTCATATGCTATGATAGGAAGTATGCTTATGTTTAGGCCATACAGGTTGTTTTGCACCCTATGGACATGTTTATACCATGTATTATGTCATGTCAAGAATGTTTAGGATGTTATGTTTATACCATGTATTATGCCATGTCAAGAATGTTTAGGATGTTATGTTTATACCATGAATTATGCCATGTAGTATACCATGTTTACCATGAATTATGTCATGCTAGGAACGTTGATTATGTTTATGCTTATGCCATATAGTATGTCATGTCTAGAATGTTCTTATGTTATGTTCATGGCACGTATTATGTCATGCTTAGAATGTTTACTATGTTTACGATTATGCCATGTCTTATGCCATGCTAGGAAATGTTCACTTATGTTTGTGTTCATGTCATGCTATGTATATGATAAGTGATTCAAGATGTTATATTCTAAGTAGAGCACCACGTATGTTAATGTTTCATGTGCTCATTATGAGATGACGAATGATTTTTGTGAGTAGGAAAGAGTCTTACTAAGCCTGTGTGCTTATAGTCTTATTTCTTTATATCGCAGATCATTCAAGGGGACAATGATGGAAGCAGCAGGAGGGCAAGAACGCATGTGTGTGGTAGTGACTTGGCCCAGGAAACCCTATGTTTATCGTTTATGCTAGAACTTTACTTTGGTCACTTATATGCTTGAATAATGGCATATGGAACTCTATGATATGATGTTAAGTATGACATGAAATGACATGATATGATGTTTAAGTATGAAGTCAATATACCAAGGTTCCTATGTCATTATGTTAAGAATGTTAGTAGGGCATGTATAAGTTAAAGTTATTCCGCTGTCTTATGATGACTACATGCCTTAAGTATGGTAACGTAACGCCGCTTTATGAAACAAAAAAAAACGGGCATTACAGAACCAACATAATTCGTATCTCTACATCTATTCGTTCAATTTAGTTTGAACCTAATTTAATTTTAATTTAGCACTCTTAATTCGTGTCTCAAAATTTAGATTTAATTTATCTATTTATTATTATATATTTTATTTTTAAAATTCAATATTTAATATTTTAAATTATGATTTTTTATATATAAAATATCAACGAATAAATTAGGTTGTGAGCTTTTAAATATATGATAATTTTAACTTCCGACCACAAACGAGGGTGAATCTAGGGGTGAGCAAAAATTTGAAAAAATCGAATTAACCGAATCAAACCGACCGAATTTTGGAATTCAGTTCGGTTAATTCGGTTTTCAATTTTTTTCTCGAAATTCAGTTCGGTTTTCAGTTAATTCGGTTCGGTTTTCGATTTTCAATTTTGTAATTCGGTTAAACCGAATAAGAATATTAATTTAATTATTTTTATTTAAAAATATAATTAAATTAAATAAAATTATTATTTTTTAATTAAAATCGAATAAAATTTTAAAAGTTCGGTTAAATCGATTAATTCGGTTAAAAACTGAATTAATCGAGATTTTATTTGTTTGATTTTCTTGATTTTTATTATAAAATTTAGTCGGTTCGATTTTTTTTTAAAATTTTGATTTATTAAATTTTCGATTTATTCGTTTCGATTTAATTTTAATCGAATACTCAAATGAATCTACTGATAAAGTGACGAATGCTTCCATATATATAGTCCCCACGTGGCTGCTCCTGATGCTAGAATTATATAATTATCATAAATATGATTCTACCGTTGATAGAACATAATACTGATTATAAATAAATTATTTATATTATAGCAACGATTCATACCTTAGTAGAATATAATGTTAATCAATATTGATATTAAGTATTATAACTGTACAGTAAGTATGATTATATAATTACTATAATATAATATTAACTCGTGTTGAATAAAAGAAATAAATAATTTATATCATAGTTGAAAGATTACAATCTTATGTAGAATTGATTTAGGATCAGAATTGAATCAATGAGATCAGATTTTAAAAATGTATGATCCTATAAAAAAATTTTAAATTTAATTTAATATTGGATAGAATAAAATCATCAAACACGACTAAATCAACATGATATTTGATTAAATTTAAATTTATAATAAGTTGAATCAAATTAATAACAATTTTAACAAGTTAAATCAAATTTCGGCGTCTCTTCGCTCCCACCATCCCCCGTCGGCCCGGGCCGCGTGGACAGCTAGCGAGCGAGACTTGCGGCAACCTCGACGAGCAGCTAGCAGACGCAGCAGACGAGCCAGAAAAGAAGGGGAGGATATTTTTTGTCGTTGACATTTGATCGAACACTCGGTGCGTGGTGGGGGGAAGGACCGTCAGGTGTCTTCGTTGTCTGCTGAGTGGGTTGATATTTCCAACAGTCGACTTGCTGTTACAAGCAGTTTTAGATGATAATCAGACTGGGACAGCTCAACCATCAACTACAGTGTCGAGCTGGAGTTGTTCCACAAAAACCCTTTCACATTAAAAATAAATAAATTAAAATCAGACAACACTCTAATATGAGCCGACCAATTCGATTTTATAAAATAAATTATAAAATAAATTGAAAAATACTCATGATAAATCATCGAAAAACATAATATTCTATAATTACGCGTCCTATTTATAAAAAAAATTCTACAAAATTTATTGACAAGCATCAATCCCTCTCATATTAAATTAGATTGATGCTGATCAAAAATAGTAATGAATGAGAAATAAAATTAGGATAGGATATTATAGAAGATCACTCTCTAAAATCTTAAGCTTTAAGATTATTAGGCCCTATTATATAGGATCTATATCTAAATTTTAAATTTTATTTTACTTTTAATTCAAATATTCAACACTTAAAATTGACTAAGACAGACTGTTCAATATCAAAATAAAGAATTACTTATTGTATCATAAAATTGTGTTTGATTAAAGGTAATATAATTCAGTTTGTAATGTAATTGAGTCTGTAATATAATTCAGATTATATGTTATTGACCTTGTAATCCAGATTACAACACTTTTAATCACTTTTGTAATATAAATTATATTATATTATCATTTTAAAATTATATCAAATAAAATATTCAATCTTGTAATATAATCCTGATTACATTACAAGATTAATAATATCTTACCAAATGTAACATGTTGCACCGATCAGCGATGTTTCAAGTCGACTTGACTCTACCTATTTGATTAGTCATAATCCGACCAACCCATTCGGGCCATTTTGGACCTGGCTGCATTGTCGACTCATGTCATTCTATCCATCCATCTTATTTTGCCACCCTTTTACATTTTAATATAATAAATAACATTATACATAGGAAAAATTTTCATAAACTCCTCAATCTCAAACTCACCTTTGCATGCAGTCCCCATTCGAAAATTTCTTTACATGCAATCCTTGATGGGATTGACAAGACAATTTTGTAAGTATTATTTGAAGAAAGTTGAGTATAAAAATTAAAAATTTGAGTATATAAGGTTGCATCCACCACATCAAGAAATTGTATACTCAAATTTTCTAAATTAATACTTAATCTCAAATAATTTATACTTAAATCTTTACAATGTATACTCAATTTTCACTCTTTTATACTCAATCCATCAGGGAGTGAATGCAAAAAATTTATCAAATGGGAAGTACATACAAAGATCAGTTTGGGATTGAAGAGTTTTCTACAATTTACCATTATACTATACTTACCGTTATACATAAGCAGAGGAGAAATGCTATCTAATGGCCTCCAAGATTTGTCAAAACAACATTTTTTTTATTAGCTAGTAATAACAGTGTATAATAATACATGTCGAACACTGTAAGATGCCCGTGCTTATGCGCCAAAGAAAAGCATGAGATCATGAATAGATTAGTAACAGAATACAAAACATAGAATGCTTGTCTAGTTTACTAAGCATGTATCTATATCGATCGAAGTTTTCCTGCTAAAAGTAGAATGAAAGAGGGAACGAACTCCTTTCGCGACATGTTGGTCACTTTTCCATTTCGTTCCAGTGTCAGCATCTACATCTGGTTATTAGTATTATGAAAGATCGATTGTCAGACGAGTGCTTCTGCTTCAGCATCAATCTCCTTCAGACCTGTCCAATCTTGTGGCTCTGTGGAAGAAAGCAACAAGCAACGAGAATTCTTGAAGTTAATCGTTCCTCAAGACACTACAACGGAGAATTAAACATTACTTTTGTAGGTATCAGCAACCACCATGAGTCGCCTTTGCAAGACTGCAGCCATGAAAAGAAAAATAGAGCACATGCCGAACATGATAGTGATTGGGAAAGCATTTACCTTCAAGACAAACATGGAACCAGGAAATTAGTACTTATCAAGGACATAGGACTATGCCAACTGAAGATTTAGTTATTTTAGAACATGATTATCCTCTAATTTACTATCGGACAGGAAACATAAAGATTTAGTGCTTACATTGTAGAGTACAATACAGACGAATAGATTGAGGGGAATGCGAAAGAAGTTCATGATGGTGCTCCTAGCTTCCTCGGGGATGTACTGAGCCCTCATCTTCATCATTGATGGCCAAAATATGCCAACACAGGACTCAAACACACAAAATCCAAGGAGTTGAATCGAGCTTCCAAAAGATATGCTACCTATCACATTAGAAGGTGCTAATACGAACTGTTTCGCATTAGCACAAAAGTTACACAGACCAAATGATAAAGTTTCATATTGGTGGAAACTGAGAAGAGACTTACAGTAGAAATAATTGGAAGCAGCAGAGTGAATGCAGAGATTGCAAACACGATCTGCATATAACTCTCGACTTTAAGAGTTGCTCGGGCCATCAGCTTAGATGCAATGGAACTCCCCAACATTGAAGACAACATGAATGTAGCAAAAATAAAGCCGTGAGGTATTTCCTCGTCATTGGGGCTCAATGCAGGAGTCCACAAGAACACGAAGGTGTACATGGAACCTTCGAAAAGAGATTGTATTGCACCCAGCAAAGCAATTTTCTCATCTGGTATTAATAAATTTTTTTCACACGATCATCTTTGGTAAAATTGAGGCAACTGTTTGATGAGAGTCAAAAAAAGCTTACCAGAAGCAATGGCTGCAGCAGCAGCTTTGAATTGTCCCATTAAATCTTTGCTCTCAGATGGATCTCCATAATTTTCACTCCAAGATGACAGGATAATAGCCATGCCTATGGCAAGGAAACATGCAGCAGAATCAAATGGAGCAACGGGACCAAATCCCAAGGTATCAGCCACTAAATTGGCAAAAAGTCCAGAAACAATGGCTATAAGACCATTGCCAAGAAATATCGCTTTAGAGAAAGTTATGGACAACCACTGTGGTTCAAAACCTCTCTGCATAATGGAGAAACCAATGCATGAGAACAAGAATTAGAAAAATCAGTCACAAGATAATAGGCCAATGGACTAGTGATATTAGATCTCAGCCCTGAGTAATTCAAATGCTATCTTTGAACAAAGAAGAATGAAAATTGATTTAATATCACCTTATCAATCAATAACTAAGTTAAATTTCATTGTCAGAAATAGAACAACAACTATGATACAGCAAACAACTATTATATTGATTTAATATCAACTTACTAATCAATAACTCAGCTAAATTTCTTATCATAGATGAAATAAAAACTACAATGCAACAACAAACGCAACAAAGTTGTGAGTTCCAACTACTTAAGTGTCCCCTAGATCGAATTTGCCCATCCATTGAATTCTATCCAAGACTATATCATAGTAAAATTTTGATATCTCAAAGCTAAGATACATCTGATCCATAACAATCATGTTGAGGAAAGAAACCAAAAGGGAAACTTTTGGATATTGGTTGGCATTTGCAACCAAATAATAGATTGGTATTGAAATGTGATTTGGCAACTAGAGTTACAGGGATGAACTCCTTCATTATTGTTGAGGTAGCAGCATTTCAGCTGAGTAATTTGAGGGTCTTTGACACACATTATCATCATTGCCATCAAATCCCGACAATATGAGATGGATTGGCCTTATGAATTTAAACCCTCCATTAAGCTCTCTATACAGTGCTATATCAAAAGTAATATTCAAAACAATTACAAAGCAAAATATACATCATAAATACAAAACATTTCAAACACCTGCTCATTCATAATATTGAACCATATATATAATCATGATTAGCAATGTTTAGTTTGAGTAATGGATGAATTGTAGAGGACTAGTAACATGATAGATAAATTCATATTGGCATTAACTTTATTAGCAAATAAAGGGCAAACTTTCATTAATGCTTAAAAGGCATTCAAGGAATTCACACCTGTATTTTAAACCATTAGCAACCATGGTCAAAATATGTTTACCATATGTTAGTTGGACAAATCTGAAAATGTGTTGACAGTAGTGGTGAATTTCAGACGCTAGAATACTTAGAGGGATAAGCATAGGCCATCAACTTTTGTGAAGGAGAATACACAATTTTTCAAAATTTGACGGTTATATATGTAAAAAACCATAGAAAATAATGGGTGATAACTGAAGTGAACGTCAATCTAGTAAATGCAAATAAACAAAGAAACCTAGGATATACCGAACAATCAAAGGAATTAAGATAGATAATCCACCAACTTCACCTTATTGTGCTCTGCAACAAGCCATGACTCAAATGACGAGAAGAGCAGAGACGTAGAAATACCTCCCAGTATACGTCCCACCATCAAAACTTTGTATTCCGGGGAATGCTTAGTGAAACAACTAAGAATGTACGTCATGCAGTATGTTATACAAGCCCGCTTACGCCCCCTGCACTCGATCACAATTATGGCTCGTACCTTTGGGAGCTCGAAAAACTCAAGTGAAGAGTAAAAAGAATAAAATGGACGAAAATCTCACTGTTTGTCGGCCAAAGACCCCACGATCGTCCCGAACAGCATTGACGATCCAAAACCCGCGATGAAGAGCCTCCCAATGTCACCCTTGTCGAAGCCATACTGGCTATACAGGTAGTAGACGTAGGGGCCTTGCAACCAGTCACCAGCTGAAAACAATCGAAACAAAACCAAAATCATCCCAATTCCTGGAGAGGGATTTATAATCTCAAAATAAAAGTTTGCTATCTAATTACTCCAAAACTTTCAGATCCGAGAAAATGGCGTCCGATGCTCAAATTCGGGAACTTAACTCAAACAAAAACGAAAGAAAAAAATTAAATCCAAAAAATAATTTACAATCTCAATACAGAAAGAGAAATTTTAGGGCACAAAGGAACCCTAGAAGCCTTCCGTCCTGGCGAAAGCCGAATCAGATCTGCCAATGGCGAGCGGATCGACAGCGAAAAACCGACTTTTGTAGTAAAGGAAAGATCCGAGAGCAAAGAGAGTGATGGCGAACACATCATGAGGGAATAGACGACGAGATAATTGTTTTTGAAGGCGTTGAAGGCCGGAGAAGTGGCGACGCGGTCCTTGCTCGTGTTGCTCAGCTCCAGTACCGCCACCACGGCGGAGAGCCCGCCGAACACTAAATAGTAGAACACCTCCATCTCTCCTCCTAATCCGCCTCTGTTCGCCTTATCCTCCTCTCCGTCGGCTCCGAAGCTTGCTTTTGGGGACGAAGACTGAGGGAAATGAAGCACCTACCATTACAAGGGAACGTTACCGGTTATTGGTTCCATTATATACCGTTGTTTATATCGCTGTTTTGTTGATACGTGACGATAAAATGGGCCTCGGGAGTCCGTTTTATTGGTCGGGATTAAAACAACTCGCGGTGTCAGTTGGACGATACGTTGCTCGGTATCATTTTTATATGAGTAATGATTGGTAGAGTGAATTTGGGAGAGTGAATGGGAGAGTGAATGACGTCCAGTTATTGTATACACGTCCGATCGATGATCGGACACCACCGGCGGCCTCTGATTGTCGTCCCGAATCAAACTATACCTTGGGAGGACGGTGAACTCGTCAGGATGGCCGACAACGGTGAACCATCGAAATCGACGGTCATATGCGAGATCGCAATTGTGGTTCTCCGACGGTTCACCGTGCCCCAGGGTATAGTTTGGTTCGGGGCGGGGCGAAGGCCGCGGTGGTGTCCGATCGTCGATCGACGTGTATACAATACTGCCACGTCATTCACTCTCCATTCACTCTCCAAATTCACTCTCCTATCAAGTTTTTCATTTTACTCTTCGTATTCTATCTTTTTTTTTAAATACCGCTTACAATTAATTATATATTAACTAAACTGTCTCGTGTAGTTAATTAGGACTAATATTATTGGGCAATGATATCTAGTTAACTCAAATTAATCAATAGAAATAACATAAAAAACTAATGTCACATGAATAAATATTTTAGAAACTAATGTCATATACATTTAAATTTTCAAAAATATTTTTTTAGAAATTTGTGAAATTTTTTTTGATGATTTTATTTTTTAATTTTAAAAGAAAAGGTATATTTTTTTGTGAAAAATAGGTGATAGTCTATAACATAAAGTTTTAAATATATAGAATGTAAAGGAGGATGTTTAAAGAGAAGTTTTATAAAATAATAATTAGCTTACTGGGTTATATGAAGTTAAATATTTTTGAACTATCAATAATGATAAATACATATTAATTAATGTTGAAAGATATAAAAAAATTAGATAGTAATGATAAATGGAATTAAAAATTATTTAAATATAAATGATAATATAATATGAATAATATTTCTACAATGAATCTCATCTTATAGGTGTTATTATTTATAAAACAAAAGGCACATGACATGGTTAAAAATAGATTTATCCTAACATATATTTAAAAAAAACTTGTGCTGCCAATATCCTATTATTTAATAATTTTTATAATCTTTGAGGAAATCTTTGTCGATATTGTGGTCAAAACTTGGATTTGATATGCAGAAAATCTTAACTAGATTATTTCACATTAATTAAGATTTAGAGGGGACATTCCTTTTGACCTCTAAAATTTATTCTAATTTATAATTAAGTCATTTTAAAGTCATTTATAAACACATTTAATTAAAATATGTTAATCATATAATTATTTTTTTTAATATACCTCATCTCATGGATAAAATTTATTCATTTTGACCTCTAAAATTTTCTTCGGATGATGCACTCATTATAGGCACCCTTCCAGGTCCCGTCCCAAGGTAGTGAGAGAGGTAAAATAGGGTGATCAAGTGTTGTCTCTTTATATGAAAAACATTTTATTCCCTAAAGAAGTATCTCCGAGATGCATGGAAGCCTCAATTAATGAACAAATAGAAGAATTGAATCAACTTTCTACTTAACTTTTAGAAAATTAAAGAGCCCGGGCTATGATACAGCGGGGGTGATTAATTATTATTTCAGATATTTATGGTTCGATCTCTAATTATGGTGTATTTTACAGAAATTTTTTCTCTAAATGGGGTGCGAACCTGGGACGTTGACCTTCTGAATCGCTCACTGGGAGTACTTTCTGATTTACCTTGGCGGTTAATAGAAAATTTTTATGGAACCAGGCCTATTATTCTAAATTCGACGTTATCCAACTTTATTAATATTTTTTTAGAAAAATTAAAGAGCCTTAGAATTATTGTGATTTTAAGAAAAACCTGGCCACATTGGAAAACACGACACATACATGTAGACGGGTCAATTCGTGACGGAGCAGGTCAGCTCGTAGTGGGTCGGCCATTTGGCAGGGTGGGATGGGCCGACTCGTCATCTTGACGGATTAGAAAATCCCAATCTAATCCAATCCAAGACGGATCACAGGTTAAGCAGGTCAACCCGCGGCTCAACAAAAATTTTTAAAAAAATTTAAAATAATATGTATATTCAATATTTTACTTCGAAAATATTTTATCAATATAATGCATCAAGAAATATGTATTAAATATAAATAGATACAAATGAGTACTCATATTTTTTTTATTTCAAAATTATAACAAAGAAAATAATAAATTGATATAAAACTTGACTAACATGTGATTCTCAATCTGCGGGTCAACCCAAGCTCATTGCAAGCTTAGGCGGGTCGGCCCGCGGCAGGCTTGGATTGCTAAAACTCCAACTCAATCCGCTTAAATTGTTTGGCAGGGTAGGCTAATCTGACGGTCCAATCTAAATTGACAGCTCTACTCCCCACTAAGTGCTCGAATCTATCAAACACAGCTGAATTCTACTCAGTGGCATGTTTAAACATTCCACCTGTACGACATCACTAATGAAGATTCCAGCACTTTTTAAAACCCTGTTTAACTTAATCTAATCATGCTTAACACTTTCATTAACCAAGAAGTACTAATGCATCTTAAAACTGATATGATTTACTAGAGTATAATCACAACAAATCACTAAAAATCTACTCAAAAACCACAGAATGTACAGAATCAATAATTCTTCTCCTGTTACGATAGAATATGGTTTAGCTATTTGATGTCACAACAATTCAGATGTTTGGTTGCCGTTCAGGATTACAATTACCTGGTCCATCCTCTTACCTTGTTTTTATCCTTGACTCCTACTCCAGTTTGCTGGTCCTTTTTGATTCTGCTATGAGGAAATAGCTTATGAGTTGTGGCAACTTTTGCTGCCCTTGTAATCCTTCCATATGCCTTTGCTTGATCTAGTTTCCTGGTTCTATTAATTTCTACTGAGTTTGTAGAAAACACACTATGATTCTCCGTGTCATCAGCCGATACACCAATTCGATGTTCACGCTCTCCTGTCCTCTTGATTGCAGAAGGAGATACACCTCTATGGAGAATTGAAACTCCGCCTGTCATTAACCTGTTTGTAGAAGTTGAACTTCTCAGAATGCCAGGGTCAGTGTCGCTTGTCGATTCATCGCTTGAGGATCCTTTTGCTTCTGCTGGCGTTCCAATTCTTGATCTATCAGCTGAGTGTAAGAGTAAAATGGAGTCTGATTCTTTCTGTTCTCTAAGCTTATTTTCAAGTTCTTTAACCTGGAAATTAGCACGTTCAAATTTATGAACTTTGGGAAGTTAAGCAAAGTGAAGTTGAAACATGTTGAAGCAAATCTCTTACTTTTTGTTCAAGAGTCAACTGAAATTGCAGACTTACTTTAAGCTGGCACTCTAGTTCCTTAACCTGTTTATGCAATAGAATGTTGGTTTCAAGAACACCAAAAGGAATAGAATGAGTTGATGACAAGCTACCTTCTCCTTAGCTGCAATTTCAAAGTGTGATTGAACATTAAGTTTGAGTTCAAGCTCTTTAACCTGTATTACAACGGTAATAGATTATTCGAATCTGTAATGTAAAAAATGAGAGAATTCCATTTTGCATGTAGTGTCACTCAAAATTTTTAGTTTTTTTACTGTTATTATCAAAATGCTTTATCTACTTTAAAAACCTAGTCAATATTACTCCCCCTTGTAAACTTCTCCTAAGAATTCCCTAGCAGGCATTTTTTTACAATATTTAGTAAATGAATGGAACTCTAGTGGATCATGGTATTTGTTTAATTAATATTTGTGTGGATTTTTTATAAGCAATTCCCTAACCTTTTCCTGAAGACTCACTGATTCTATCCATTGCCGCTCTTTCAATCTCTCTTCCAGATCTTTGACCTGTAAACAACGTAAATGTGCGATGTTAACAGTTTTCTTAGCAGAAAATACTGTGACTTTTTATTATTGAGTCTAAACCATACTTTTTGCTGAAGTATCATAGATTCTTCTTCCTTCCCATTCAACTTTTCCATGAGCTGACACTGTTTTCTATCCTGTTGACTTCGTATTTCTGCATTTGAATTGAGTTGGCTAGCAAGATCTTTATTCTAACAAGAGCAAACATACTAAGAGAGTCAAAAGCATGAAAAATATGGGTTTTCTTTCGAGGAAAATAATGACTTTGATATGATGTGCAATACCTTCTCTTGTAGCATCCTAAATTGTTGTTCTTTTTCTTTCAGTTTATTCTCAAGGTGTTGGCAGTTATCCTCAAACTTCCTTAAAGTCTCATCCTTGGTTCTAGATTCCTGTCTCACTTTATCAAGCTTCAAGAAAAATGACAACAACAGGTAATTGTCATCGACCGAGTGTCATAATAAAAGATCACCTAGTAGCAATTGCAAGGAAAAAACACATAAAAGCATAAGATAAGTAACCATCGGGAAGCAATACCATCTGTTTCATTTTTTGCTGTTCCACCGTGTCAACTTGTCTTTTAGCAAGACCCAAATCTACTCCCCGGACTCGACTTGCAAAGGTCAGCGAACTGACAGTTTCACCCATGTCGTTGTCTGATGGACTAATTTGTACAAACATCAAAGCTTTTGAATCACCTCCTGCATTCCACAATAGCAAATGATATTATTCACATATGAATTGAAGAAGAAATGCTGATTTTCTAACGACTCATAAACCATAATGGCCTTCTATGCTAAATGTTGAAGTACATTCAATTAACCTACCTAATGAATCTTGCAGTAAATGTGTAAGCTTGGAGTTCCTGACAAAAGGGAGATTTTGATTTAGATTCTGAATTAAACCAAGAAAAGCATTATCTGATTTCAAACCTGTAAGGAATGTGGTTGCTTTTGGATGCAAGAGCAGAAATGACGTCTCCAAGGGCAGAGAGTGATCTATTAATGTTTTGAGCTTCCTTGAGTCTCTCCCCTTGAACATCGGTCCTAGTTAGCCTCTCACTTCCAGCCAAATCCACAAGCCAAAGCTTGCTTTTTGTGCACTCTCCATTCATCAAATTTTTTGCTCTCACCATTATGCAAAGCATGCTGCAGATTCAAGAATTTAGTAGTTTTAGTAGTTATAATACAAGCCAAAACCATGATTCAGAATAAATATACAATGCAAAACCAAGTGATAACTAACCAATGGATCTACTGCTATGCTCATTTACATTGTTAGAACCGACAGCTCTAGCATTGCTCCCAGCCTGCAGCACATTCCAAGCTTCTTTCATATTCTCAACTTTAGCTTCTACTATCCCTGGCACGTGATGAAATCCTTCGGCTGCTTGCCTAACTTCCAACCTATGTGAAAAATGTATCGACAAACAACATAATTGTAAGCATGATGGACCAAGTACAAAGCACATGCACTAATAGAGACAGGAATTTACTTCTTGTTTGACGGAGAGGTTGCTAATAAGTCTCTGATTTGCTCATTGTACACCTCCAAAACACTCACAGATATGCTGTAGGAGATTGTGTCCTTCCTCTCCACTGCTATTTTAAACAGCTCTTCCAAAGTTCTATAATTCACTCCCCTATTATTTTCAGTTCCTTCCATGGTGAATGTCTTCCCTGTACCAGTCTGTCCATATGCAAATATGCAGACATTGTAGCCATCTAGGACCGATGTGACAAAAGGCGAAGCATCCACATAAACATCGGCTGCACATCGTTATATGATAATGAATATCCAAATTATTCAGACAGGAATGTCTTACCTTATAAAGATATTTTCATTCACATAATTATTAACATACATCATAATCTCCAAAGTAGTATGGTTAGTTGAATCAGGGAAGGTCCACTATTCCACATCAAACTCTCAAGATTCTAATTCACTTCCTCTTTTCTGCTTCTTTAAACTGAAAAACTAAGTTTGCATGATCAAGATTTGGATGGTTCACCCTATGCCTACTATGAACATTTTGTACCATGTTCTTAGGATTCCATAATCTTTTCTTCAATTTTCTCACATCATTAACTGACAAAGTTTGTTTTCAGATTCATAGATGACACACTGAACTGAAATATCTTTCTACTAATTTAAGACAATTAACTACCGTGACTAATGTCCCTAATTTTGATAAATTTCATGTTATCAACATTCTCAGTAATAATCCTACTTGTTCAATACCTTGATCATCCTTTGGAGTATAAACTCGATCAAACTTAAAGCTTTTCTTTGTTGTTCCACCTGCCACGGTTCCAATTTCACCATCCTTGGCTGCGTCAAAATCTATAATGGTATGGCAACCAGATGAAATCTCCTCCTTACTCAAAGGCCGACACCTACAAAATACCCTGATATTCCCTGGAACAATGGAAAGAAAGATTCTAGTCAATCAAACAATACAAGAGGCATGTAATTAAGTAAATAATAAGAGATGCATACCTTTTGTCTCCTGGAGTTGGTTAAACAATCTTTTTCTCTTGCCCATCTCCTCGTTATACTTTACCTTGAGATCTTCACTTTGTGCAACTGTAAGCACAAAGCAACTTCAGAATTTCCTTTCCAGTCATTATATGTATCTTAAAGTTGTTAACTGTAGAAACCCACCTAAGGCTTGAATTGCAGTGGTCATGTTATTCAGATTAGGGATTGAGTTAGCACAATCATGTGCTTCTTGTGAAAGTTGCATATGATCTTCTTTTATTGCCTGAAACAAAGAACAGCTGAGCCCTGAGCAAAAGCATTTTAAAATCTACTTTATATTTGATTGATAGAAGTTTGTTGATGCAGATCTGATCCGTATGTACCTTAATCTTCTTTTCCAAATTGTTGATTGTAGAAGACCATAACTTCTTATCCTTCTTGTATTTATCTGAAACGTCTTTGAATTTTTCCATCTCCCTTCCAACTGCTCGTTCTGCAAACAAAAAACAGAATAATTAGACAAATTTTATTAGAGGGCATCACTCCCAAGGCAACAGAGTTCCCTTACCAAGTGTTTCATTTTGGAAGATCATGTTATCAAGCTCCATTGTTACATTCTGGAGCTTCTGATTTGCATCTGTTAGTGACATCCAAGCTTCATAACATTCATCAGACTTCATTTTACATTCATGGGTTAGCTCCTGTATTTTCTTCTCATACTGGACGACATTTCTGCCCTGTAATTTTTTCTACAATTGTAAAACGTAGTGATCAAATAGCTATCTTTCAAATCTTAAAAACTTTACAACTAAGCTTCAGTTCCTCACCTGAATAGGAGACACCTCTATCTCAGTGGCGCATTTGGTGCATAAATGAAGTTCTGGGTTTATCATGGCTGCTAAACTCCGACGAAATTAAAACTGAGAAAAGAGAAATATTCAAACTTTATCCCTAGAGAGGCAATAAAGACAACGCACCTGTTGAAGCTGGAGCCTTTCTAATGCAAATTCCGGACACTGTTGGAGATCCACGGAGCCCCTCAAATCTAATTAAAACACCCTTGTTGTGAAGCACAGAGACTCTGATATCAACTAGCTGGAGAGGCTTATTAGCTCCAACGATAGCATATATATCAAATGAAGATAATATCTGCAATTCTAACCCAGAAAAGGATTTCTCAGAACCCATAAATTAACGAAATGTTATACAAAATGCAGTAGGTGAAAGAGATCTTGCCTTCTCTTCTTGCACAAATATGTTAAAAACTCTAATTCCTTTAGGACCATTTGTATTGACTATCTCTGCAAAGTGCAGGTCCACGAAATAGTCTCCAGGAACAAGATCATCAAACATATAACGAAAGTCACCGTATCGTGCCGATTGATACAGTGACGGGTGGTCACCACTTTCAGTTATGATTTCATTGGTTTCAATTATGTCTCCACCTAAGAAATGAGCATCGCCTTGGAATTTAATACGGCAATCTTTTCCCTGAATCTCGCAGCCTCCAGCATTAACAAACATCACAACATCGTCTGAAGAAGAAGAAAAATGAAAAGAAATAAATATCAACTCAGCAGCATAGTAACAAAATTAGCTAATTACAGCTCAAATATAAGTCAAAATTTCATAAAGGGTTCGCAACCGGATATTCTAGTTTTTAATCTAAGTTCATGAAAAACGTAAAGATTTATTCTTTCAGCGAGAAACAACAACAGATGTCATGACTATGAGAACACGATCTGACACAATTACAGAAATGAGAGATGCATTTCGACCGAAAGTTTCAAAATCTTAGATTGTGCGCGATTTCTAGCTCCTCAATCTCCCCCCCCCCCCCCCCCCCCCCCCCCCCCCCCCCCCCCCGAAAGATCACGAACCCTAATTCCCCTCAACAATCCAAGAATATCCAAAAACAAATCCTGGCCTTCAAAAGCTTGAATCTGGGAGCCCCGATTGAACAAAACATGGACCAGAGACTAAGATAACGGAGTCAAACAACCCTAATTTCTCCAAGAACATCACAAATAAATTCTGACCTCCAAAAGCTTGCTCCTTGAGCCCTGACCGAACAAAACTTGGACCGGACACCAAGATCATCGAGTCGAACGCGTCCTCCATCGCCGAAATCTTCTTCTACCTTTCCTTCTGCGCCTTGATCCACAATCGGGAAGACGGAATCGAACTAGGGTGACTTCTATCGCTCCGTATCTCGGGTTAGGCAAGAGACGGCGAGTGAGAAGGTTCCTATTTTCTTCTCGTGCTTTGTTTCCCTTCTTCTTTTGGTCCATAGTTCGAATTTCAAGGGGATTCGACCGTTGAGGTCAGCCGACCGTTACCAGCTGGTCCGGGTCCAGGTGGGTCTGTGGGCGTTTATAGAACCCTCTGATTGTATTTGGGCTCTTAAGTGGGCCGGATTTACGAAGTGGGCCCAATCAATCCCTTGTCTCGCATGTCAATATCATGTTATTTTGACTAACTGATGCATAAAAATATAAAAACTACATTCGGACACAATTTGACGCCATTGTAATTAAGATATCAAATGCTACTTTTACTTAACCAATTTCAAAATTTTCAAATCATATATCCACTTCTTATTTTATCCATAATTTATCGACTGAAACCCCCAACGTATAACACAGACGACGAGTATATGATAATTTTGACATAATAATTAGGGATCGATTCTCGAGACCTGATGATTTGGTACTTTCTTACCATGCATCATTCGCCTATATATTTGCATTTATCTCCCTCCATATCCGTAAGGTCGACTCTTGGGGATTGTTAATGTAGTGGACCTGCCTAATTAGTTGATAGGTAAAAAAGTAGTTGATTATAGTCAATTGATCTTTTTTACTAGTCGAATCGATTTATCTCCGTTAGAAATTTCGAATAAATCACTCAATGAATAAAAATTCAATCGATTGATTTATTTTTTATACAAAATTGATTTTGGACAAAAATAGTTGATGGATTAAGGGAGTGTTTGGGAGAGCTTCTGCTATCTGCTTTTTAGATTCTGGCTACACAGAATCACTTTTGATTGTTTGGGAAGGCTAGATTTTACTTTAGCTTCTGTTACTTTTGCTCAGAAGTTAGAAGCAAGAATTTGATGCTTCACCTGCTTCTGCTTTTTTATTTATGATATAACATTAAAATAATATTTAATTATATCCTTAATAATATATATTTTACCTGATTGCCACTTGCACTATATATATTTATTTATATAATTATATTATTTTTTTTTTTTATTTTTTATTAATTTTATATTTTTCAATATTCAAATTCTAAAAAATTAATTTAATACTATATTTAAATATAATAATTTATCACTATTTAAATATAATAATTATGTGAACAAATATTGATAGTATCGAAATTATATTAAATAATTAAAATGATTAATTTATATAGTTTAAGAATATTATTGTCATTCAATAAAAATTAAGCTTGGAAGCAATTATTCTCCCAAACACTCAACCTTTATCTTGTATCAGCTTTTGACTTCTATTTTCAAACACTGCTTACTTTAGCTTCTTACTAACTTCAAGATAATCACTATAAGAATCACTTTTCAAGAAGTAAAAGCTCTCTCAAACACCCCCTAAATAACTTTGGATTGACTACAACTAATTCTCATGTATTCGATTAGTTCTTTTAATTATATGTATGTTCTTAATAATTAATTTGACTTAATAAATTAAGAGCAGTGATTTTTTAAATACGAATATGTTTGAAAAATCAACTCTCAATATATTGAGTCAAATTGATATTTGAGAATATAAATATAATCAGAAAAAATAGACAAACACATAGAAATTAATTTTATGTCAATCCAAAGTTATTTGGTCTATTAACCCCTCAAATATCAGTTTGACTCAATATATCAGGAGTAGTAATTTTTTAAACACGAATTAAATTTTTCGAAATATTCATATTTAAAAAATTATTATTCTTAATATTAGATTAAATTGATGTTTAAGAGTATTAATATAATAAAAAAATTAGTCGAATACATAAAACTAATTTTACATTAATCCAAAATTATTTAGTTTATTAATCGATTTTATCCCAAATTGACTTTGATAAATAAAAATAAATCATTGGATTGACTTGTGAAAATTTATTATTTCAAGCCGAGAAAATCAATTAGACTAGTAAAATTAATTATTTGACCAGTCCACTGATTAGGATAAACGAAAAAAGAATATGTGATTTGATCATTTTAAAATTATTTTAATAATTTTAAAAATATCATTTTCTTATAAATTATGTTTTTTATTTGATTAGCTCAATATTATTATAGCAAATTTAATCTAAAATTATTGCAATATTCATATAAAATAGGATAATTTTTATTAATATTAAAATAGTTTTGTTTAATCTTAAATAATTTTAAATAATATTAACGTAGTTTTAATTAAACCTAATGTTGGACTAATTTAGTAGAAAAACATTTTTAGAGATAAAAAAAATTAAGATTGCATATTCTTTTAATATTTTTTCTAACATATAATAAAATATTTCTGTTTTTTGAACTTAATCTCTTTTTGTTTTTTTATAAATAAAAAATGTATGTTACATAAGTTCAAAAATATATAATAATCATGTGTTAAAATAATTCATGTCTCATAAAATATTAGATAGGAATACATTTTTTAAAAAACTCTAATTGAAAAGTTTACTTTGGGTTCGTCCTTCCTTAAGGTTGTTTTAGTTCATTTGTTAGGGAGTGAAAAAGAATTTTAGAGGTCTAAAAATAAATAAATAAATAAGTAAAAGAGTGAATCAAAAGAAGTTTTCAATTAGAGATTTATGTTTATATATTTTACCGGTGTATATATAAATATATACATTCTTATTAATTCTCTTATAATCTAACTTACAAATAAAAACATTATTATTACTTGCTTTCCATATACAGAGATCCAAGAAGATAAAGTAAAATATCTTATTCCATCAAAATTGAATCAACTGAATTTAATAAATTAAAAATTAAATTTTCTTTTTTGAACCGATCGATTTTCTAATAAAACTGAATCAACCCTAAAATATCTATTAATTCGGTCGAATTTGAAAATTGAATTTGAAATTTTAAAATTTTATTTAATTTTTAATAAAAAAATAAAGTTTTATTGAATTAATTATTTTTTAAAATAAAAAATTATTAAATTGATATTCTTATTCGATTTAACCGAATTATAAAATTTAAAATAGAAACCGAACCAAATTAATTGAAAATCAAATCGAATTTTGAAAAAAAAAATTGAAAACCAAATTAACCAAATCGAATTTTAAATTCGATAAATTCGATTCGATTATTTTAAATTTTTTGCTCACCTCTATTTGTTAGTAGTCGTCTATCTCTAATATCGTTCATAAATATCTATCTATAGATCGACAATTTCTTAACTTAACTTATACACAGCTAATATCTAATCTTTCTTTATACGGCAATTTACCAAAGGGTGTACCTAAGTATTGATATTTACCAAAAGGCGTACCATGGTTTCAATGTTACCAAAGAGCGCACATATTTTAGTAAACTTCCTCTTATACCCCTACCATCAAGTACTGCATGCATTTCTTTTTCTCTTTCTCTTTGTCAGTAACGATTTTCGAGATGGACCATAAAGAGATGTTCCTTTATATTTTGATTTTTATATTATGGAACTTTTCTCAAAACAAAAAAAATATTGAAATTAATTAAAATATTTTTATTAAATTAAAACTAAAAGAACATATCAGACCCACGTTGGGCCTGAAATGGTTCCATTTCAGGCCCAACGTGGGGCTGAAATGGAAAATGACCCTAAAAGGCCACTGATTGACCTAGAGAGCTCCGATTGTAAAAATTTCAGTTCCTGTGGATTTCTGAGGTTACAAGGAGTTCAAATTTGCTATCCATTGTTTATTTGGACTTCTCCGAGGTGTTAAAATGTAATAATAAAGAATCAAAAAAAGACTCTTAATATTGGGCACGTTGGGCCTGAAATAGAAACATTTCATCCCCACATTGGGCCTGAAATGAAAACATTTCATCCCCACGTTGGGCCTGAAATAGAACCATTTCAGGCCAAACGTGGGTCTGATATGTTCTTTTAGTTTTAATTTAATAAAAATATTTTAATTAATTTCAATATTTTTTTTATTTTGAGAAAGGTTCCATAATATAAAAATCAAAATATAAAGGAACATCTCTTTATGGTTCATCTCGAAAATCGTTACTAACAAAGAGAAAGAGAAAGAGAAATGCATGCAGTACTTAATGGTAGGGGTATAAGAGGAAGTTTACTTAAATATGTGCGCCCTTTGGTAATATTGAAACCATGGTACACCTTTTAGTAAATACCAATATTTAGGTATGCCCTTTGGTAAATTACTGTTCTTTATAAATTCCCTATAGATACTTTTGAATCTCCTAGAGCATCCATATCAAATTTTCAATTTTCAATTTAAAATTTAGAATAATTTTTTAAAATTTAGATATCCATTTTTATTACCTGACACATTAATTTTTTTTATAATTTATCATATCTTTAA
Organism: Boesenbergia rotunda; assembly: GCA_024364735.1. NCBI lineage: Eukaryota > Viridiplantae > Streptophyta > Magnoliopsida > Zingiberales > Zingiberaceae > Boesenbergia > Boesenbergia rotunda. The sequence continues at coordinate 382,107 of JAGFNQ010004768.1, read as the reverse complement.
TTTTTATTATTTTCTCTCTGCGTAATATCTATTTTTTTCACTACCCAATTCATTCCATTTATTATTTCTCACTCAAATTAAATAATATTTTAATATTTAGAAAATATGTTTTATTTTTAAATTTAAAAATAGTATTTATAAAATATAAATTTAAGAAAGGAGTAGAATAGTTATGTAATTGTTTTTTATATAAAATATAAAATTTTAAATAAAATTTTTATCTAGGAAAAACACATGTTTACCAAAGTAGGCTTACAGCCAGATCTCATTCGTAGTAACCGCTTGATTAGCGGGAAATCCGAGAGGACCGCATCCGTGAGCTTAATCTCTGCTCAGATGCAGAGAGATCCTCTCCAACTCTACAATGAACTACAGTAAACTTATCAATCAATATTAAATCTTCACCGTTAGAAGCGTTGGTCAGATCGAATTGGTCGGCCCTGATGCGGCGATTGCAGCACTGCAGTCAAATATGATCGCAAGAGAGGATCCCGTCCAAGGTTTCCTCTCTTCCCCATTAGAATCGGACATCGACCGGCGTTTCCTCTCGAGATTTGGAGATCTATGACGAAGTGGTAGAGGAAGGAAGTTGCTTATCGCTGTCGTCGGTCCGAATCCGTCATCATGATCAGCGGAGGCCTCCTCAAGATCTACCCCTCCGAGCTAAAATTGCCTTGTAATTTCTCTTTCTTTCTTTTATTTCCTTCATCAAAACTTCGATTCCGATTGGAATCTGAGTTAGATCTCTCTGCTGTGACTGGATTCGACCTTCTCTGATTTCCCCTAATGTCTATGAGCATAGAATTGTTTTTTGGGGTATTATGGCTGGGAAAGTTTCTCTCTTGCTTTCATTGTTTTCTTGATTCTGATGGCGTTTGTTTGCGTGCCAACCGTGGCGATCATTGTTTCACGAAGTCGAGGTGAAAAAGCAGAGCTCTTGTAGCATGCAGCTGACCAACAAAACAGATCATTATGTTGCTTTTAAGGTCTATTTTGTTCTTCAAAATTGATTCTTTTCTGCGCTCATCATCACAAATTTTAGTCTTTCGGAGAGCTTGTTGCTTGGACTAAATATTTATGCTTGGGTGGATTCCTTACGATTCTTAGGTTAAAACAACTAGTCCAAAGAAGTACAGTGTGCGACCAAACATGGGAATTGTCCAGCCGAGATCATCAGTTAGCATAACAGGTGAAATCCTCCTAATATATGAATCTAACTGGCATTTCTCCCCCTTTGTGTCTGAAGTTATTTTTGCTGTTTATACTCTCTGATAGTGACAATGCAAGCTCAGAAGGAGGTTCCACCTGATTTGCAGTGCAAAGACAAGTTCCTAATTCAAAGTGTTGCTACAGATGATGGAACCACAACCAAGGACATAACCACTGAAATGGTACCGTGCTTGGTGATATTACTTCGTTTTTCTTCCAAGGCTTATTTCTGAATCCTGGATGTCTAAGAATTGATGACCTCATTTGAATTTTAGTTCAATAAAGCACCTGGTAAAGTTGTTGAGGAGTTTAAGCTACGCGCCATTTATATACCTGCTAATCCTCCCTCACCAGTTCCTGAGGAATCAGAGGAAGGAGGTTCTCCTCCTCATTCTTCCATGTTAGACAATGAAGTTCAGAGTTCAGCATTATTTGATGCAGTAAGTTGACATTAAAGTCAATTAATCACCTTTGGGGATCCCCCACTATCCCTTTTGCTTTAGACATCTTGTTGGCTTGGATATTAATAGTAAAAGTGAAAATAATTTCAGGCATCAAGATCATTGGAAGAATCTTCTAGAGAGAATGAGGTAACTTTGAGATTCTTATATTCTACTTTTAGGTAACTTTGAGGTACTTTTTAGATAGATGAGATGACCATTGATTTTTTTCATTAGTTATTTCATGGTATGCTACCATTTAATGCTTTGCTATGAATTAAAGATGCTTTTGTGTGCGACTTCCCTTTTTGATCCTTTTGGAAAAAAGGATGTGAGCAAACAACCGCTCCCCCAATGTATATATTAACTGATAAAAGTTATATCAATGCACTATATCTGCCAGTGCAATACAATGTTTCAAACCCTCATATCCTAAACTTGCCTCCATGGAGACAATAATAGATGGAAAAACACGCACAAAAGCAAAGAGGGAGCAGATCTTAAACAATAACACAGGACAACCAAGAAAAAGATAGCATCAGCAAATGCTTTCAGCTAAAAGGGAAATGACTGTATTATAACTGCCTCTGCCTGCTACTTCTTCAAATTCATATCTGTTTAATCTGAAATGACTATATTATATCTGTTAAACAAATATGTTCTTCATAACATAGAGATCTGATCTGGATCTCAGGGACATTTAATGAAGATTAGACTTTAGTAATATTTGTCATTTTTTATGAACAATAACAAAAAGAACTAAGGGAAATAGGAGTTACAAAAAAAATATTCAGTAAGATGTTACTAAATTGTTAGTCATGAAAGTCAAGGGAGATAATAGATAAGTTTGAATAACATTCATGATAGAAAATGGTGCATTTCAAGATTTGACTCACAATACATTAGAAGCCATATGCCAAACTGTCTTAGCACCAACAGTTTGGGGGCTGCTACATGGATCTCATCCTTGCATTAACCTTTATGCAAGGTTGTATCATTAGTACCGCCTTTTTTTTTCCTTTAACATCCCATTTCCATCACTTTTGCAACTCAAATCAATTGAATTTGTCAACTGTAGATTTTATTGGTCATCAGTAGATCTAATTGATTTAACTCTAAAATTTATTATCTGTAGACAAGTAGATGAATTCCCTTCTTTATCTCCTTATGCATGTTAACTATTATGAATCTAACTCTGTAGGTGGAAATGCTAGCTCAGAAGCTGACAGAGGAGAAGGAATATGCACTTCAACAAAATCAGAAATTACGACAAGAGTTGGTATGCTTTTCCTTTTCTCTGATTCATACCTGATATTTTCTAGTACCATATAATATTCAAATTTTTCTTGGGTTCTGGTTCAGCATTTAGATTTTACTACAAAGAGATTCAATACTTTGTGATTAACACGTCTTTTTTTTGTCCAAGTTATATTTGTTGAATTTTCATGCTTTTCTTAGAAAGGTACTACTTGAATTTTTTTTATCACCAACCCTTGTTTATCCCAATTAACTAGGTTTGACTACATGAATTTTATTACTTCATCGAGCTTAATGGAGCTCTATGCAATTTTAGTTGGTACTATATTCAAATCAATTATATATTCAAATCAATTAAAAAAGTTTTTATTATACTGGCTTAACTTTTCTTCGATTTTCAGCTTCCCTTAAACATTCCACTAATTGATTCAACTTTTCTAACTTTAGGATAAATAATTTGAAACCTTATGTCATGTCAAGTGGCATTGGCCAAATCACGGTTTATCATATTTCAAAATATAATGAGTATATATGCATGACATGTTACTATAAAAGTTCAGATCAGTTATCTAAATGCTGGAGTCTTATTTTTACAAATAAATAAACTAAGTGCAAGAATTAATTGTGTAAAAATTATTAAAATTTCATTTTATATATTCAACTTTAGTTCTATCTCTGAATTCAAAGTGTAGATTATTTCAAAATTGATTGTCTGGCAATTACCTTAGTGATTACTTGAAACTGCCATATCAGACAAAATGGTTGATAGTAACTATTAACATGATTAAGTCGTTAAATAGGGTTGTCCTTATTGTGCCAATAGGGATGTTCTTGTGCCAGCAATTCGTCATCAACATGGCTCTTTCCCTATTAAAAGAGACTGGTTGGTTGCGTTGGTATATAAGGCCCTGTGTCTACCAATATTTGCCATGATTTTGCTGAGAGAGATCGTGATACTCAATTTTTACCTCACATTGAAGATGGTGGCTAGTTGTGTTGGTATATCTACCATCATAAGTAGCATTTGTGTTGCATCCCTCAATGACCGACTGAGTGAACTAGTTGTCTCATTGATCTGCATTGTAAAATACCTGCCTTGGGCGTTCGCTTATCATTAGCTTCTTCTCTCTTCAATCTCTAATAATGTTTTCCACATGCAACTTCCATATTGCTTCATGTTCCCCAGTATCTGGCTTTTACTAGCTGAGTTGCCTTGTCATATAAGGGATGTTTTTATATGCATGTATTTTATCCACTACTAGTTTTAGTTGTTGTATTTTGTTATTTGCTTAATCTTTCTTGCCGTTAAACCTTACAAAATAACAGGAAACTATGGACTCTCATATGCTTCATGTAATGTTGGTACATCCTGTCAAAAGCTAAATTACCATTTTTTGGTGTCTATTACTGAACCTCACATTATCAATATGCTCATGTCGAACTATAGGCCAAGTAAGAGCCTGTAAAGGGATGGCTTGGATTATCACTCTTCATTTACAAACTATACTCTTTTACAATGTTGATGCTATTAGCTGTAACGATTTCTGACCTTTGCAACCTCTAGGAATTGCTAAGGAAACAGCAAAATCGCGGCGGTTTCTCTGTTTCGTTTGTGGCGGTTGTGGCTTTCTTGTGCATCATCATTGGCTATCTCTTCAGGAGCACATAGAAGCTGAAGTTTCTCTTAAATAACGAGTCCGGTGCTTGCTATCTAGCATAATTTTTTCCCTCTTAATTACGAGGATTGTGTTTATTTTTTGAAAAAAATGAAAAAGAATGGTTCGTGTGGGTTCATTCTTTCCAGTCAAACAAAATAATCCCGTGTTGTGTTCCGATATTTGATTGATTTTTGGATTGTATGGTCTTGTAATCTTAAAGCATCTACACAGTTGTATTTATAAAAAAGAAGGATCCTTTGTATGTTTTAATAGATTGTCTCATCTTTTTCTTTTTGGTAATTTGATAACCTTTTTTATCGAGTATTTTAAGAGGTTGTTTGAACATTTTCCCAGTTATATTATTAATTTGTTATTTCCAAAACTTGTTTTTGTTTTAAGGGTGTTTACTAAACTGCATAAGCAGGGATGGGTGTAGTTAGAATTTAAAATTATAATTAATTTAGAAATATAAATAAAATAAAAATATGTGAATATTAATTTTTTGAAAATATGGAAAAAATTTAATATTTAATATATTCAAAAGTATGGAGTAAAAATATTATTAAAATTGTGATATTCGAATTTTTTAAATCAAATAATAAATTATTATATCGTTATTAATTTTTTCATTATGATCATAAAATTTATTTTAAAAAAAATCTATTTTATTAAAGTAGTTGTTTGAACAAGTTTTATAATTAAAAATGTTCATTTAATTTTTGTTATAGAAATATGAAGAGTTAAAACGAGGTAAATTAATTTATCAATTAAATAAATATATTAAATTCAATATATAATAAACGATATAGTGATAATGTATAACCTATAACAAATAAAAAAAATATCAAAAAATATCAATCAAAATTAAAACTCCAAAAGTATTTCCATGTTATAGAAAATGTTCAATTTGATAATATTCTCTATCTATATCACATTTATCAGTAGCTATCATATAAGCAACATCAATTTTTTAAGCAAAGGTAACTCGGTATTTAGGGAATGTGTTAATGAGATTTCAAATAAAATTCAATTTTGAAAAGAATATCAAATTAATGCTCCGTTTTTCGACTATCGTAGTCAATGTTAGTTAAAGTCGATAAGTAAAATAATGTACATAATATGCACATGAATAATCTGTTAAGAAAAAAGTTTATAAAATATTTCAAGAGTTACGCATATTGTTATCGTCACCGTATTTTTATCCTCGTATATTATGGATATGTCCGTCATAACAATAGAGAACGTCATATATTTTTTCTTAAGTATTGCAACATTTGTATTAGAGTCAAATGTATAATAACAAAAAAAACATCCTCATAAAAAAACCATCAATATTCATAAATTATAATATAATAGTCATTTTCCCCCCGATTTATCTCTTCCAAGAGATAATTTAAGTTTGAGGTATGGCCATGAAAGATAATATTATACTTATGATTCATTAACACTTGTCGTCAAAGACATATCAACTTATGACTCAAAATAGAAACATTCTAAACTTTGAATCTTAACAAACTTTTAAAACCTTAAACTTAAATAAAAGAAAGAAAGAAAGAAATAAAAGAATCGTAATTTGAGAACTAAGTATCTTAAACTACAGAGTTATTTTATAAGGACGAAGACATTTTGTATAGGATGAAAAATGAGTTTTTTTTTGGTTAAAAAATATCGATTTAATTAATTTAAATTAAACAATTTAATTAACCGTGTAATATTTTTTAATTGACATGCATGTAGACCAACACAAATCTCATGTAATTAATGAATGAATTTAATAAATTCTTTGTTTCTTTTGCAATTAAATCTCAAACTTTACTGTTGTCGAATTCAGGTATTATCCATTTTAAGTATTCAATTTTCATAATTTCAAAAATATGTATCATTTGCCCGTTATATCCCTCCTTTCTTTTTTATCGACGTTTAAATTTTTATTTTAGTCAATCAAAAATTCATTGCTTTAATTCATATTGTCGAATTCAGAGTTGAGGTTGGGGATATGAATATGTTATTTTTGATTTGAAGTTATCTACGTTTATTATTCAGTTTCATTCTGAATTCGACAACGTGAGAATAAAATAATTTTAAATTTACAAATACTTTCTAAAATTTATTATAATTGTATTATAAGCTCATTATAATAGATAGGGCAATAATACTTATTAATCAACGACATCAATAAATTTATGCTCTCTTAGTTTTTAAAAATTTTTAAATTTTCAAACAGTGTATAAATCAATGCATCCATATTTTAAAATCTAAATTTGATAGTGTAAATTTAGAGAAATACATTTTAAATTAGTAGACAATATATATATATATATATATATATATATATATATATATATATATATATATATATATATATATAAGAATGTGATATGTGCTTTTGAAATAAAAAAAAATAGTAAAATTTCATCGACGTTATTGTTTAACGGATCATCTGCTTTTTTCCCTAATTCAGTGAGGTCTTATTGTTGTTGTTGTTGTTATTATTTTTTTTTTTTTGAAATCATTAATTTTACTGTTTATGCAAAAATTCTCTTGGTGTGATGGTTATATTAAGGAATTTGCAAATATTTATGAACTATTAGTTCTGTCCTGTTTTTAAATAATAATTTAAAACATTTATAAATCTTCATCCATTTTAGCAAATATTACTTTCACCTTGACTGCATATGTTCCTCGTAATTGATCCCTAAATTACACGATGGGAAATAAATTTTAAGGTCTAATTATAATTTATTGTAATAGAAAGTATTTTTTTCCCGAAGGCATCCGTCATTGATATTGTTCTCTATCTAAGACGCTGCCATGGGAAATGAATCTTCATCCATCATCATCTACTAATATTTATAAGCTCCCGGGGCTATGGTGCTGTGGTAGGGTTATTAGTTGTTAACCCAGGCATCCGCAGTTTAATCTCCAGCTACGGTGCATTTTGCAGGAATTTTTCCTCCAAATGAGATGTGAACCCTGGGACGCTGGGCTTCTAGACTGCCCACTGCCCATCGCGAGCGCTTCCCGATTTACCTTGGTGACCGGTGGGAAACTTCCGTGGGACGGAGCCGGTCATCCCAGGTTCAATTTGTCTGCTGTCCGATTCATCTGATCTATTAATATTTATAATACACATATTTTACTATAGCCGTCTAAACTAAATAGGACATATGATCTTTGCATGTTATATAGAACATATGATATTTATATGTTATTTTTTATTTAATAATAAAAATTGACATATATATATTAATTTAAATATGTTATTTGAATTATTTAAAATTTAAATGCATCGCATAGGTATTACACTACCTACTAGCTAATATTTGAATTGAATATGAATTCCTCTATTTATTTTTTTATAATATCAAATTAATATTTCTCCCATACAATTCACAGATCACCTCTCGTGTAAAATATAATAAAAAATTAAACAAGATATTCAAAATTGGATAATAATTTCTAATAAATTAATTTCGGTTTCATTAATATTCATATTTTAGGATTATCGTAGAACGTTTTCTATTAAAAATTATTGATTTCGCCGTTCGCTACTTCATTACTTTGATTCCACACTTAGCTTTGAATATCTGGATACAAATATTTTTGTTTTCAGAACATATATAAAGATGAAAAATCCAAGAGCATAATTATGTATTGAAATATTAAAATTAAATGATATATATATAAAAATATCATGATTTCGATTTATATTTAAATCATTAATTATGTATTGACTTTTTCAATTTTAAAAGATAATATAAAAAAATTATCATGATAATGCTTTCACAATTTTAAAAAAATAATATAAAAAATTTATCATATTTTAAATGACTTGATTTTTAAAATAATTTAATTTAATATGATAAATAAATATATGTATTGGAATATATATGGAATGGTTGGTAAAAATTGGCGCTTGGTATACCTTCGGTAATGAGAATGGTTAGGGGCGTAGCCAGAATTTAAAATTACTTAGGGCTAACAGAATCGAGAACCTTAAGAGTTGAAGTATCAAGAATTATGAGCAAACAACCAAAATTAAGTAATTGACCATGTTTGTATAAGATTTTCTAGAGGATGAAAAAGAAATAGATTTGGTATCATATTAATTTACGTTAAATAAAATTATGAGATATAACTTATATTTGCATATCTAGACTTATATCGCTCGTTACCTGATAAAGCAGTGGTCACCTCACGTGCGGGCGCTCGCAAAGTGATCGCATGCGAAACTATTGCTAGATGTCTCGGGAGACAACGTTCACCTCGTGTGCCATCACTTCGCGAGCAGTCGCACATGAAATAGTTCCTGATCGCCTGACAAGACAGTGTCTGCCTCACGAGGGCCTTGCCGACCAACCCTCGAGTGGCCAACGTTTATTGGCTCTTTGTCAACGACGGAATTAATAGATTACAGTAAAATTAGAGGGAAAAAATGATATTGCAGAGAGGAAAAGAGACCTTATTATCAGCAAATTCAGAATAAAAATATTAAACAAATTAGAATTAATATATTTATTAATTTATAAATATAATAATTTTTATAAAATTTATCATTTTAATTTGATATTTTATTTTTAAAATTAATTATTTTTAATTTGATATTTTACTCATTAATGAATTTGTGATTAATTATAAAAAATAAGAAATAATCAAAACTATTAAATTATTTTTAGAAAAAAAGAGGTAGGGCTGGAGCCCACCCTAGCCCAAGGGTGGCTCCGTGCCATGGAAATGATAATGAATTTTAATTGAGGGATTTAATGATAACCTAGTGGGGGTAGATTATAAAATCAAGGGTATCATATCCATATTTTACTTCTAATTTCTGTATAACAAACATCATCAATGGATTGCATTCTCATTTCCATCTTCTAAACACGCTTAACGCCCTGAAAGTCTCAAAGCTATTCTCGTTAACTTTATTTTTTATTTCATATTATTTAAGTTAATTGATTTGAATGAACTAAAATTGTAAAAAACATTTAAAACTATTTTATAATCTGATACAGTATCCAGTGATCGAAAAAAAAATCAAAGTTACTTTTTAAATAAAAAATTGACTTTTTAAAATAAAAAATAATGATTTATTTATAGATAGAATTCGAGATATTTTTATTAATTAAAATTTTTATTTATAGAGATATTATTTAGAGGGAAAATTTGATAGTTATTATTTTCAAAAAAAAAATTTATTTTTATAAAGTTATTAATACATTGTATTGGAAATTTAAAAATAATTTTATAATTTCAAGAAGGTAATATCAAAGTTAATTGATTGTGATTTAAAAAATAATTTAATTTGATATGATAAATAAATATATGTATCTAATAATAGAGAAAAATTCAAAATTAATTAAACTTTTAAAATAAAATTATGATCTTTTAAATTGAAAGAATAATGATTCATTGAAAGATTGAATTCAAGACATTTTCATTCATTAGGCTTTAAAATATTATTTAGGCAGTAAGTTGGGACGACTGTGGACTTGTCCATATCTCGACGGAAGAAGCCTACTATTCAATTGGAGAAATCTTCGGTCTTTTGTCTTTTGTTTGTTTAAGAAACTGAGGCGTCTCGCAATGAGAGGTGCAATAATTTATTTATTTATTTTTTTTTAAAAATCAAAATTTTCTCACATATGCATATTAATACTTGTAAGGATCTAATTAATTGTTTGGGAGAGCTTTTACTAGTTGTTTTTTAGATTCTAACTATATAGAAGCATTTTTGAATATTTGTGAATACTAATTTCTATTTTAACTTCTATAACTTTTAGTCAAAAACTGAAAGCAATAATTTGATACTTTTTTCTGCTTCTACTTTTTTGCTTATGGTCTAGAATTAAAAGTAGACATTTATACCCTTAATAATTTATCATTTTACATAATTGACATCATAGTTTTAAATAAAATTTTATATTTTCATATAATTTATATATTCATATTTTTTTTATAAATTTATATAAAATTGTCATTTTTTATATTTATATTTTTATTAATTATATATTTTTTAAACATATGTATTATTAAAAAAATTAATTTTGATAATAATATTCAAAATATAACAATAAATATATAAAATATTATTGATGGTGTATCAAAATTATATTTAAATAATTAAAAAAATAATAATTTATATAGTTTAAGGATATTCATTTAACTAAAAATTAAGTTTGGAAGCAATTATTCACCAAACACTCAAACTTTACCTTGTATCAGCTTTTAGCTTCTATTTTTAAACACTCCATGCTTTAGCTTTTCACTGACTTCAAGATAATCTCTACAAGAATCACTTTTCAAGAAGCAAAAGTTCTCCCAAACACTCCCTAAATTTGATTATTTTGAACATTATAATTCAAGAGGAACGACTAACCCTCACTATAATCTAACCCTTAAATTTTAAAATTTTAAATGCTAAATATATATAATATACCCCATGAAAATTTAAAATTAGTTATTTTAAATACTATAACCCAAAAGGGATAATTGAACCCTAGAGATATAATTTTATTGGCTTAAATCTATTATAATCCAACCTCTAAATCTTAAAATTTTAAACCCTAAATATATTCTATTTTTTTTAAAAAAATCTGTTGTATCAATCCAAGGATCCAATCAAGGAGTCTTGGGTACTGCCATGGGCGAGCATAGAGGGTTTGGTTTATATATATATATAGTTTGTTGTGAAATCTACGCCACGCACTTCTGCGGATTCGAGGCACCTATATTGAATACATGCGCTCGAGAATCTGAAATCAGAAGTAAATCTTTTTTTATTTTTTTAAAAAGTTGCTGAGATACTTAGAATGTATGATTTTAAAATTTAGAAATTGGGTTACAGTAGATTTAAACTAATGAGATTTTTTTCTAGGATTGAGATATTTCTCTTGAGTTATAATGTTCAAGATAAAAAAATTTAAATACTCATAAGATATATTATATGTATTTATCATTTAAAATTTTAAGATTTAAAGATTATGTTATTCTGAATTTAAGTTAATAATATTTTCTGTTAGGATTCCGTCTTTTCTTTTTGAATTATAATATTTAAAATAATAAATTTTAGATGCTAATAAAATTTATTATAAGATTAATAAATTATTTATTAAAAAGTAAAAAAATGGAAAAATATTGGCTCAAGCGTGCCTGCTAATGGTCCACAAGTAACGCATGCATATATTTTTGCTACGGATTGTTCTCAGCATTTTTGTTGCGGACGAGAACACAGATGGATACAGGCACGTGTTCTATTTTTTTAATTTTTTTAATAAATATTTTTTAAAATAATTCTTAATCTATATAGGTGTAAAAATATAAATTTGTTTTTATTTGAATATAATAATTCAAAAGGAAGATTGAATCCTAAAAAAATCTTTTTAACTTAAAATTATTATAACTCAACTTCTAAATTTTCAAATACCTATATTATATCCTATGAGTATCTGAAATTTTTTATTTTAAACATTATAATTCAATAGGAACGACTGAAACCTAGGAGAAAATATTATTAATTTAAATTCGATATAACTTAATTTTTAAATATTAAAATAGTAAACTCTAAATATATCATAAAAAAATTTAAAAAATAAAAAAAAATATAAATGACTCATGCTTTTAAAATAGTAACTTTAAATATATCCTAAAAAATTTAAAAAATAAAACGACTCCTGCTTTCAAATTCAGGTGCTTGGGTCAAAACAAGGTGTCTGAGATAGAGTTCGGGTGCTTGAATTCAATTCGGGTGCCCAAAATCTGTACGGTCACGCGATAAAAGTATGTAGTGTAGTATATATATATATATATATATATATATATATATATATATATATTATATATATATATATATATATATATATATATATATATATATATAATTTCATTATATTTGATTTTTTATATTAGTTTATTTTTTTTAATTATTGTGTAGTTCTATCAAGCATTTTTGATGAGTAATGTACAAGTTACCACCTATACAGGTGTTCATGATTGTGTATCATAAGTTATGCACCATATCATTTCTCATATATATAGAGGAATGATATGGTGCACAACTTATGGTGCACAACCATGGGCACTTGCTTAGGTGGCGAAATTTTGATCATTCATCTCTATCATGCATTTTTGATGGGTGATATGCAGGTTACCACTTATGCAGATGCCCATGGTTGTGCACCAACTTATGGTGCACAACCATGGGCACTTGCTTAGGTGGCAAAATCTTGATCATTCATTTCTATCATGCATTTTTGATAGATGATGTGCAAGTTGCCACCTATGCAGGTGCCTATGGTTGTGCACCATAAGTTGTGCACCATATCATTCCTCTATATATATAAGGAATGATATGGTGCACAACCATGGGCACTTACTTAGGTGGCGAAATCTTGATAATTCATCTCTATCATGCATTTTTGATGGGTAATGTGCAAGTTGCCACCTATGCAGGTGCCGCACCATATCATTCCTATATATATATATATAAAATTAATTTCATTACATTTGATTTTTTATAGTAGTTTATTTTTTTAATTATTGTGTTTTTCCTATAATGCATTGCTGACTCTTGCACTGATCCGCAGAAACCATTTCCATCCAAAGTAAATAGAGAATGAAATGCCTATAATACCCTTGAGGCAATCTGTTTACCTTCCTAGGGTTCTGGAGCGTCTCGTTACCGTGACCCCGTCGTCTCCGTTTCTGATCTGCCCTCGGAATTAGGGCTCACTGACATCATGGACGCCAGAGAGCTCTCCTGGACGAACTCATGGGGACAGGTGAGTCGCCCTTCTCACCCGCTTCCTAGCCTCCGTCTACTCGATCTTCTCAATTCATTTTTTTTACCTTCCGCAGCTCGTAATCTGACGGACGAGCAGAAAAAGAAGTACAAGGAGGTGCACTGGGACGATAAGGAGGTGTGCGGATGCTACATGGTTCGTTTCTGTCCGCACGATCTATTCGTGAACACGAAAAGCGACCTTGGTATGCGTTTGGCTCATCACTTCCCGAGTTTATTGGTTGGTGCGTTGCTATGTGTTCTTACGCTACGTTAGTTTATTTTTAGGAGCTTGTCCTAGAATCCATGACCAGAAACTGAAGGAGAGGTAACTACTGACATCACAGTTTCAGGTCCTTTGATGGTTGAACTTGCTGTGAAGTTCTTCAGAATTGTTCTTGTGTGGGGTTTTCTTTATTGTATAGCTCATTATCAAGGATTGTCTTGTTTTTTATATCTTAATTCTTGTTACCTAGTTTTCTTACGAGGTACGCTTGGGGAAATGCTTTGAACCTAGACATTTTAATGTGTCATGTAGGAGGAACTTTAAAATGAGTTACTGGTGTGCTTTGGTAAATAAGACAATCGGAGCTCTGTGGATATTCCTTTATTTTTTCTTTTGAGGTAACTGATCTGAAGCTCTCTGATCTGTGATATTTCCATCGAAGTATGCCAGGATCTTAGTTGCCTCTTTTAGGCTATATGGCTGCATTTCCATCTCAAAGAATCATACTAATTTAGTAGGCCTTTCAAATTTCGCAGCATTTATTATACGAGTATTTATGGGTTTCTTTCATGAATTGAAAAAAGTTTTATTGGATCTATTATGAATTAAAAATCATTCTAATGCAGTATTAAGTTAACATAACTTTTTTTATATGTATATATATAATAATGTTCATATTTTCGAAAATGTAAAAGAAAGAAATTCTATTATGTTGTGCCAAAAAGTACTAAAATTGTTTGCATGTTAGAGACTTGGTTTTATTTTGGTTTTGTAAAATCAATCTTTATATGGCTAGAAGACAAGTTAAAGCAGAAGATCTTGAATGCTCAATGCTTATTTAATATGAGATACGCTTGTTTTATAAAGTTACTCAACTTTTGAAACTTCTCACATCATGCATAAGGTAGATGATAATTTTGGACAGACTTTCATCATGTTTCCTAACATGGTATGCACATGATGATGTATATAATGAGCATATTGAATCTGGGTGCTTGATTGAATTCATATTGACTGTGAATTTTATTTAGTGTAATGCTTTCATATTCTTTCGCGGAGAATGATATTGTGATAAGAATGGGCATTTTCTCGTTTTCTTTAACTTCATACACTCATGGGCAGGGTGTGGTTTTTTTGCTATTGCTACAGGGTTGTGATTTTCCTTTTTGTAGGTTCAAGTGCTTTAGTGGTTTGCTATCGAGTTTGCAGGGGGTATCTTTAGTCTTTTATTATAGATATCTTAAGCTCATATTCCTACTTAATCTAGTACATTCAGGCACAGCAAAGTTAACATTGGTTGTGTTTTGAGTTGGGTTGACAACATCATAGAAACTATTATAATTGATCATTTGCGAAAAGATTTGCTTTATGCTCCATTGATAGTGGAGGCTGAACCATAGTCTCAGCATGGTAGCTAATTATTCGGAAGTTTTATATTTATATGACGTAGAAGGGTGTAAAAAAAAGATATATTTGTCTACAGTTTGAAAAAGTGAAAAGGTTCAAGGGAAAGATATGAAAAGAAAGACAATAGGTCATCTTGTGGCACTGCTGGCCTTTGTTTGCGTTGGCTGGACAGTTGTTCAGCAACATAGTTATCTTTGGAGTTTTAAGGAGTAAGGTCTATGAATGGTAATGGTCAATTTAATTCTATGTACATCTCAGATAGATTATCATATCTAAGGTAAGTGGTTGATTTTTTTTTTAAATTCTCTGTTGAGTCTGTAATCCAGGGAGGCAAATCTTGATTTAACTGCGAGCTTTGGTTATTATGACTTGGCTACTCACGTTCTTTCTCAATTATGATCATTAAATATATGCCTACCTTTGCATTCATGCAACTTTTAGGAGTGCAATTTTGAGTTCATGGAAACTATAATACTGTCACCACACATTTCTTGGAAGTGTTAACTACTTGTTATAGTTCACTTGGAAGATATTTAATTTTTTCCTCTGGAATTAAGAAGGATAGTTTTTTTCAACTGATGAATAATTAGTGGTTGAGCTGACAGCTTGAATTGCCCAAGCTTGTGTTTCTTCATGTTATATAAGTATACACAAATTTCTTTGTTGCAGTTTTGAGAAGTCCCCTAGACATGATGCATATGTTCCAAAGTTTGAAGCAGACCTTGCAAAATTCTGTGAGAAGCTGGTGTGTTTCTTTTAGCTATTAATCATTTCTTTTAGCATTCAAATTCTTGCTAGTTAAAGTGCTAGAAATATATAACACAGGTGACGGATTTAGATAGAAAAGTCAAGCGTGGTCGTGACCGATTAGAACAAGAGGTAGAGGCAACACCTCCTCTGGTCCCTAATGAAAAACCTGAACACCTCTCAGTGTTAGAAGAAAAGATCAAAAAGCTTCTAGAGCAAATTGAGACTCTTGGTGAAGCAGGAAAGATAGATGAAGCTGAGGCGCTTATGAGAAAGGTGATGTAGATATATTGAACGCATCTTAATTTATCATTCTAATTGCAGCATAATTGATATTTTTGTTCAGGTTGATATGCTTAATGCTGAGAAGGCAACTTTGTCTCAACAATCAACAACTGATAAGGTTATGCTTCCACAAGAAAAGAAAATGGCACTGTGTGAGATTTGTGGCTCATTTTTGGTAGCAAATGATGCTGCTGAGAGGACACAAACTCATGTTACTGGAAAGCAACATATTGGTTATGGTATGATCCGAGATTTTCTTAGTGAGTTCAAGGTAAGGATTCTTGGCTTAAGTTTAATATTATCTTTGTGGTTATGACATGCTCTTAATATGCTTTGTTGCACAGGCTGCTAAGGAGAAGGCAAGGGAAGAAGATAAACTAGCTAGGGAGAAAGAAGCAGAGGAGCGAAGGAAACAGCACGAAAAGGATCTCAGGATTCGTCTTAGGGAGAGTGATGTGGGCAGAAGAGAAAGATCCAGAGAACGTGACCATGAACATGATCGACATGGTGACCGGAACTATGAGCGAGAAAGATCAAGTAGGGTAGGAGGGGCAAGCCATAAGCATGACTATCACAGAAATGGGAGAGAATCTAACAGAGTTAGGTATCATAACAGATCTGGAGCACGAAGCAGGTCCAGGTCTCCTTCCAGGCGTGGCTATAGAAGGTCAAGGAGTCCAGTTTGACAATGCTAGCTGTTAGTATTAATAGTCTGTCAAGTACTGAGAACAAAAAGGTAGTCCATTTTGCCTGGATTTTTTTTCTGACTGCACTTGTGCTTGAACTGAAGTATCTTTCTTGTTTAAATTCTTGGTCGCTGTCTAACAGCTCTGTTGAAGTCAATGTGGTATTCAAGTTAAAAGAAAAACATGAGGTAGGCAAAATCGATCCCTCCCTTTTATTACAAGGTCAATTTGAACTGCAACTATAACATCCTTCATCTGTATCTATGAGCTCTTTCACAGAGCATTCTATTGGGTTAAGACATTTTCTATTATAACTAAGATGACAGATTTTGAAACATGACGTGGTGTGGCGTTGAAGATGATGATTAATAATCAACTTATGCAAGGTAATACCAGTTATACCTACTTTTTAAGTGTAATCGAGCCTCTACAAAAGCTCAATTGATTAACTTATTTGATCAGTTCCCAAGTCAGTGCCCATCTACCAACTTGCTCAGGTTATCAAATATTGGAAATGCTAAAATCTACTAATCCCACAAAATCTTTAGACTACATACGCAAGGAAAATGTGAATGTTTGACCCCTAGTGTGTGATTTATTTTGTTATTTTAGTTGTAAATTCCAAATTTTTTTGATGTAGTTTCCTTTTGTTTTAGTCTGACCAACATACAAAGAAAAACATCACTCCAGTTTATGCTGAATGACAGATTTCGATCTTGGAACTTTTGTCCCTTCCTATTTTTTTACCTCCCAAAAAAAAATACACAATTGCTTTTGTACAATAGTTGTGATTGGATACTCTTTCAAATGCTTTAAGTGAATTTTCTCTTTTGTTTCCCTTGTTTCCAGGATATGGGGTTTGTAATGCTATGTGAATTATCCATTTTGTTCACTGGTTACTTGTCTTTGCATAGTGGAAAGTAGGGAGTTTGAGCAGCAAGTATTGACAAAGTGAAATGTCTAAGATAACCTTTATTTGGCATAGTCTATGGTTTATTTATTTGCATGGATGAATAGAAGGGAAAAGAATGCAGATGGAGGTTATTTTTTTTTTCATGCATTTTGCCGGTTCTCTTCTTTGTACCTTTCCCTTTCTTTTCTCCTTCCTATTCACCAGCCATTCCAAGTTCTTAGAAAAATTCTCCAAGGTCATGACTCGCATGGCTGATTTTTCAGTTGAGTGTTAAGTTTTTAAGGAAGGTAAAAATTCACCAAATGCCTTTTAATGACTTATATGTTTCGTTGCTACAGGAGCATATCTTCTAGAATTGCCCTCTATCTTTCTGTGAGAAACCATCTACAGCAAATATTTGCTTTATTTTCATCTTGTCATTCAGTCTTTTTTTTTATAGGTTTGCCATTCAGTCTTTTTGCATATATTGTTAGTTGCACGGTAACTGAATTCTGATGTAAAGATGTGATCCAAAATGATATATTTTCTGAAATTGTAGTCCCTCTTATTAGTTAAGAATGGGACCTTTTGTTAGAAGTAGACTTGTAGAACTATTATTACATTGCAACCTTTGAAGGATGGTGTCGTAGTATGCATTCTTGAATCTATGGGACTTTATCAGTCGAGCAAGTACTGGAGCATTATTACCACCTTGTATCTGTACAACTTAAGGAGCTCATACAAGTACTGGAGCATTGAGGTAACACCCTAGACTTGTTTTCACTTCAATGGTTGATGAAAATTTGCGTCATAGCTTCAGGTTATGGAAAATTAGGGAAGAAATGCCAGATGGTGATGTTGCTTGAACCTATAGACCAACCATTCACACTTTGCTGCTCAAACAAATACTAGGAATTATAGGTAACATCTAGACTTGTTTACACTTAATAGTGATGAAATCTTTGTCATAAAGTTTCAGGTTTATCGATAATTAGGAATGCTTATCGTATTGTGTAGGGCTCTGTGGAAGAATAAAATCTATATAATAGTTGATGATGAGGAAAGAAGAGTTGGGTGATGTTTCTTTAATCTGTACAGATCTTCCCCTGCTCAAACTAGAAGTGGAGCATAATTGAATGGTTAATGATTTTTCTATCCTTTTTTTGTGTAATGCCAAAATTTAAATCATATCAAAGTTTAGTTTGCCTGAAGGAGGATGTTAACGTTAGTAGGTTATATTTTGCATTTGATCGTCTTAACTCTCTCAGACTAAAATTATCCATGTAAAATTTAGGGTTGTGATCTAAATTTTAGGATTGTGATCGTCTACCAGAGGCATTCTTGCAAAATTCTGATTGTTTAAAGTGTTATTTTGATATTGTGAAACTTTAAGAAGTATTACATTTTAAAATGAAATTTTGATATAGTGGTCGTCAGTTTTTAAGTAATCTCTTCTTTTGTCAAGGTTGCAACGACAAAGAACATATCTAGGAATGTAAATAAGTTTTTGTTTTTATAAGGCCATAAAGTCTTAAAATGAATTTGAAATGATGGTTAAAATTTAATTTTTTTTTAGTTTGAATTTGGTTTAAGTTTAGTTTGTTTAAATGTTATTAAGTTCTCAATTAAGTTTTTTGATTGTTTGAAAATTTTATATTTTAAATTTATTTGCTTATTGAGCATTTTTACATTTTAAATTCAAGTTTTTTGATTGGTTTCAATATGCTAATATTTTTATATATTTTTATATATTATATGTATTTAAAATTTAATTTTAATTTTGAAAAAGAAATAAAAAAACTCCCGTTCGCAACATGTCACGCACAGAGTATTATTATTATTATATTTTCTTGTAGGAGATCGTGTGTGTATATAGCTGGTTAAATCTATTGGTTAAAATCAAATATCTAATCTCGATAATTATAATTCTGAAACATTTAATATAATATATCAAATAAAAATTATTAAGAAAATACTTTTTTTTATTAATTAGTGTCTTTGTCTTGGTACTTCAATGAAAGAGTTTTTTTGTTTAAATTTGAGGTGATCACTATACATAAGGATATATTTCGGTAAATTAATGAGTCATGTAATTAACATTTTTAAATACTCAGATCATTTTAGGTAATTTTAAATTATTAAATTACATACTTATTATTTATTTTAATCTCAATTGATAGATCTATCAATCGACTATAATTTGATCTAAAATGAATTGAAAAAATATTATTTAGATTGAATGTAATTTCATCGAAAATGAGTTGTAAAATTATTATTTTTAATATAATATATTAAATTAATATTTAAGGGTATTGATGTATTAAGCAAATTTGGACGAGTATGGATTTGGATATTCCAAAATATTCAAAAACTTTGGCGGGGTGATTTAGTAATTTGAAAGGGTTTTGAACCGGACAATTGAACCACTCTGGTTCAGCTATCTGATAGTCGACAGATCACTGGACCGGTCATTGTGTTTGTCACCTCGACTTTCTCGTTTCCCGATCTCGTCGCCATTTTCCTCGGTGAGGAAGGATCGAATTGATCGACTCGACGGTACCCTTTCTTCGTGAATCCATCTTGTATGCACCCGATCTGATGAGGTAGGGTTTCTTCCTGATCTGTTGTTGGTTTGGTATCGTAGACGCTGAGGAACAGATCGGGATCGATGGATGTGGAGCCGCCGGGACCGCTTCGGTATCTGATCGGGGCTGCGATCATGATGATGGGGGTGGTGCTTCCTCTCGGTTACATGATGTTTCGCATCAAGCGCGTTCCCTCCTCCTCGTCGACCTACTCCAAGCAGACGTAGGTGTGCTTTTGATTTCATTCAAGGGCTCAAATCTCGTAGTCCTTGATTACTCGATTGATTTCTTTTGCTTCTGTGAATAACATATCTGTTTTTTGGGCATTGGAATCCAGGACTAAGGGGCTGATCTAGAGATAACTGCCAACTCTTTCTACTGCTAGTGGTGATCTCTCATAGTGGCGTTACTTCTGGTACTCCACTAATTAGTCTAATTTCGGTTTGATTCTTCTTCTATTGATGTATTTGACGTCTATTGTAAAGTGTAGTTTCTATCTCATTTTTTTTCCTGTTAAAGAGTAGGATTTGATGACTTGGGGCTGAATACACATTTAGTTCAATGATCAGTATGAGAAAATCTGCGTGCTACTTGCTTTAATTATAGTAACAAATAAGGCTTTAGAAGCCATTATCCAATTCACTTCATCATTATATCTAAAAATGGTTATTAGGTGGCAGAAACTCTATCGCAGTTTACCAATTCTAGTAGCTAAGTTTGATCTTGTACTTTGAGTCTATAGGTCTGTTCTTCTCTGTTAGGGGAATCTTCCTAAATTATTGTTCTGATTGCTTTGAATGGGGATAGCTTCCTCTTTTTGATTGCCATGAGCTTACACTGGGTACTATCAGACATGCTTGAGGCCCTGTCTTATAGCAAAGATTTTTCATACAGTAGAATGGTAAATCCACAATAAAAAATTGACGTCAAAATAGTTGGCAATGCTCATTTCCATGTGAAAAATCCCATCCCACATTTGCTTCAAGTTCACTAAATTTGCAAATAGTTGAATTAAGAAAAATAGCAAGGGCCGCCAGTTATTAGTTTAATTTGCAAAAAAATAGCACCAGAAGGTGGATGTTATAGTAAAGTATCCCGAAGAATGATTGAAGATTACCACCTTATGGGAGAGGATAGATGGTTCTAAATATTACACGGAGTCAACTCTAATAACGTGTCATTTTTTCATCGATGCATGCTAGATATTCATTCATTCAAAAAAATTAAGGTTGCTATTATATTTTAGGTAAGGTCACAGTTTCAATAGTTTGTATAACTAGATATGAAACATCTTATGAAAATAAAATGCTAAATTCAAATTTGCCTAGCACTGTATTGGGCATTTCATGTGGTCTTCTCTGCCTGAAAATTCTCATGTGTTATTGAAGTTTTGTCATGTATTTGAATTAAGATATTGTATGCAAGATTAGAATTGTTAGTTTGTTACACCTTCAATCCATAATCACCTGCGCAAAGATACGAATGTCAAACAACCACACACCTTAGAGTTATAATCGCTAACCCTAAACAGTTCATAACTTGTACCTGTGTATGACACATTATACAACAACACATCACAAAATGATGTGGAGTCAATGCAACACCACAAGTAATCAGAGAACATCCAGTTCCAGAACACACAAAATCCAATGTCTATCACAAGACAAATTCAATACAGACTATATTCATATTCATGCATATTTTCATCTCATTATCCACAAAATCATAAACTATGATCTAGTATTGAAATGTACAACGGAATATCTCAACCCTGCACAGAACTACATAGAGTCTGTATCAGCCAAATAAAATTATCCATATATCTAGTGCAAAACAGGGGCATCTCAACTGCAAAATGTAGTGTAGGAGCATACCATATCTAGTACCTCTACCATCAAGTTCACTCGTACTTGAGGATTTGAGGCAAGCATATGTATTGTATCACAGTTGGTGCTATATGCATACTGTCATTTTTGCCAGCCGGTATTTATACGAATTCATAATAGCTGTCTTGCTCGAATTCAAGATAACTATCTATATGCTGAAGGGGAGATTCTGAAAATTATATCTAGAGGTGAACCCCTACGATCACTGTCCTTGAGATCCTCCCGTGAATAAATCCTATTAGCTACATAAATATATATCCTAATTTATATTTTACTCCCTAGAATAGAATCCTAATTTCTTTTCTAGAATAAACCCCTAACTTTGTATATAAATAGACCTATTTATTTCCTAGAATAGATCTCTAACTTTGTATATAAATAAATCTTACATCTTGTAACTTTTATGTATTAAGAATTCTCTTATTGTAATATGGTATCAGAGCATTAGGTTTCCACTGCCGCTTCTCCTCTCTCTTTTTTTTTTTTCCTTTCGGCGCTTTGCACGATTTTTTTTCTCCCCTTCTCTTTCGGCGCTTTACCTCTTCATGCGAACCCATCGTCAGGATTTGTTTCATTGCCGATAGCTGCTTCTCGCCATAAGCAGTCCGTGATTGCTTCCTCTTCGCAGATCCTTCCTGAAGTAGTCTTCTTCTGCTTATCCACTTGATAACAGCATGACGACTTCCTCCCAGAGCTTGGTTTCTGTCCTGTTGCTGTGTTTTCTCGTGTCTTGCTTCGTTGCTGTTGGCGTATGTCACCATAGTTGTGCTCTCTTCTATTGAAGTGTTTATGTTTGTCTTGTTGTTGCGTTTTGTCTTTCTGGCACAAGCTTTAGATCTGGTGTTGCTTTTTCTTCCCTTCTCTGATCGCCTTCCTATTTGCAAAGTAAGTCGCTGTCGTGTTTGATTTGAATCTTCCTTTGGATTCTTCTTTTGTTTCATTTCTATGACTGAAAATAAGACTTCCATTATAACAGATGTGATGCCTATAATGTCTACGATCACGGATTATAAGTTAAATAGTTCAAACTATTTGGATTTGAGTAAGACCGTTCGTTTTTATCTACGGAGTATTGATAAAGATGATTATTTGACCGATGACCCTCCTCAAGACGATTTGAAACAGAAATGGCTTAGAGAGAATGCTCGCTTGTTTCTTCATATTCGGAATTGTATTGATAATGAGGTAATTGGTTTAATCAATCATTGTGAATTTGTTAAAAATTGATGGATTATATAGAATTTCTGTATTCTGGAAAAGGGAATCTCACCCGCATATATGAGCTTTGCAAAACTTTTTACTGTGTGGAAAAACAAGATCAGTTTCTGATTAATTATTTTATGACTTTCAAAAAGACATATGAAGAGCTTAATATGTTGCTGCCCTTTAGCTCTGATGTAAAGGTTAAACAACGCCAATGAGAGCAGATGACTGTCATGAGCTTTCTTACTGGCTTATCTCCTGACTTCAAGTCCGCTAAATCACAAGTTCTCTCTGAATCTGAGGTCACCTCATTACAAGATGTGTTTAGCTGCATTCTCCGTATAGAAAATATCACACCTGTTCCACTTAGTGATGCTTTGGTGAGTCGTAATACTAATTATGTGCCAAAAAATCAACTATTCACAGTGGAAACAAAGGAGACTCGTAAAATTTTAAAACTCGGGCGTCAAATTTTAGTGGTATTATATGCGACTATTGTCATAAGTCGGGACATACAAAGTTTGCGTGCAGAAAACTTCAGTACGAGAATCAGCAAAAACACCTAGCTTATATTGCATCTACTAATGATACCCCTGATAAATCAGTTCTTATCCCTGCAGATGAATTTGTCAAGTTCTCTCAATATCAGGATTCACTTAAGTCTTCATCTTCCTCTGTCACTGCTATTGCTGATTCAGGTAATCACAACACATGTCTTGTTTCGTCATCCTCTAAGTGGGTCATTGATTCTGGTGTCACGGATCATTTGATAGGTAATTCTAGTATCTTTTCTACTTTTTCACACAAATTTAACACCTATCGTTGCTTTGGCTGATGGATCTTCATCTTGTGTTTGTGAGTGACACTATCAATCTTACTCCTTTACTTTCCTTATCCTCTGTCTTATATTTACCCAATTTATCCTTTAATTTGTTCTCTGTTAGTCAATTAACTCGTAATCTTAACTGTTACATCTTATTTTTTCCCGATCATTGTTCATTTCAGGATCTTTTAACGAAGAAGATTATTGGTAAAGGACATGAGTCCGGAGGTCTCTATATTCTTGATCCACCTGTCTCAAGATCATTCGCTTGTTCGAGTGTAACTACTCCTTTCGAGACTCATTGTAGGTTAGGTTATCCATCTCTTCCTTCGCTTAAGAATTTTTATCCATAATATAGTAGAGTGTCTTCATTAGATTGTGAGTCATGTCAGTTTGTAAAGTATCAACGTCTTAATTCTACTCCAAGAATAAATAAACGTGCTATTATATCTTTTGAGTTGGTTCATTCCGATATTTGGGTTCCTTGTCCTATTTTGTCTAAAGCTGATTTTAAGTATTATGTCACTTTTGTGGATGATTATTCTTGTGTAACTTGATTATATTTAATGAAAAATCGTTCTGAGTTATTTTCTATTTTGTGCATTTTGTGCCGAGATTAAGACTCAATTCAATACGTTCATCCGTACTCTGCGAAGTGATAATGCCAAGGAATATACATCTAGTCTATTTCAAACTTATATGAGTCAGAATAGTATGCTTCATGAAAACTCTTGTGTTGATACTTCATCCTAAAATGGTGTGGCTGAGCGTTAGAACAGACATCTTCTTGAGACTACACGAGCCCTTTTATTTCAAATGAATGTTCCTAAGTTTTTTTGGACAGTTGCAGTTTCTACGGCATGCTTCCTCATTAATCGCATGCCTTTATCTGTTCTTCATGGTGAGATTCCTTACAAAATTTTATTTCCCAATAAGTCGTTGTATCCTGTCAATCCTAGGATATATGGTAGCACTTGTTTTGTTCGGGATGTTCGTTCACATGTCACTAAATTAGATCCAAGGCTTTAAAGTGTATCTTCTTTGGTTATTCTCGTCTTCAGAAAGGTTATAGGTTATTGTCCTAGTATTAACAAATATTTTGTCTCAATTGATGTCACTTTCGTGGAAGACACACCTTATTTCCTATCCTCACTTATCCCGACTTCTCAAAGGGAAGATGATGATTTATTAGTATATTCTATCACAACCTCTACACCTGTTTCGGAACCAGCTCTGGTCAAGCCTCCTATTATTCAAGTATACTCCAGGAGTCAACCTCTTGATTCATATCCTGCACCTACTACTTCGTCATCAGATCCAACTTTGAGTGATGATCTTCCTATTGCATTACGTAAAGGTAAACGCCAATATACTTATCATATTTCTTCTTTTGTTTCATATAATGGCTTCACATCTTCTTCTTTCTCTTTTATTGCTTTACTTGATCTCTATTTCTATTTCTAAAAATGTTCGTGAGACCTTATTTCATCCTGGTTGGAGAGATGCAATGATAGAGGAAATGGATGCCTTGGATGATAATGATACTTAGGACTTGGATGATTTACCTTCAGGAAAACGAGCTATTGGATGCAAATGGGTATTCACAGTTAAAGTCAATTCAGATGGGTCAGTTGTAAGACTAAAAACTCATCTTGTTGCTAAGGGTTATGCTCAAACCTATGGTGTGAATTATTCTGAAACTTTTTCTCCTGTTGCAAAGATGACATCTATTCGATTATTTATTTCATTGGCTGGTATTCATCATTGACCTTTATATCAACTCAATATCAAGAATGTTTTTCTTCATGGTGATCTTCAAAAGAAGATGTATATGGAGCAACCTCTTGATTTTGTTGCTCAGGAGGAGATGGGGCGAGTTTGTCGTCTTCAGAAATCTTTGTATGGTTTGAAACAAAATTCTCGTGTTTGGTTTAGAAAATTTAGTCAAGTTATTGAAAAATTTAGTATGACGAAAGCAAGTCTGATCATTCTATGTTCTACAAGCAGTCAGGAGTGTATATTATTCTGTTAATTGTGTATGTGGATGATATTGTTATTATTGGAAGTGATACTATGGGAATTTCATCTATTAAAATCTTTTATTCTTACTCAGTTTCATACAAAAGGCTTAAGGGTGCTAAAGTATTTCTTAGGTGTTGAAGTTATGATAAGTAAAAAATATATATTTCTATCTCAGAGAAAATATGTTCTTGACTTATTAACTGAGATAGGAAAATTAGGGGCAAAGCCTTGTAGTACTTCAATAACTCAAAACGTGGATCTCATAGTAGATGGAGAACTATTTGAACATCTAGAGAGGTATAGAAAGTTCGTTGGGAAGTTGAATTATCTTACTGTAGCATGCCCAGATATTGCATATTCGGTTAGTGTCATTAGTCAGTTTATGTCATCTTCAACAGTTCATCATTGGGCAGCGCTAGAGCAAATTTTACGTTACTTAAAGGGAGCACACGGACGAGGTATCGTATATAAAAATCATGGACACACTCATGTTGAATATTTTTCAGATGCAGATTCGGCAGATTCTAAAATAGATAAGGTCTACTTCAGGTTATTATATTTTCGTTGGAGGAAATTTAGTTTCATGGAAGAGTAAAAAGTAAAACGTTGTATCATGGTCTAGTGCAGAGTCACAATATAGGGCTATGACACAGTCTATGTGTGAAATAATGTGGATATATCAACTATTAACTGAAGTAGGATTTAAAATTTCAGTACCAGTAAAACTGTGATGTGATAATTAAGCTGTTATTCACATTGCATCAAATCCTGTGTTTCATGAGCGAACTAAGCACATTGAAATTGATTGTCATTTTGTTCGTGAAAAAATTCAACGAGGTTTGATCACTACAGGATATGTAAAAACTGAAGAACAATTAGGGGACATCTTCACAAAAGTTTGAAATAGGGTCCGGATTGATTATCTTTGTAACAAGTTGGACATGATTAATATTTATGCCTCAACTTGAGGGGGAGTGTTAACTATATAAATATATATCCTAACTTGTATTTTACCTACTCCGTAGAATAGAATCTTAATTTATTTCTAGAATAGACCTCTAACTTTGTATATAAATATGCTATTTATTTCTAGAATAGATCTCTAATTTTGTATATAAATAAGTCTTATATCTTTTAACTTTTGTTTACGGTAACAAATCTAATTGTCCTCATCCTCAACGATTCTTTCATAATGGAATACCATTTACATATGTCTATGAATAAAATCAAGTATGATAGTAAAAAAAAAATCAGTGCAGTTACCCTTACCATATACTATTAGATATTTCAGTTTCTTTTTCGCTGCATGTCCTAATAGAAGAAATGCAGTTTTGAAGATTAAACTCCGATGAGAGATTTACTTATTAGGTTTTCAGAAACTAACTGGCAGCTGTTAAATTTTGCACATAGTTCTTTTGATCGGTATCTATCTTAATTCATGTCTTGTTAATTACCATTGCTTACTCTTAGAGACATTCTCAATGTCTTTCACTTTTTTATCTCCACCTGTGTTTAAAGAGAATGCTTTAGTTACCTGTTTCAATATCTCCACCTGTCTTTTAATCTCCACTCTTGAGACTTCCATTTCAGACACTTTTAAGTAATTCACTGATGCCTCTCATTGCAAGGACAAAAGACTCCAACTATATTATCTTGTTTAACTAGTCTACTGCCTGGTTCATCATTTTTTTTTAACCAGTCTCGTTCTCATGGAATGGATTTATGATCAGCACGTATGGTGTTATCATTTAAAGGTCTGGGTCAAAATCTGACAAAGTTAGTGCGTCTATCTTTTCCATGCGTTAGTCATAATATTTGGATTAGTAACTTTCGTGATTTATCCTTTCCGTGTTAATCTGGACGAATTGAGGAGGCGCTAGATTGAGCGGATCGTTTTTTTGCCATCTTATTTACTCAGCTTTGAGAAGTTGATTTCACTTAGTTTAATAAGGTTGGATTGTTATTGTTATCCAGCCTCGAGAAATGAATCATCTATAAGTATTCTATTCTTTGAACTAGACCATATTAGCTTTCAATTTGAAAGCTAATCAGTTAAGTTGGGTTTGGTATGATGGCAGACATCTCCATTTGGGACTGACTCGAGTAATTAGACTCAAGGTTGGGCTAGGCTATGGAAGTGGTGGAGCAGTATGAACTAATTAGGGTAATTTCTTCCCCCTTTCCTATTCCTGACGGTGAGTGACCTATTCCTGTCCTGCACTTGATATCTATGTGAATATTTATGTCAATAGATTTTGAAATCAATTTCAGTAGATATAAAATATCTTATTAGGTTTGACTTTTTATATAAAAGATCAAGACATTAGGATATATCCTGATGAATCAGTTTATATCTTATATTGAGATCGACAATACTGAATCGTTTGGGAAGAATGATGTAATCTTTTTACTCCAATTGTAACAGTTTGTGTCAATAGGTTTTATAGTTAATTTTAATATAAAATTATGAGATTGATAAAGATATTAGGATAAAATATCTTTCATAAATATCTATTTATAATTTATTATGAGATTGATGATATAAATCATTTAAGAAAAATGATATCATCTTTTCTGAGATAATGATCGTCTGAGAAGCAATAAATTATCATTAAAAAAAATTGTACTTTGGTTGTTGGATGGAGTGACGTGATACGCATTAGCACATTTTTTAAGACAAATAAACAATATTAAGAGGTGAAATGGAAATAGCAAGAGTTTAAATTTTATGGGAATTTTGACGAGTTTTTTTTTAAAAATTAAAATAAAATATTTAATTTCTATCATTTCCCTCACATTTTCATAATAATATTGTTTCTTATTTAAAAAAACCAAGTATTGTTTATGCGGAACTTTTTCATAATTTTATTAATTTTAAAAATGGTGTTTTTAAGAAAAAAAATAAAAGGAAAAGTCAACGACGTCTTTTGTTTTTTAGTTTTTTTCAAATCATTATAGGCGATCCACTCCTACGTTTTGTATTTAAAAACGTTTTGTATTTAAAAAAATAATTATGATACACTGAATAAAAAAATTTAATAAAACATTAAGTAAATGATATGATATTATATATATATATATTTTTGATTATCGTTCGGATATTATCGGTAATTTTCGATCGTCGTTTCGAATCAAATTATATTTTGAGAGATACGGTAAACTAGTCAAGGGCCGTTGCATGTAAAATGTTACGTTATTCGTTGAATTTTTTCTTAAGGATTTTTACTAAGATCATTTTTCATAAAAAAACATACCACCTCGGGATTCAATTATATACAGATATTTAAGTGGTCTTTCATTGATTATTATTATTATTATTATTATTATTATTATTATTCACCTAAATTTTTAATAAATATTATGTTAATAATAATAATTATATATATTATAATAATTATAATTTTATAATTATTATTATAATATAAATATTAAATAAGCATATCAAATTCGGATTATATTAATTATGATTTTATAGTTATTATAGTTGCAGTTATTATGTGAATGATAAATAAATAAAATTGAATTCACATTATAACTAGGGGTTCATAAATATTTTTGAATATATTAAAGGGAAAATTTGAGAAAACTCCCAACATTAAATTGGACTTTGCATGTACTTTCCAATTCAAAATTTCTTTGCATGCACTCTCTTATGAGATTGACAAGATTATGTGTGTTATTTTTTTCAGTATAAAAAAGTAAAAATTCAATATACATTATAAAGATTTGAGTGTAAATTGTCTGAAATTGAGTACTAATTTAAGAAATTTGAGTATTATTTGAAAAAATTTGAGTATATATTGTTTCAGTATATAGTAAAATTTTCAGTACACATTATAAAAATTTAAGTATGAATTGATTTAGATTGAGTATTATTTAAAGAAATTTGAGTAGAAAATTTAGAAATTTGAATACGTCAGGTTGCATCCACTATATCAAGATTTTCACGAGGGATCACCGAAATTTTATACTCAAATTTCTTAAATTAGTACTCAATCTTAAACAATTTATACTCAAATGTTTAGAATATATACTGAGTTTTCAATTTTTTATACTCAATCTATCAGGGAATGAATATAAAAAATTTATCAAGTGGAGAATCCATGCATAAGTCAATTTGAAATTGAGGAGTTTTCTCCCGTTAACAGATGATTTTTTATCAAACCACATAAGAAAAATTTTAAAATATTCAAATCATGTATGATAAATTTAAAATAATGAAATTACATATCAATTTTTTATTTTACTCCTAATCAACCAATTGGTAAAAAAGTAATTGACTAATTGAATCAGACGATTGATAAAATTATCAATCGAATCGTTTCTCTTAAGATCAAATTTCGAAATTTAAATAAATCGATTGATTTGCTTTTTATTTTTTTTAATGAAGGTCGATTTTAAATAAAATGTGTTGATAGACTAAGATTGATATGAAATTAATTTTTATATGTTCGGTTAGTTCTCTTAATTATATATATATGCTCTTAAATATAAATTTGATCTAATATATTATGAACGGAGATTTTTTTGAACATAAATATATTTAAAAAATTTAATTCGTGTTTAAAAAAATACTACTCTCAATATATTTTCTTAAATTGACATTAGAGAGCATGAATATTATTAGGAGGATTAAACGAACATATTGAAACTAATTCATGTCAATCCGAATCCGAAGTTGTTTCGTCCAACAGTCGATTTTGTCAAAATTGACTAATGGATCAAACGACCTCGAACAATCCAATTCATGTTCAAAAACCACTACCCTCAATATATTGAGGGGAATTAACGTTTGAAAGCATAGATATAATTAGGAAAATTAGACAAATACATAAGAGTTAGTTTTATATCAATCCGAGATGATTTGGCTCATCAGTCGACATTAAGAATTTTACCGTGCAAATTTCGTGTAAACCTTAACAATTTTTTCGAATTGAAATTTGTTTTAATACATAACACTATAACTCAACTACTAAACCTTAAAAACAAACTCTTAAATGGCATAATCACAAGCTAGCAAAAATAAAGTAAAAAAATACACTTGATTTTAATGAGTCTCCACGATAAGGTACTTAACATAAAATTTCTGTATATATATATAGAGAGAAATGATATATTACGGACCATTCACTGCGTGCCCATGCGCGCCTATCTCCTTATCGATTGGGAGGCGGGTAGTGTTCCGCCTCGCGCGCCATCGACTTGAAGTCTATAGCGAATGGCGGCCTTCGGCCAATGGTATCAAACCACACTATAGCCTGAGGGAAGGTGAACCCTAAGGGTATCACGGTTGAATTCCGGCCACAAATGATCATGGTGCCTGCGACGCTAAGACATTTTGCGATTTCTCAATCGATTAAGATGAGGCAAGTGCGTCTTGAATCGTCGAATCGTTTATCCGTCAATCTATTTATCAATTAATTGAAACGCCTCCTAATTAATTAGAAGAATATATATCTATATAGATATATAATAGCGCCCATCTGCCCTCGGGGCTATGGTGTAGCGATAGGCCAACTAATCATTATTTTAGATATTCACTATTTGATCCCTAATTATGATGTATTTTGTAAAAAAAAATTTTCAAATGGGATGCGAATCTTAGGACACAGAGCTTCTAGACCATTCATCGTGAGCGTTTCTTGATTCATCATGGTGATCGATGAAAAACTTTTATGGGACTGGATCGATTATCATAAATTTATCTACTACCTGGACCAATATTTTATAATAGCACCGTTCTGCTTTTTTTTTTCGCCGCATTATATATATTTTATAATTACTCTCGAAAATTTCATTACCGTTGCGTCTCATAACTTATGTCATAAGAAATGATCTAGGACGACGTCTGCTGGCTGCTGCGGATCCTAGGAGTTTTTTTTAAAGAGCAATGATAGAGAACGTGAAATTTTAACGTGAAATTCAACGTGAATGACGTGACATTTTTTATATACACGTCCGATTGTCGCTCGGACAGTGGCGGCGGCTTTCGGCCGCCGCCCCGAACAAAACTATAACCTGGAGGGACGGATGAACCCGTCGAAGATCGGTGCAATTGGGTTTCATGTTGGATTCACGTTAAGTTTTTTATGTTCCCAATCATTTTCCTTTTTTAAAATAATTTTTTATTTTTAATTTATGAATATATTATTTAAGATTTTATTTTTGAAATTTAAGGATTAAATTATAATATTCAGTATAATAAAATTTTTAAATCGATTTTTTTTAAATATACACGAGATGTGTGGCGGAAGATGTATCAGTTCTCTATCGTTTTAATTTTCAAATATCAAAAGCGTTACTAATTCACCGTTAGCTTCTCCGCCGGCATGCAAACGCTCGACCGTTGGTTCTTCGCCCTGAAGTCGTTCCTCGACCGGATTGGTCGTGTTGGATTTATCATTTATATATCTACTTCTTGTTTTTGGAAGCAAAAAACATCAAATGATCGGAGCCGCACAGAGCGCTGATCCCCACGCGCAGCATGAGGTCGCCGCGCGGCACGGCCGGAGGAGATTCCGAGGCTTCATCTTTATCCCTTTTTCCCCCTCGGCGGCACTCCAGAAGCGCGAGCCGCGTGGCGATGCCCGTAGCCTTCCTCTCCGCGCGACGTGGCCTCTTCCGCCCTCCCGTCCCGTCGTCATCTCCTCCTCCTTTGGCCCAACCACTGTGGAAGACGCAGGCTGACGCTCCTCTTCTCTCACTCGCTCGTTGGTGTTACTCCTTCTGAACCCTCACTCGTAGAGTTCCCTCTGATTGATTCTTAGTTTGAAACCCTAAAAGTTGAATCCTTGGATGATTCGATGTGTTAAAACGTATTCTGATTCGATCTCGATGTTTTCCCCCTTTTTTTCCGGTGTTCTCATTTAACGAATCGGAGAAATGAAAATGTTTTTCGATCTCGGCGTCTTTCTTTTCTTTTCTTCTTGTCTTCCCATCTCGCGATGCGGCGAAGTGAAAGAATGCTGCTTTTCTTCGCGCAGACCGTGAATCTCTCATCCTTCTGCAATGGCGACGCCGACATGTTTGATCCAGTCGCCCTGTTCCGTGGTCCAGATCCTGTTCCTGCTGGGATTGAGGATGGTCGCTCTTGCCATGTTGCTATGGTGGCAGGTTCTTATGATCGGATTCACTTTCCTGACGCTTCCGATACGAATGCTGGCGGCTCTGTATAACGAAATAAAGGTCAGACCTCCTCCATAGATCTGTGCAAATCTCTCTTCTTTCCAATCATAGTTGCACTCATTTGTGCCATTATTGAAATCATTTGGCACCTACACTGATCGATGAAATGGCTCTAGATCTCAGTGAATTATAACATAAACATAGTGATCTAAGGGGAAAACCGAAAAGCCTGTGAAAATTTACAGCACCAAAGGAGAATATCTTCTTCAACCTACCGGATTTGGCTTCTCTTTGTGTGGATTTACTCCTTGAGTCTAACTGCTGTTTGACTTTAATGCATTAGATCATTTCTCTTGCTGTAAGTTGAATCTTTTGAAGTTCTGAGTCTCATGTTTCAGATTGGCATACTTGGACATAAAGATCATAACCGATTTGGATGATTTCTATCAGGTTTCTCAGTTTACCATTCTACACTTATTTTCTAGTTGTTAACTTGTTTTGTGCTTTGTAATATGAAATTGAACGTTACTCGAGCACATAAGAAGTAGAGGAGAGAATATATAAGGATGTTAAGGTGGATGTAGTATCTATTGAACGAAAACTTAAAATGGTACATATATGTATATAGATGATAGTTGAGCGACATAAAACTATGATAACATTAAATGAGGAAGAAGACTAAAGAAGAATGGATTAAAAAAGAGAATTTATATTTATATAGTAGGTATAGAATCCAATAACGGAGGAGGATCCATATAGCTAACTGATAAGACTTGATTATTATTGTTGTTATTGTTTAATTTGTTTGGTGCATTCTCAGTTAGTGTTTGTGATGATATTTAGCAGTCATTGTGTCTTTGTAATCTTAAAAACCAGCCTAATAAATAACGGTTATTGTGCATTTACAGCTACATGGGTTTCTCATTGAGATGCAGAGGCAGATGCAACATCTTTTAGAGGAAAATAAGGGTCTCGAAGAATGTCTAAAGATCGCTAGTGAAGATCAAAGGGTCATGAATTCAACAGTCAAGGAGATGGAAGAGGAACACTGGAAAGATCTTAGAAGAATTAACCTACTCGAGAATGAGGTGAGCCGAACTTAAGCTATTAGAATGTATAGCTTCCCTGATGTGTGGTTAATGGTATGGTGGCTCGTATATTCTGAAAACATGCTCCCTAGTGAGGATGAAGTTTTTACGGTGCCACTCTAAATCTCAACATAGAATGGCTCATTGCTCTGAGGGAGAAGATGACATGACACACTCCCAAAGCACCACCATCCTTTCACAATAACTTCTTTATCGCAATTACTGTTATTTCCCCATTGGGGAAAGATTTCAAATTCCCCATTCGTGGAGCTTGGAGAGTGTTCTTCACTTGAGGTAATGGTAATCCACGACCCGACAAAGCCCTTGGTGACTAAAGTTGCTATATCCGGTCCCGTAAGACAATCTCTTATAGTCATTGTATGTTATGCTTCATGGAGATCGCCAACACTGATGTTTATTGGAGTTATTATTTGGATTCTCCTGACAAATTCGAGTTGCCAGTTGCAGAAACTCAACGAACAAAAGTCGCGACTAAAGGAAGTTAAGGGAAAAAATCTACGCGATGACAGAGCTCGTTATGGCAAAGATGTAAGACAAATGACTATCCCATTTGACTCGGATCATGGTAAAGATGCACAGGTAATTGGCGAAAAAGGTAATGCATAAGCCACAAACCCTACCTCAAATGGCATTTCCTTTTGGCATTATCCCTCCAAGTATTTCTTAAGAAATCTCATTCCTTGTAGGCGAGGCTTTGAGGCAACGAAGAACTGTCGCCCTTCTGCAAAGTTTGTTCAGCACAATCTTGTCTCTTTTGGTCTATGTGATCATATGGGTCGCCGAAGATGCATGCGTTCCTCTTGTCATGGCCCTGTTGGCCGTTGTCGTCATATCCCTTGGCAGCACGAGCGAGTTTCTCTCGACCATGAGGAACAAATCAGCTGCGGATGCTGTTGCTTTGCTCAGCATCAACTTTTTCATGCTCGGTGCACTCTCCTCCCCTATACTTCCGATAGTCGCACGCATGGTTACTCCGTCTTTGATCAGGATCGCAGATCGACTGTTTTGATGGATCTGCCTTTCTGGGTAGGTAATTTGTTTCCAAGCGTTTAGATCTTTGCGTCGTTGTGTAGGAATTTGTCTCTCAGGTGACTACCAGTCGATGTAATCTGGAACATGTCGAGTTGCAGCAATTAGCAATGCTAGTTTCACTATCTGAACCGATACGGTTCTTTAGGAAAATAAGACGAGCTTACACGAGAAATTACAAAAATTGCGAAGATTTTGTGCACGATAATGAATGTAGTTAAGTATTCGTTAAAACTCGCAACAAGGTTCATATATTTTTATGATGTCCTCTCGAAAGTTTTGGGATCGAACAACAACCGGTTCAAACCAATCATCTTGCCATACTGCAAAATTAGCCAAGCCATGGCACTGAAATAAGCAACGAGAATACAAACTCGGTGAAGCTGCGCGATACATGTCGGCCTCCACGTGCGCTGCCTTCTTGCGATAGCAGCCGGCAAGAATGCGAAAGCATTTTGCTGCAGCAACAGTGAGGATCGAAACAAGAATGCCGTAGATGAATCCTCTCGCTACATACACGATATTGGACCCTGGTCCTTCGGTCTCGATGAAGAGTCTCGTTAACCTGTTAAAACCACAAGACTTAGTAGTATCGAGCGAGATTACTAGTAATATAAGTCTCACTCGAATGTAGCCAACACCTGAATTTTAGTTGAATTTCCATGATAATAATACTGAGTATACAACTATATATATTTAACTGAACGAGCGAGCATTTCGATATTGCGCTAACAGTTGTTCAAATTGGGCAAACAAGAAGCATGAAGAACTGACAAAAGCAAGACTGCGAGAGAAGATAGAAGAAGAGCTTGAGAAACTCACAAGTAAATGTATGGCATGATAGGGTTTGATGTGGAAGACTGTTTCGCCTTGCAACCAAAAAGATCATCTGAATAAATATCGACTTTCTGACTACCGGGCCGATATTTGCAACCGTATGTTTCATTTACCTAATAGAACGATGTTTGAAACGCATCAACATATGACATACTGTAACGAGAAAAGGAAATAGATAAACAGAACTCAAACAAATACTAATTACATTATAATAAGCTAAAAGTATAGTCTATATATATAGATCTAATCCATACTTCAAATAAAGTTTCTGTGTCCAGCCTCACGCAATATGGTTTTTTTTAACCACGAGGTATTTCCACACCATATTGAATGCGAAAGGATTTCTATTTAAGGTTGGAGCGGAGCGATGAAGTTAAGCACCTCCCAACAGCACCGTTGTATGAATTTAAATTCATGACACCTTTTGACAGAGAGACATTTAAATCTAGCTCACTTGTCACTACACCAAACAATTGTTGGTTAAACTTTTTATAGAGCAAAAACTAACTGTGAAACTTAGCTATTACTTTAGTTTCTGGTGTATGTAGTTTACCCTTCAAAAATATAACAAATATTCACACCTGTAAGCAAAAAAGGGATAAACCTTGTTCGAATGTTGTTAAAATTATCATCTTAAAATGAACATAGCCAAAAATTAACAATTAGTGACGTAGATCAGCTAACTGAATGAAAAGAAAGCAATGTTTAAGTGATACAGGCAATAACAACAAAAAGCAAACAAAAGGAGAACATTACATGGATCGAATCAATGAACCAAGCAAAACAATATCAAAAAGAGTATTGGAACTGATGCATTATGTCATATTTCAATTGGTTCTGCTCTTTGCGTCAAGGAGCCATCTATAGGTACTTTGTATGGTGTTCACACAACCCCAAAACGCAAGACAATTCTACTCCGAGCATATAAGAATCATGATTTTGCTTCTGAAAGGTATATTACATGAGGAAATGCATTAACAGAAAGAACTATTCTTTGATTTGCAGCAGAAAATTTTTGAAATCTGTTTGTTCTGACTTATGATTGCCATGTAATTGTTCTAAATAAAAAATGATATATCAGTTCAAGCGAGTTGGACATAAAAATTAGATGCCTTGAGTAGCTAGCTATGCAGGATGATCTTCAAATTTCTGAATATTGAACTATAAAGCTGTAAACATATTGGCATACAATTCAGACTATTTACCTTGAATTTCAGAGTTGTTAACCACGCAGTGCCAAAATCAGGCCTGCATTCATGAGGAAGAGCCTCCTTTGGTGCTTCTGCCGCTGCATGAAATATTTGGCCAGAAAAATACTCTTCAACCTGTACCTACATAACCCATGTTCTAAATATTATTCGCGATGTGATGGAATGTTTGATGGCATCTTAACTACACTTCAAGTATAATGGATGTTGATAGAGGTGAATGATGCAAAACATAAAGATATAAGGACAGGAACTAAAGCAGATTTGAGGACCATCTAAAATTTTTCTCAAATAACTATTGCTTAACATTCTCAATTCACATGACACAAATACCTGTTTAAGTGTATTATCCTCTGTCATGAACCTCAAGTGGAAACACCAAGGTGAAAATTTGTGATGCATCAGTGAAGAACATTTCAACATAGCTACGTGCCCATACAAAGTCGAGGCTTACTAATTACCCATGGTTGGGAGGTGTAACTAGCATTCATTTGATGAAGAGAACACAATATCTTCTAGAGCTTGTCGGAAGAGGGAACTCAAGACTGTGATAGAGATAGAACTAGTTTGAAGAGAATCCATAAGCATCTGATAGTATTACTTTAGAAGTCAAGCATACTTCTCCAAGCATCAACTACCAAATTTTTTGGGAAAATGACTCCTAAAACTTTTGGAAAAATGGATAAAATAAACTATGTTTTTGGCATTTATTTTGCACTTGGAGAAGTTATTCAATACATGTCATTCCGCTTGCATATCTGCTCAATCAGCAAAACATTTGGAGCGCGAACAGTTCCCAGTGAAAACATAATAAGAGAACATAGAAAATCAAGCTACCAGTTGAAAGATAAGTAATCACCTCAAAGATTGAAGCCCAATAGTAATCATAATGACAACGAAAAGTTGCTTTCTTCAGGTGATAGAATGCACTGTTAGCTTTATGGTTCAGGGTTCCAAGTTCGCAAACCTTGGATGCTTTTAGATCTACACCTGCAAGATATTTACCTAAGTGTTTCAAGAAATTGTGCCAAACCAACTAAGAGTTCAATAAGGCTGCTATTCAAACTTGAGCTTCTAAAAAAGATCTAAAATAGATTAACTTTATGCTAATAGAAAGAAACATGAACCATCAGTCTATCACTCACTGAAAGAACAAAACAGAATGCCAAAAAAAAAACTATGAAAAAGTGTAACCATTAGCATCCTGTATTTCACATACTAGTTTATTCTTGTCTATATACACTAAACCATGATGGGAAATTTCCTTCAATACTTACAAGCGGAACTCAATTGTGATGTCTCTTATGAACTACCACAGAAAAATGATTCAAAAGCCTAATTTCTCAACCTCGAAAGTATAAGTAGACAAAAGAAGGGATTTTTTTTTCTTATTTTATTTTATTTTATTTTTGAGGTTTGTCGAACAGAACTGGAAGACCTGAATGAAAGGGAGGGAAATGGCATGAAGCTCTCACCGCTCGACAGAATTCTACAGGTGGAGGGTATCGCGACTGCTGCGGAAGCAGAGAACCTGTCGATTGCCAACCCTAAGAGCCCCAAAAGGAACGAGGTCAAGAAGGAAACCACCAAGTAGGATATCACACAGAAACAGAGACCACTGCAGATCCGCACGGTTCTCCCTTCTCCCGCCTTCGAGGTCGCGGACGAATCCATAGCTGAGGATTAGGGCTTCGATTTCGGAAAGCGATCCCCCATTACGTGGAATCGATCTGGCGATCTAGGAGAGAGCAAGAAGCGGAGGAATGGAGACGGCGACGCTCGTTTCGATGGCCGCCATGGCGTCTCAGCCCGTGAGGCCCCGTAGTCTAGAAAGGAAGGGCTACGATGCGCACCGGGATTAATAGAGAATAACTCTGGCCGTCCATCTTATGACTCGACTCTTGATGTAATATGTTATAGACTGAAATATAAAAGCATGTTTACTACGAGGGAAGATTTTTTTTAAAAGTCTCACTTTTTTGTTTACTTAGAAAGATAGAAAAGAAGAGAAGAAAGAAACTGAATAATTTGAATACTCATACATGATTAAAAAAAAAGATATACTGAATAATTTCATTTTATCCCCCATAGTTTATATATTTTATATATTATACATCCCGTAACTGATCCTTTTTTTTATTTTACTCCTTATAGTTTAAAATATTATATTCTATACATAATTTATATAAGAAACAGAGAAAAGAAATCCACGACAAACCATACAGGTGAACTCTCGCGGTCTCACCACAAATTAATCTAGTTCGCGATAAAGCTATGCAGATTCAAGAAACTCAGTCTCTCCGCGGCTGCTGTGAGTTCATAACCCCACCGCGAATTAGAGCTGCCAATTTTCAGTGAAATGGAGATTGAAATTAGTCGTTCTTGTAGATTAAACTCATGTTGGGGTTTTTATTTAGCCAGTGTGTTTATCATGTAGTTGAAACGAACAGACCAGCTTCAAACATACTGATCGGTATCGACAGATATAAAACCAAAGGCTTTTGAGAAGACAAAGAAATTGTTTTGAGAGGAGTCCATACTTTCAGCTCCCCAAACATGAACCAGAGTCGCAAGATTTGAGTTCCTATTCGCCAGCAACAAGAAAGGGGAGTCCCCTGCGAGAAGTAGCACATTCGTTAGTCAACAGCGTGAGAAACATCGAACAGTAACCTGGGCTTTCAACGACCCAGAAGATAAGCAAATCCCAAACAGAAATCCAAAACCGAAAATTTGAGTTCTGGGGGAAATAAGGAAACTTGATTGAACTATAACCCAAAATAAGGAAAGCACCAACCATGTTTGACTGAGAATCTACGATGATGATGCACTAGAAAGAAGACATTGGATGAGATGATTAGTCACAAAATATACAGACTGAAGCTGAATGAATTCAAATGAGTTGAATCGCGAGGGAGGGGGGATGCAAAGGGAAGAGTAATGGTGAGACCAGGCAAATGATAGCTGCTTGGTGTTTAACGACTCATGACACTCAATCGATCATAACAAGCTCCAATGGAGTTATGCCCTTTTTAGTAGGACAAAGGTGGAGCGAAAGCAATGAAGAAGGAAAAGTGGGGAGTTTCTACTTAATTATCCACATACTACTGTATTTAGGGTTTAAACCAAGTGTTTGCAGGCTATAGCACTCGAGAAGAAAAGGATGGTCATTATTTAAAGAAATTCATGAAGTATTGACCAACATTAAAATTGAAACAGAGATTTCCCAACTATCAGAGTACACCCTCACCATAGAAGGTGAAGATTTTAATTGTCCACTTCACAAGAAAGGAATGTTTTCGCCTACTCATTGAGAATGTGTATGCTGTTATAGTAGAATCAAGCAGCTAAATACTTGGCATGTAAAACAAAATTTGATATTAGGTAACTATAAATCAACCGACAATCAAGTATTTGGGTATGTGATCTATACCTTCATCAAATTCACTGACTTCGCAAATCACAAGAATATATGGGTCTGTGTAATCAAGTAATTTCCAAGTAATTAAGCAATTTGTTTAGACCATCTACATACCAATTTTTGTTCAGGAATCTCAAAGAAGGCCTCGAGATTAGCAAACCCATTCATGAATCAAGGGTGATATAAGAGTTAAATTGGAAGTTTAAAGATCCCTGGAAGACTGGAGATGTTTTGGAGTTGTATTCAACTTTGACCAATTCGAGTTCCACTTTCTTGGCGTGGAACTTTAGAGTTGGTATACTAACTTTTCTACTCCAGGTAATCAATTATGAATTTCACTTGCGATTGCTATTTTGGGAACTATATTAGCATCATGAATTTACCTTCATCCTTTACACATATTCCCAAGTTTGATAGACCTTCAGACCTTTCAGGCTCTTTCTACAAATGGCCATCTAAAAGCATTCAACAAGAAGCCTCTAAAAAAGATTGTATACATATTTTTACATTGCTAAGTAAAG
The DNA here is from genome assembly GCA_024364735.1 of Boesenbergia rotunda. Lineage (NCBI taxonomy): Eukaryota > Viridiplantae > Streptophyta > Magnoliopsida > Zingiberales > Zingiberaceae > Boesenbergia > Boesenbergia rotunda. The sequence continues at coordinate 340,758 of JAGFNQ010004768.1, read as the reverse complement.
TTGGGATCTCAACTTGTGCCGAATCTGGAGTCAGGCTCTTCATATTTTTCAACTTCATTGATATTATCAGTTATTTACAATTTACTGATATCTGCATTTATTCTAGTTAAAATTGCAAAGGTAGGTGGTGAAGCTGGAAATTGGTCTCAGACTTACGCAACAACAGCCAAGACATTCACTAGTTAGTCTGGATACGACTAGCGTGCAAGGCCCCTGAACACTGCCCCAGCCTGAAGGAGGTCTGCACCACGACATGATCCGTGAGGGATTAATCCCAGCCATCCACATTCAGACAACAAGGATTAATCCTGCCTGGATTGCACAGCAATGCAGGCACCCATTGTGCAGGGTCAGTGTGTAACTCAGTTTTCTTTCTCAGCTAGTTATGTTTTCTGAAATTTTTTTCCAACTTTTACTGAGTTTGCAAAGCAACTTTCATTTGTTAGTTATGATTTGTCAAACCAATCAAGTAAAAACCACATTAACAAATAACTTGTAAACACCATTTCAAAACAAGACTCAGGATTCTTTAATAATTAAAACAAAACTGAGGCAATTGGCATACCAGCCTCCATAGCTGGAGAAGTAGTCGTTATCCAGAGAAATAGCAAGAGCAACAGTGACAGCTCTTTCAGAAAGAGACAGTGGACGAGCAACTTTAAACTCTTGAATCTGAAAAGAGAAAACATAGGTGGCATAACATGGAATTTGTAGATATGCAAGCAATATAGTTGCACTAACACTGTCAGGTTCAGTATGAGGAAGTGAATCGGCATCCCCAAATCGTATCACGTACTGACCAGCATCTGTGAAAAGCTGCAAAAGAATAAGATAAATTATTTGCATGTCCACAGATTCAAAATAGGGGGAGAAGAGAGACAATAGACCGACTAGTTACGTAAGGATTCAACCACAACATTATATATACAATAACAACCAAGCCTTATCCCACTAGGTGGGGTCAGCAACCATAATGTTATATATGTCCACAAAAATGGAGATCCTTATATTCTGCTAAATTTGACATTGGAGGATAATTATGTCCAAGGAAAATGAAAATTCACTTCCTCCCTCCTGCATTTTCTCAGGATAAAGATCTATTAGAGGAGCGAATAGCAAAATAGTAGGAAAATAATCTCTTCATGGATAACACATCAAGTGAAGATTACCTCTAATTTCATTGTATATAACATATCAAGTGAAGATTACCTCTAGACCAATACCTCTCCAGTTACGATCAATTTGAGCCAGCACATTGCCATTTTCATCCCTTAGTGTAAATGTCCAATTCCAGAAACCAGGGTTTTCGACAACAGCAAATTGCTTGTTTCTAGATGTTTGAAGAAAAATTTAGTAATATGGTCATCAAAGTTCATAAAATTATGAAAAAAAGGATTTCGAGATGACTTTGTTTCCTAAAAAATGGTTAAATCCTATTTTGTACACCATTTAATTTGTCTATGATCTCTGTCACCCCATCCCCATAACTGCATCTACCATCAGAATGTGACGGGGTAATATTTAAACATTTGGTTAAATTCATATATTTGTTTATTCTAAGCATTTCTCTTTTAGAAAATTAATACCTGTTACAGGATAATATTTAAACATTTGGTTGAATTCATATCATTTTGTTTTTTGTGAATAATATTTTCACATTACAGGAAACACTTGGCACCAGAAGGAAACTTAAATGCAACAAAGAAAACAATATGGATGTTCAGCAGCGCTGATATGCTCTTCCAACAAAAATTCTTGATCTAAACAAGAAATACCAGTCAGTGCATATTTTCCTATAATAGTTCTTTTGTTCTTATAATCTTTGTTCAAATTATTTTATAATGTCATCAGATCCCACTAGCCAACCAGATACTCCTATTGATCCTGATATACCACAAATATACAATTCTTAATTGGGCAAGCTATTAGGTTTTCTAGCATTGACTATAATTTTGATCATCATCATGTATGCCTCCCCAATTTACATCACGTAGGCCACTAAGTTAGTTAGCTGATTGTTAGGCAATTACAACACCTTAACTCCTTAATAATGTCATTAACACCTTGGGCATGTGTTTGATGGCAGATCTTGAGTTCCGAGTAATTGAGCAACCAACATAATGATCCCGTGGATAGTACTGTATGTTTACATGATGCACCAATAATTATCCAGAAAGAAATATTTCTATTACATATCATTTTCATTTGGGCCCAAATAGTTGAGTTCTCTGTGGAAAAAAGAAAAGAAATGAAATACCAAGAACATCAAAATACAAAAAGGAATTAATATGAAATGTTACCCCAAGTACAAATCATAAATTCTCCGCCAAAGATGCCAACGTCTGTGAACTACACCAATTTCCTATAACAGCAAGAAACTGGAGCTACTCAACTATGTGTGATTCTACCAACCATGATGGGGATCATTTACATGCTACATTACATTGAACATAAATTATGTACCTTACCGTCTACTTCTGCATATATGGTGCTGTTTATCCACCAAAAGGGCCTATGAACCTAAACAAAGTAAATGCAATGAATGCAGCGTGGAAGTTCATTCCAATAAACTTAAAAAAAAAATTAGTACTTCTTGACATTTTTAGTAGTGTAGTAATTTCATACCCTAAATACTTCGTTGCCCATGGCATCAAACATATGGGCGACGAATGGGCGCCTCCCGCGAAGTAGCTTCAAGGCAAGTTTAAACATTATAATAAATCCGACCAGTATCCAAATACCAAAGAAAAGTAAAATACTCGACAAAAAAAAAATCAAACAAGATCCATGTAAACTAATTTATGGAAAAATAGTGAACATAGAATATAGTAGGATGATATCCTGTATGGCTAGTACATGCCTTTCAACAAGAAAAAGAATTGGTGCAACACCCAATTTCAAGCTCTCCACAAATGCATTGACTAATATGAGGGGAATACTATCATACAACCTATTCTAGGTAACACCTGATGGTGGTAAAGTGCTTGGGACTAGACAGCATAGGTCCCAAGCAAAAACTAAATATTTGATATTGGAAAATTTTCTCTCTGCCCAATGAGCTCACAGTAAATATAAATAGAAAAAAGGAGGGACTATGAGGAGACTGATGGAAAAATTGATCAGGGGACTCATACATTGATCTCATCATCAATGACAATCAACTCAATTACAGATAGCGCCTAATAATTGACATCAAAGTCAATTATGGGATGAATTCTTCAAGTCAATAGCTCAAAGCCTTCTAAAGTAGCCCCCGGGGCTTTGGTGCAATGCTCACGCACTCTAGCGGTTAACTAGGCACTAAGGTTTGAATCCCAGTTATGACACATTGTAGGGCATTTTTCCTCTAATAGGATGCAAACCTAAGGACGCTGACCGCTCTGGACTGGATGGACAATCGCAAGCACTTCCCGATTTACTTGGTGGGCGGAATGTGGGACCGGACCATCTACCCAGGATTAGTGGAGTTGATACCTGGTTATAAAAAAAAGCCTTCTAAAATAGCATGCAAATAATATAAACCTCAACTTGTGTAAGCAAGAATGTGTCGAGTGTAATAACTCAAGCTCTCCGACCAATGATTCAACTAGAAGCCTTCTAAAGTAGCATGCTAAGTCGGGTTGATACCTGGTATAAAAAAAAGCCTTTTAAAATAGCATGCAAATAATATAAACCACAACTTGTGTAAGCAAGAATGTGTCGAGTGTAATAACTCAAGCTCTCCGACCAATGATTCAACTAGAAGCTTTCTAAAGTAGCATGCTAAAGATATAGCCCACAGCTTGTCCAACAATGGAATATCAACCAAGATTAGCCAACCAGATCTGCAATGACACCCAACTGTTTCCAGCAACGACGAAGCACTGCCACCTCCAAAATTCAATAACAATTTAAAATTTAAATTTCAAATCAATTTCTAATTTGCATCACCTTTTATTGTAGTCGTATCCTGAATTCTGAGTACCCATTAGCCAATTCAATCAATTCTATTCAAACTGTTACTAGATAACAAAATATGATTGTTAAATATTTTAAACCTAATGCTTAAATAAATAATAAGTTGATTTTAAAGATCGAATTGTTAAAAACACGATATAATTTTAACCAACCCATGTAAATTTTAGAAAAACTTCTTCCTAATTCTTTCACCTGATCGTTAAACAAATACATCAAACTACTCACTGGTCCTTATAGCTAATGAGTTCACAAAAGAATTCAAGAAAGTACAAAAAATTGTCTGTGCACAGAAATATAAACAATTCAAAGAAGAATTAAAGAAAGTACAAAAACTTGTCTGTGGACGGTAATATAAACACAAATAGAAAAAAAAAAACTCATTCCCAATGAATGATGCTTTCCGAAGTATGAAGTGGTGCAACAAGTTAATATGTAAACAACAGATGCAAGCAGCAAAGAAACCACTTCAGCATACAGGCATCACCAAAATGAAACTACTGAATTCAAGACTGCGTACCTGCCTAAAATAACATTACTTCTCTCTCGAATGAAAGCCACAGGCTGAGAAAAACAAGATGATTAATAAACAAAAAATTGCATAAAGTAAAACAAAGATTTCCAGGTTTGGTTTCTCAAAGTAAAAAAAACTCTTTACATACTGACTGAGGATAACAAACATCCATTACTATATAGCGGCTCTCCTGAAACACAAGAAGATACACCAATAAGGATCTTAATTTTAAAGGAAGAAAAAAATGTCAAAAATAGTCCTTATAAATGGTAGCTGATATAGAATCTTAGACACTATGGATACCATTACTTGGTTGGGTCAGATCCATGGGCTTGTTAGGAGCCATCTGATTTGGATGCCCCAGAATGAATGTTTTGCCATCAAATAGAGTGGGATGATGAATCATAGCTCTATATCCAATAAAATATGAATGATAAAAGACTATTCTTGTTTCCATGCACTAGGTTGTATCAAGAGTCAAATATCTAGCTTAGAACTCCGACACAACATTTTTTTTCACTCTAGCTTGCACTTCAATTACAACATGCATTTTATTCTGAATTCAAATACATTGCATACTTTTGTTTTCCATGTATGTGGAGTCATCAAATGTAGTTACTAATTTTTATCTTCTGGCATCCATTTCATCGCAATTGCAATTCTCAACTGATCTCCATATAGAGAGCATGATGATAAATCTCATAAGAACCTATTTAATTTTATACATAATTCACAAGCATGACGAAGAACAAAAATTGAACAACATAGACACATGCACACTTTGCTCTAGTTACCTGTTCAAATGCGAACATGATATTTGCCCATTCTATGTCTCTAATAATAACCAAATTGTCTCTGGAAAGAAGTGGTGCAAGTTTGACCTACAAAACATGGGGAAAATGACAACAAATTATCAAGAGCTAAGCTTGAAAGCTGGGAGAGAACTCATAGCATCTTCAACAGAACAGTTGTCACTCAAATCTTTATGATATGAAAACACATTCAGATAGAGTTTATGTCCAATTGATGTCAAGTAAATAAATAATATACCAAAAAATGACTTATTAATACAGCCAGATGTTAGTACAGAAAGAATTCTTTGACATCAAAATTGTTTATATTCTCCTAGCAAAGTAAACTCAAGAGGTGACTTATTAATACTACTCATTCTCCTAATCCATTAAAATAACAAAAATATTTGATATAATAATTTATGATATAGGAAAGTCTAAAAAGAGCATGAGAAATTCCTAAATTCTCATAGAAAAATAACTATAATAGAGTCGCGAATGTCTTTGTTCGTCCACTGTGTTGTGTCAAACTAATTGTGCAATTATGAGGTAAGAAATTAACAAATGTTATCTCAAGTTGGAAAAACAAATATGATGATCATCCATAAAAACCATAGGACAGGAAAATAGACTTCCATAGAGTGATGTGCATCAATCTGGTTCTTAAAACAGCATACATCAAAGCAATCTATAAGAACGATGATATTAGAAGCATTATCGCCAACTATATTGGGGAAACAGAAAATGTGCATTTTTTTTATCACTCACCTCCTCTGGGGAACTTGGGGGCAGAAAATCACCATCATATTGACTGATTTTTGGCTGATGCATGGTTTTGTTAATAACAGAATCTTGGTCAACCTGATCTGGTTCTCTGATAATTGACTTGAAAAATGGGAGCTGAGAAGGAAATGACTTGAGAAAAGGAAGCTGAGAAGCGAAAGTATAAACCAAAGCGGCACCATCTTGAGCACTTGAAGCGGACTGTCTCTCTACTCCTCCATTCCATACTTTCACTCTTCGCCTCTCTCCAACCCAAAGTCGGGACAACCAGTTCCTGCTCGAAGGCTGCTCTTCCCCTGGAGAATTTGAAAACCTACGAAGACTGTTTAGGCGACTATTCGAGGCCATTAGCAGACTTCCTGTTTCACACTTTGTTCCGGCTAAACAACCCGGCATAGCTGTGATTCCCATGCCAAATTGCTGCAAGATTTCAGCAGTCTGGTTCCTCCGAGAGCCAAAAAGAGTCATTCCTTCCCTAAATTTGATCGGAGAGGCAAACCATTTCCGCAAATACCCCATTTCAAAAGCGCTAGTCGTCGACCCCAAAGCTGAAGAGAAGGAAAAGAACGAAGGAATGAGAAAAAAAACATACATCTCCATGGCAAGGAGGAAAGGATCTCACCAGGGAACTGATTCGTCTTCTTCTTCCTTTTCTTTCTCCGTCGTACCGATCGAACAATTTTGGAGGGCTTCGAACGAGAAGCCGTCGACCAAGCTACTCAACGAACTCTCTGATTTACCCTTTCCCCAATACAATTTCGATTAATTTGATTTATAATAAATTATTTTAATTTTACTCCATATTTGAAAAAAAAAATTAAAGAATGTTTTTTTATTTTTAGTAATTTTGAAAAAAAAATCCAATATAAAATCATTAAATTATGAAAAAAATTGATAATTTTACCATATCTTTAAAACTCATCCTTGTTGCTAATTAATATGAGTGATTTACTAACGTTAGATTGTTTATGGTAAATTTCTTAAAGGCACCTTAACTTAACCAATTTTCTAATTTAGCACCTCTCTCCCAAATGCAATCCATGTTACAAGGAGGATAAATGAATCAAATGTTTATAAGCAAAGTAATGTTTGATTGAGTAATAATTTATTTATGTTCGTCCAATACGTGTGTACACACATATGCACACACGTTGTTTATGAATAAAATTTATAAACACATTCATTAATAAAATTTTTATTAACCTGATAAATAATTAAAAATTAATATATATAAATAAATTCAAAATATTAAATTTAATATTTAATCAAATAAGGTTAACATTATAAAATTTTTAAATAATTAAATAATTTTGAATTGAGGCTCAATAATATTTAAGTAAATCAAGCTCAAGTCAAACTTGAATCAAATTCAAGCTTTGAAAAAATAAATCAAATTTGGATAATCATTTCAATGACTTAATTCATTTTAAATTCGATTTAATTATCTTATTAAATAAGCTTTTGAAATTTGATTGAGCTTGGCTCGTTTATCGTCCTATATGTTACCCATGAGTCATAGATATCGCTGCTAGAATTAGTTAGACAAGAGCCACAGTCCTATATGTTACCCCATGAGTCGTAGATACGCTGTTGAATTAGTTAGACAAGAACCGCGTCATCCACAATCTACTCAAATAAAGCACTCCCTGAATCCTAAACATGCTAAATTGGCTTGACTAGAATTGGATCAAGTCGATTGTACTGTTCAATATTAGTTGATGCAACGGTTAAGGCTAAATAAACTCCCATAATTTATCCATGTGCAGGGCCGTCTTAGAGGGGCCGTTATGGTGACAGCTTCACCTTTTGCCACCCATATTAGTTGATGCAAAACAAATACAAGGGCTACTTCAAAATCCAGCATAGTCAGAACACTCCGACAGGGCTAAGCTTGCCACAACACTTAGCAATGGAAAAAGAGAAACAAATTATACACTAACAAAAGCTCTAACAAATAGACTATGTTATACAAGCCGAGGTATCGGTACAAGGATCATACAAGCTTCTCCTCTGGTAGACGAGATGAAGAACCACCATCGAAGTGGCTCTTCTTCCTATTAAATATGCCGCTGAAGTTTGGCAGAAGCGACTTTTTGGAAGTCGACGATCGCATAACATTATGGTTCACTTCAGCCTTCTCTACTATCTTTGAACTGTAAACTATGGGTTTTGGCGGCAATGTCTCTCTAGACATCTGCGTCTCAGACAGAATCCTTGAGGTAGTTTCGGTGACCCTTTTCTGCTCTTTCTCGCGCCACCTCCTTAGTTCACCCTCAACCGCCCTTTTTGCAGCCTCAGCCATTTCTGCCCTCTTCAGTGCCTCCACTGTGGCGGTTTCCACGTCCTCCATTTCCTTCCTAGCTACCTCAAGTTTCTTGATTGCCTCATTCTCACTGGCTCGCACGGCATCCGCCTGGGCCACTGCAGCAGCAACCTTCATCTCCGTCAGTTTCTCAGACTCTTCCACTTTTCGGGTTAAAGAAGCATACTCTTCTTTTGAGACCGTTATGTTAGATCCAGAGTCCGAAGTTGATGCCCGAGCAACAGTTGTCTTCTCAGTTAGATCTTTGATCAGATCAAGGGCTTTTGTCTCGGCTGCTTTTGCTTCTTCAGCATCCTTCAAATCAACCTGCAACTTCTTTTCTGCTTCAACCAAGGCCATTCGGGCTATCTCAGCTTCAACCCTTAGCTCCTGGGCACTCTTCTTCATTTCCTCTGCTTCCTCAAGTGCATTCTGAGATTCAGATGATAGCTGCTGAAGAGTGGACACCAAATCATCAGACGCTGAAGTTGCTTTTGATTCTGCAACCATGGCTGCCTCAAGCTCAGCTTTGCATTTCTGAAGTTTGAGGTGAAGGTTACTGACAGCAGATTCAGTTTCTGCATCTTTGTTTTTTAGATCTGCATGCTCATTGCGTACGGCTTTCAATTCAATCTTCAGTGACTCCACCAAACATCTGAGTGAATTCTCTTCTTCAGCAAATTTCTGAAGCATATCTTTAGCACTGTCAAGCTCGGCGGTTACAGTCGTCACCAACTCCAAATCTGAAGTTCGGGCATCTTCCAAATTCTTCTGTAAAGCTGCAATCTCAGCATTAGTCTCAGCTAGCTTGACTTCAAGGTTCTTTTTATCTTCAGGATTGACTTCACTCTTCAAACATGCCAATTTCTTTTGAGCTTCTTCTAGAGCTTGTTTGTAGGACTGTCTAGCAGCATCTTTCTCAGCTCGAATTGTTAACTCTTCTCGTTGAGCTTGATCAGTTGCAAGCTTCACTTGCATGAGTGATTCCTGAGCAGCTGAAATCTCCTTAGTAAGCTGAAGAACCTTGTCATTGTTGGCATCTAAAAACTTCTTTGCTTCAGCTTCTTGCTGAAGAGCTGTGACCTTTGCCTCCATTGATGTCTCAAATTGTTTCTTGATCCTTCTAAGTTCTTGTTTTGCTGCATCAAGTTCTGTAATGGCAACTGCATACTGCTCTCTTGCACTGTCAAATTCCTGTTCCCAGTTACCATCGTTGCCAATATTCTCAACCGAATTCACATCTTCAAGTTTCTTGGTCTGAATTTTTGCAGCTTCAGTAGCCTTCAGTGATGATTCTTTTGATTCATTTATCGCATTAAGCTTGTTCGTGAGTTCCTCAACAGTTCTTTTCAGTGTTTCTAGTTCAGCAAGTGCTTGGATCCTAGTTGTTTCGGCGTTGTTAATCTGTTCCTCGTAGTTTTTAAGTTCTTTTTTAGCTAAGTGGAGCTGTGTCTCCTTAGCTAAAATCCTCTGATAAATGATGAAATTTGGTCAAAAATATTTGCAATAAAATGTTTTACAAAAAGGTGACTACAGTTTTCAAATTAAAATTTTTGTGTGATTGGAATGACATATTAATTTCCAGAGCAATACTGAATGACAGTCACAGTAAAACATACTCTGTCTTTGACAGGAAATATGGCATTTTGAGATTAAAGCTAAAAGCTAGCAGCCACAAGTCATCCTACAGATCTTGTAAAATTCATATGTTTTTTTGGAAAGGATACCTCATACTATAGCAAAAGGGGAAAACCTGGGTCTGTATTATCTAGTAACAATGGCCACTTTTTCAGTGAGAACATTGTTTATGATTGAAATTTTGATCGACTCACAAGTCATTTACATGTTTGCCTGAAATGCATATGGAAATGGATGAAAACTCTAACGAAACATATCAAAATGGATTATTTTGAATCTTCTTAGCATAATAAATGGTGGCATCGTGGATCATCACTGAGGTGAAGAATGGCATCAGTTAAAATCACCTTCAAGTTTGGATGCATAAAATATTGACAGTGATGCTACAGAATGAAGTTTATCTAAAGTGAAAACAGAGGGGAAGGTACCTCAATAGATGGAGGATTTGATTTTCTCACTGTCGATCTATCAGATGTAAATGCTACCTCACCAAAAAGACTGACTGCGGCTTTGACAGATTCAAAAGGTGCTCTTGTGTCTATCTCAGCTTTGTGGGAATCTGTTGCAGTTTGTTGGAGTTTGGTTTCCATGCTGGTTATTCTAACTTATGCCAGCCTGTACAATGATCAGAAAGAATTTACCTTTGCCAGATTGTTTCTGAGAGAAACAATTGTAGAAACCCATATTGACAGGCAGCTAATTATAGTTCATGACTCACATCTATGTAACTAATACTAAATTTAAATCAACAAGTTTCAAGACATGGGAAAACAACAAATTCCAATATATACGTTGTGTCCTGAAGATACTTTTATAGTTTATATTGGCAAAGACTAGCTAGGAAGATATAAGATTTAAAATGATTAAAGAAATAACAACAAAATAGGCAGGGACAGCCAAAGGGGGAGCTGGGGTGCCCCTTCCTACCTGTTGGAAACAAAATAGTATACTTTACTGTGCATCTGCCACAGCAAGTTATCAGCCAAATCATGTCGCAAAACATAAGTTCCAATAATCAACAAAACAATTCCTTTTGCCTCTAGGTTTTTTGTCAGACCATTGAAGACTCTACTCATCTTGTTGAGCATACAAGTCTAGATTGACATGGTTGATCTAGCTATTTCCCAAGGTATGAGCATATCTCACAATTTCTGATCCTAAACTAAATAAGATTGAATCCATTCAAGTAGTTAAGAGTCAAAATAATGTTTTATCTTATCTTGTTGAGCATCCAAGTCTAGATCGATACAGTTGAGCTAACTATTTCCCAAGGTGTAAACAATGTCGCACTTTCTCATCCTAAACTAAGAAAGTTAAATAAAAAAAAAAATCAATTCAAGTAGTAAAAAGTCAAAATAATGTTTGACCACTTTGTTAATTCATAATAGTTTGAATGTTAAAAGTTTTCAATAGCAAATTAAAGCTTATGAATTCTAAGACACCGTAAATACACTATTTCAGCATCTGAACATCTAGAACTATCTAGTACAAATGCCCATCAGGTAAGAATCACAACTTGTCACCAGCAATACCTTTCTTGTAATGCTAAAAAGAGGGAATAAAAGGTTATATGGAGAGGTAGTTTGCTGGAGCAATACCAATTTTCATTAAAAACATGAAAGCTAACATAATGATTAACTACCTCACTAAGAAAAATGTTAACAAACACAATCCCTTTCAACTTAGATTCTTCAGGTTCAATGCCTGAAGTTCCTTTATATTGTTGTAACATATATATATATATATATATATATATATATATATATATATAAAGCCATTTCCAGTGAGGTTACTCCACTTTTGTATATTTTCTCATCTAAGAAGAGGAGTTCAGGTTTCCTGTTTTTTCAGCATAAGAGCATCATTTCCAGTGAAGGGAGAAGTTATATCTCCCTTATTTACAACAACAAATAGTTGCAAGTAACAAATGCTCGAGGAGAATAAACAATGTTTAATGGCATTTAATCGTAGTTCTTTGTAGTAAATTGAATGTCAATCCGGTCTGAAGAGCAAATTCCAGAAGGTTTATGGTAGCACCAACGCATTAACTAATAGAAGTTATGATTAATAACTTAACAATCTACTTATACGAGCATACTACCCAAGCATGTCTCCTTACTTCCGCAGAACTTTTTTTGAGCCAAAATAATCATTGGAATGAACAACGATTTGTCTCTTTCCCCCTTAATTTGAACTATGAGAGTTCATGATCCTTCTCATCTCATGAACTGGCATGGCAAAACAGCTCTATTCACCAAAAATAAAATTGATTTTACAAAGTCAACGATGCAAGAGCTGCGAAATTCGACATCAAAGTCATACCTTTGCATCGGATTGAGGAAGCACAAGGTAAATGGGAAAATACATCGACAAAAGCACCAGGAGAAGTTCGATATTAGGGTTTCAAACGAGGATTAAAGTAAGGGTTGAAGAAGAACAGCGAAAAGGAGATCAAAAGCAAACCTTCAAGAGTATATCAGCGCTCAAAAGGCCTGGCAAGAGGAGACAGGTAGAGATCGGGAAGATCAAAGGCGTCTGCGACGATGGCAGAGCAGAGGCCGCCGGTCACCGGAACGGAGGAGTGAAGGACCAATGGGGAGAAAGGGCGAGGTGGTAAAGGAGACAGAGGAAGGCAGCGAGAAAGCGAGCCTGAGGCAACGCGAAGTCGTCGGAAAAATTAATGTAACAATTTAGGAACATTTTCATTTACCACCTTTTTGTTTGAAAAATTCGAATCAATAAAAGGATGGATAGAAAGGAACGGACAAGGATCAATTGTGGAAAAGAAAATAAAAGACAAAAACAGGAGGAGCAAAAAATATAAAAAGTCAAAAAAACCAAAGGCATCTCCTTTTCAAAAAAAATAAAAGGATGCATCGTCATATATTTTATTTTGAAAATACTCATTTTTCTAAAAATAATTGATCATGCGAATGTAAGACGACTGACTCAATATTATAGAAATTTTTCATTAACCATCAGACTAAATTTAAAAGCGCTCATGATGAACAATTCAGAAGTCTAATATCCCACGATTATTATATATTATAATAGTACAGTTGCTACCATAACAATGCTAGAATAAATAGTATTATAGAGATAAAACATCAAAACAATACTAGAATAAAGGATATTCTAGAGACAAAACATTTGAAGAGAAGTCCTTTTTGATTTTTTTAACACTCTTTTGATGATTTACATAATTTGGAATTTCTTTTGATTTTTATTAAAGAAAGCTCAATGGAGCTTAAAATAAATTAAATTGTTGAAATGATTATTAAGTTTAATTGAATTTCTTTTTTATTAATCTTGATTAAAGTTTGATCAGTCGAATCTAAAGTAAATTAAATCATTAAAATGATTATTTAAATTTGGTTTGATTAATATTTGAATTTCTTTTGATTTTTGTTAAAAAAAAGCTTAATGGAGTTTAAAATAAATTAAATTGTTGAAATGGTTATTAAGTTTGGTTGAATTTCTTTTTTATTAATCTTGATTAAAGTTTGATCGGTCAAATCTAAAGTAAATTAAATCATTAAAATGATTATTTGAATTTGGTTTCATTATTTTTTTTATAAATTTGAGTTTGGTCCAAACTCGACGTTAGCTTGGTTAATCGAGTTTAAAATAAAACAAGATATTGAAATAATTATTTAAGTTTGACTTAATTTATTTATTTTTATAAATTTGAGAGAACAAGGAACACATTCATTTCAAAATGCTTAATATTTATTAATTACAACTCCTCATTTACAAGCCCTTCCGAGCCAGCCCATACATTTAAAAGGAATAAATGATGAGATATTTTATCATAACACAATTATCTTTTTTTTAAGTAGAAAGTTCAAGCACCCAATAAGATATTTATATATCTGCTTAGATTTTACTCTAAGGTTGTGTTTAGTTAGGGATAATATATATCTAGTTTGTAGTGTAATTGAGCCTGTAATGTAATCCAAATTATATGTTATTAGCATTATAATCCAAATTATAACACTTTAACTAACTTTTTTTAATGCAGATTACATTATATTATAGTTTTAAAACTGTACCAAATAAAATAATCTAATGTAATTTTGATTACATTATAGGTGATTATCCCTTAATAAACGGTAGCCTAAACCTAATTATAGTAAACAAATACATGTTGTATCAACTGATATTTATTAATTAGACTGAGAACAAAAGGCAACAAATCGAATTTATTCTCAGTATATTGAAAATTTTTGACGTCACCATCCTTGCGGCCACCGGCTAATGGATCCTCCGCTCCTCTTGCCCTTTCCCTCGTTAATATCCCCCAACACCACCACCTCCCTCCGCCCGCGCCTCCACCTTAGCCTCCACAGCCCCCACCGCCCTCGCCGGAGACAACCGCCACCAGTAACCTTCCCCTGGACCCCCGCTGCCGCCGTCGCCGGCGCGGAAAACAGAGCATCGCCGTCCAAACTATACCCCTCCGAGGCCGGCGCTTCGCACCTCCAGTAGCTGGTGGTCATGAGTGACTCCCGGGGGATGTGACGGGAGAGGAGAGGGGAGGCGCCGCCCCAGTGGTTGGAGCCGGTGAGCGGGTGCTGCGGCGTCCGGAACTCGACCACCTCGTGCTCCCTCCCCATGATCGTTATGACCCTGCGAGGGGGCTCCGGCCCCTCTCTAGTCGGCGTGCCGAGGACCGTCGACGGCAGCCACTGCGGAGTGCTGAAGGCGACGGCGGAGTCCGCCCATCTCGCCGCCGCCGTGCTTCTGTTGCTCAGCATTGGCAATGATGTTCGATGCCAATGATGCTCTTGTCAATTATATAGACGTGCAAGAGACCAAACAGCCTTAACTCATAAATTTTATTTAACTTTTATTTATCATATAATACAGAAATATTATATCACATTTATCCGTGAATATTCAGTATTATTTTTTTTTGAGGATTTAGAATTTAAAATTCGACATTTAGAATTTAATATTTAAGGCTACGTTTGATTAAGATTAATGTAAACCAGTTTATAATATACTTGAGCTTATAATATAATTTAAATTACATGTTATTGACCTTGTAATTCAGATTATAATACGTTAATTAGTTTTTATAATGCATATTATTTATATTACAGTTTTAAAACTGCACCAAACAAAGTAAGATATCTTGTAATATTATCTTAATTATATTACGATGTTGATTATCTCTTACCAAATGTCAAAGTTAAAGAAAATAAAATTTAGAAAAAATAATAATACTGGGGTTCACGGATCATCCCTTTTAAAACATAAATAAAAAATTAATCCTAATTTATCTTTGACTTTACATTTAAAAAATCTAAAAATTTTAGAATTGTCAAATTGTTTTTTTATAAATTTCAAATTATTAATATTTATTTTTCAATCATTGGCATTTTTTTAATGGAATTGAGAGATAAGAACAAGTAGGACGATCGATACAAGGTAAGGCATTGTCATTGCTGATGGATGTTTTCTACAATGATAATTTGATTTTTTTTTTATATATATGTTATAAACACTAAAATGCAAATGAGTCCAACCACTCGTGACTGGGCCCAACCTAACATATTGCGCCTGCTACGGAGCCAGTCGAAATCCAGATTTTCCCGTGCCAGGCCTGACTTAGACAATCGGTCGAGACAGACCATAGGGGCTCGGCCTGCATGTTGAATTAGGGTGCACCGGTTTAGGATCAAAATATCTGATTTTGTTCTTGCCTGGCAACAATTGAAACAAGGAACAACTTAAGCATTAATTTTTCTGGGGCATCTTCAATAAGAGATTTTAAAGAAATCTATAAAATGAAAAAGTTAGAAAAAAAAAATAATCATTATGGAGATAAGATTTGAGGTTTATAATTTAAGAGTCGTATTGAAATTTCAAAGTCTCTATTTCATTTCAAAATTAACAATCTAGATAGGGACAGTAATTAATGATGAAAATTATAAATAGAAATATTAAAAGGAAAAAATAATAAATAAATAAATATGTGTGATATAGAAAGGCTTTTATAGGACTTTAACAAATGAAGATGCCCTTAATCATTTCATTCACTCTTCTTTAGTCACTATTTTTCATGGTGAACAGACATTGTCTGTTTACTGTAATTTACTTCTGAATGATAGAAATGGGAGAGAAAAATTTTAAAGGGGAAAAATACACTCGTCATCGTCTTAGAGCAACCAGAGTGAGAGCTCCAAATCACGGAAGGAGCTCATTCACGAACCGTTTCTTTTAAGATTTTTTATTTGTTAACGTCACTCGGATGTGACAATAAAGGAATTCTCATAAGAATTCCAGTGACAGTAAATGTCTTTAAAGAGGAGGAGTTGTGGATCAGATTTGACAATTAAGGAACTCTGGAAGAACTCAGGTTGAAGGAAGAGCTCCGACTATCGTCAATGTTAGAGGTTGATAGATTATCATTAGAGATTTTGGATTCAAGTAATGAAATTGATGGGACGTAAATCCTTACATTCTGTATAAAAAGTCTCTCCCATCGTAATTTACCTTCTCCGTGTTGATTCTTGAGCGAATTGACGAGGACGAGCAGGTTTAGAATTTAGGATTTTAAGATTTAGGATTTGCAGAAGCCACAGTTAAGATGTTCGAGGAAGTCTCCTTGCGATCTCCTGAAACAAGAGCATTTTGTTCAGATAAGAACAATTACAAATGCATTTTGTATGAAAAATCTTTAGCCAATCCTATTCGCGAGTGGAAATCATATGCAACTGTTCTTAGAGTAAAGTCTCAGATCCTCACTTGATTGAAGTTTTATTTTTCACTTTTAGAAGAAACTGCAGCATTAGATTTATCATTAATAGCAGTATTCTAAAGAATGAATTCCATCGAATAAATATTTCCTTTATATTGGCTAATAAAACAAACTTAGAATGTCCAAGAAAAAAATACTCCTTAATCACCTTTTTCGCTATGCTTTACTCCATTAAACGGAATATTTTGTACTCTATTCTATTCTCCAAAGAATATCAATTTTACTCTAATTGACGGAGTGACTGAAAATTTGTAGATTATTTACCTGAAAAAGTTCATTGATATTATTAGCCGTCTTTGCAGATGTCTCAATGAAGAACATACCATTCCCTTCCGCATACTCCATGGCATCCTTCAAATGAAGGAATTTTTAAAGGCAAATATATGTTGATTCAAGCTAAGCCAGTCGGCAATCAATTAGAAATCAATGTTTACCTCGGATGAGATAGCCCTATTTTCATCCAAATCAGCCTTATTACCGACCAATGCCATGACGATACCAGGACTGGCATGCTTCTGAAGTTCCTGTTGGACATAAAATTAAATTCATAAATCTGAAAAGATGATGGGATACAGGTCTTTGAAATCAAAACACATACTAGATCCTCGAACTTTTGAGTGATTAGAGGCTCAGGCTAATGAGTTAATCAAAATTTAAGCAAATGCAATTGAAAAATTAAATACCAGAATGTTCCTACAGCACGCAAAGTCCTAGCAAGTCATCGTTCACTGTAAATTATCTAAAAGCACGAGTACAAAGTTCTGAAGAGAGTAAAACCCATCATATATATCAGATACCCACCTGCAGCGTGATTAAAGCTGCTGAAATCAGTGTTATGTGGATTGACTTAAACTCGGTCGCAACGTATAAAAAGAAGAAAAAATATTCCATCCAGGAAGTTCAGAATGATACCTTAACCCAATATTGTGCTTTCCTAAATGTTTCTTCACTTGTTATGTCATATACCACAACCGCAACAGCAGCTCCCCGATAGTAAAGAGGAGCCAATGAGGCATACCTAGAGATGATAACGTCATAAACAAGACATTATTTTTAGAGCTCCTCCACATTTTTTATGATCCTCAAAGTATATGATAGATACGTACCTACGAAAAACGAGAAAAATATCACAACTTTAATAAATAAATCACCCACCTTTCTTGTCCAGCTGTATCCCATATTTCAAACTTCACCGACGTAGAATCTTGAAATGCTAGTGTTTGTGATAAGAAGGATGCACCGACGGTAACCTATGTAGATGAAATAAAAATATTCAAGTATCAGAAGTAACCGCTAATCCTTGTGCTACTGGAGAAAGAAACGAAGCAAAGAAACACATGGGCTGTAACATAGTTAACTAAAAAAATTAGCCGTGCAACAAGTAAAATGATCCTAATTTTCACCACTACTTAAGATTATCTAAAGTTCTACCACTGTTTTGTTTTACAACCAAAATCGACAGGTGAAGAAAAAGTCTGGTTAACACTCTTGATTACTTTTTTTCAATACACACGGATCACTCTAATTGCTGTTTCTTCAGTCTGTATTAATACTACTAGATTATTCAACACAGAGTGCTTAATCATTCAGCCTTTTTATCTCCAAAACAAATGAATGAACTTTTAGAGGAAAGGATGCAGTTAACAGGGTACAACTCTCAAATTGCATCATCATGTTTTGTATATTGCCATTTTTTTCTCATTTCACTGCATCCTTGCAGACATATAGATTTAAGGTTCCAAGAAATAGTTCTAAGAGTTCAAGTAGCAGCATCTTAGTCTAATAATTCAAATGTAGGCAAAAGAATGCACTTTGGTAATAGCAATTGCTAGATAGTCATTAGATAAAGAATTGCCTTTGAAGTAGGGTCAAATTCGCCACGAACAAACCGGAGGACTATGCAGCTTTTACCCACACCAGAATCACCTAACAGAACCAACTGCGAAGATGAAATATCATATTATTAATAGCATCATACCCAATCGCCAGGTGCAATTATGCAGTGATATCATTCTTTAAACAAACAACACAATGTAGGGAAAAAATTTGGCCAGCTTTTACTTGGCAACGGTTGAACGATAGCACCAGCTGGAAACAATTAACTTTAAGCTAGAGAGGTCAATATATGACTGTCCGTAATTTAGTTAGCTTATATCTTCCATATAGACTTAAGACATTCAATCAATTAAAATTTGATATAAACACAACAAAAACAACAACAACCACCAAGCCTTGTCTCATTAGGTGGGGTTGGCTATATTGATCTATCTACGCCATTGAGCTCTATCTCCTATTATATTATCATCTATATTTAAATCAATTTTATCTTGTTTTATTATTGCTAACTAAGTCTTTTTTGATCTTTCTCTTCCTTGTTTGATTCGTGTATTTGTCGTAATTGTACATCGCCTAATTGGGACATTTATTGGCCTTTTAAGTACATGTCTGTACCATCTTAGATGTCTCTCTCTCGAAGTTTTCTCTCAATAGATACAACTCCGACTTTCTCTCTAATATTCGTATTTCTTATTCTAACCATCCTTGTATGTTCACACATCCACCTTAATATCCTCATCTCTACAACTTTTAGCTTTTGCTCATGTGCTAGAGTCATAGCCCAATATTCAACGTCATATAACATAGCAGGTCTAACCGTCGTTTTGTAGAACTTCCCTTTAAGTTTTAGAGATACTTTACGATCACATAAAACACCCGACACTAACTCCATTTCAACCATCCTGTTTGTATTCTATGTAAGACTTCTTTCTCAATCCTCCATCGTTTTACAAAAATTATCCTAAATACTTAAAACTCTCAGTTCCAGACAACTTGTCATCTCCTATCTTAATAATTATCTCATTACGTCTAATATTGCTAAACATAAATTCCATATATTCTCTCTTTACTCTGCTAAGCCTAAAACTTTTAACTTCTAGTATTTTCCGCCAAAATTCTAATTTAGCATTTACTTCTTCAAAACAATATCATCTACAAACAACATGCATCACGATACTATCTTGAATGTGTCCAGTAAGTTCGTACATGATTAGTGTAAAAAGATAGAGACCTAAAACTGATCCTTATGTAACTCTATCTTCATTGAAAATATTTCAATTAATTCTCCTGAAATCACTCTGGTTGTTACATTCTCATACATATCCTTAATTAGTTTAATATAGGCTACGCTAACATCTCTCTTTTTTAGAATTCTCCATATAATTTCTCTTGAGACTCTATCATAAGTTTTTTCTAAGTATCTTGCTTTTGCTCGCGATACGTTTGAATTCATTGTCTGAGAAGATGTATAGCTTCTATGATATGAACCCAAATTGATTTTCGACCACCGTGGTCTCCGTCCTTAATCTTCTATTACTCTTTCCAAAATTTCATGGTATGACCCGTTAGTTTAATACCCCTATAGTTTTCACACTTTTGTACGTCTTACTTGTTCTTATATAAGGAAACTAGAGACTTACTCTCTATTGATAAGACATTTTTTTCATTTTCAATATCATGTTAAATAATTTTGTAAGTCATTCACTAACTTGTTTCCCTAGGCACTTCTATACCTCTATTAGAATATCATCTAGTCCAACGACTTTTACATTTTACATCCTATTTAAAGCTTGTTCTACTTTTCAAATTTGAATTCTACAATAAAAATTTAAATTTCTATACTCATTTGACCTACTTAAATTACCTAAGCTAAGTTGGTCACCTAAACTTCCATTAAAAAGTTGATGAAAATACATCTTCCACCGCTTTTTTATTTCTCCATTATTTACTGGTACCATATTGCATTCATCTTTAATACATTTTATTTAGATAAAATCTCTTTTCTTCCTCTCTCTCATTTTAGCTATTCTATAAATGTCTCTTTTCCTTTCTTTTGTATCTAGTTTTCGTTTTTTGCTTCACTCAAGACTTTCTTAGCCTCTTTCTTAGCTATTGTATATTTTTTTTCTTCATTCTTACCGTTCATTTTTCCTTCACTTGCTCATTCCACCACCAAGATTTCTTGGTGGTACATGCGCCTTTGACTCACTAAGTACACTCTTGACTACTACTTTCAACTTTGATATAATCTTATCTCATGTCGTATTAGAATATATTTCACCTAATGTTTGTACTTCTATCTTCTCCTCAAATATGTCTTGTTTCTCATCCTCTAACTTCCGCTACTTAATTCTAGGAGTTATATATATTTTCCTTCTATTAATACTATGATTGAGGTATATATTACTAACCTATATTGGGCAATTAAACTTTCTCCAGGGATGACCTTGAAATCTTTATAAATCTTTTTATTTATCTTCCTAACCATAAAAAAAGTCAATTTGTGATTTCCTACTTTCTCCTTAAATATGTTTTTCTCTCATCCTTTAACTTTCATCACTTAATTTTAAGAGTCGTGTATATTTTCCTTCTATTAACACTATAATTGAGAACTCCGCCTGTGACGACCTAGTCATGGCCGGTCCCAAGCCCGGATAAAGGAGGAGGGTTGCGTTAGGTTGCCAGCCAGCGTAAAAAAAACTATGGCAAATACTCAATGAATGGATCCATTAAAGTATTATGCTAATGCTAGGATGTTCCCCGGAAGGAACGCGTTGCAGGGTCCGACTGTAACGTCTCGGCAAGGACCGCTACATCTCCAGAACCCGGGTGTAGTGCTAAATATGCAAGGGTTCGCGTTGCAGGGTCCGACTGTAACGTCTCGGCAAGGACCGCTACATCTCCATGAGAACTTGGGTGTAGTGTTAAATAGGCAAGAGTTCTCACACCATAGGTGGACTAAGAATAAACATTATAAGAAAAGTAATAGTCTCAGATTTGGAACATGGAATATAGGAACTCTCACTGGTAAAACAATGGAGGTAGTAGATACAATGATTAGGAGAAAAATTAGTATTTTGTGTGTGCAAGAGACAAAATGGGTAGGTGAGAAGGCAAAAATGATAGAGAACTTGGGTTTTAAGTTATGGTATACAGGAAAGAGTAAAACAAGAAATGGAGTGGGTATTTTTGTAGATAGTTCTTTAAAAGATGAAGTTGTTGGTGTAGTTAGAAAGGGGGATAGAATTATAGCTCTCAAGATAGTAGTGGCGAAAGAAGTTGTGAACGTAATTAGCATATATGCACCTCAAGTAGGATTAGATGAAGAAACTAAATCAAGATTTTGGAGCGATTTAGATGAGGTATTACAAAACATTCCGCCAAATGAAATGATTTTAATAGGAGGCGATCTAAATGGACATGTCGGAGCGAAAAATGAAGAATATGAGAGAGTACATGGGGGTTATGGGTTTGGAACAAGAAATGAAGAAGGAAAAACTATATTGGATTTTGCGATAGCATATGACCTTATACTAGCTAATACATTTTTTAAGAAAAAAGAAGAACACTTGATCACATTCAAAAGTGGGAATAATAAATCACAAATTGATTATTTTATGGTTAGGAAGAGAGATAGGAAGATTTGTAAAGATTGTAAGGTTATCCCTGGAGAAAGCTTAACTACCCAACATAGATTAGTAGTGTTAGATATACGCCTTAGTTATAATATCAATAGAGGAAAAATATACACGACTCCTAGAATTAAGTGGTGGAAGTTAAAGGATGGGAAGCAAAACATATTGAAGGAGAAGGTAGGAATACAAGCATTAGATGAAATATATAGCGACTCTAATACGACATGGGATAAGATGGTATCAAAGTTGAAAATAGTAGCTAAGGATGTACTCGGTGAGTCAAAGGGGCATGCACCACCAAGGAAGGAATCTTGGTGGTGGAATGAGAAAGTACAAGAGAAAGTGAAAGAAAAACGAATAGCTTATAAGGAATTATATATTTGTAAGAACGAGGAAAACTTAAAAAAATATACAATAGCCAAGAAAGAGGCTAAGAAAGCAGTGAATGAAGTAAAAATAAAACTTTTGAACGATTATATCAAAATTTAGATACAAAAGAAGGGGAAAGAGACATTTATAAAATAGCTAAAGCAAGAGAAAGGAAAACAAGAGACCTTAGTCAAATAAGATGTATTAAAGATGAATGCGATAGAGTACTAGTAAATGATAGCGAAATAAAAGAGCGGTGGAAGATTTACTTTCATCAACTTTTTAATGAAAGTTTAGGGGACCAACTTGACTTAGGCAATTTAAGTATTTCAAATGAGTATAGAAATTTTAATTTTCATCGGAGAATTCAAACTTCAGAAGTAGAACAAGCTTTGAAAGGGATGCAAAATGGAAAGGCCGTGGGACCGGATGATATCCCAATAGAGGTATGGAAATGTTTAGGGAAAAAAGGTATTGAATGGCTTACAAAATTATTTAATTTAATATTGAAAACAAAAAAAATGCCTAATCAATGGAGGGTAAGTAGTCTAGTTCCCTTATATAAGAACAAAGGAGACATACAAAATTGTGCAAACTATAGGGGTATTAAATTAATGAGTCATACCATGAAACTTTGGGAAAGAGTAATAGAAAAAAGATTGAGGAAGGAGACCACGGTAACCGAAAATCAATTTGGGTTCATGCCTGGAAGGTCGACAATAGAAACTATACATCTTCTTAGGCAATTAATTGAAAAATATCGGGAGCAAAAGAAAGATCTACACATGGTATTTATTGATTTAGAAAAAGCTTATGATAGGGTACCAAGAGAAATTATATGGAGAATTCTAGAAAAGAGAGGCGTTAGCGTAACATATATTGACCTAATTAAAGATATGCATGAAGATGTAACGACTAGAGTGAAGACTTCAGGTGGATTGACTGAAGCATTTCCAATAAGGATAGGGTTACATCAAGGATCAGCTTTAAGTCCCTATCTTTTTACACTAATCATGGATGAACTCACTAGGCACATTCAAGATACAGTGCCATGGTGCATGTTGTTTGCAGATGATATTGTTTTGATAGATGAGACACGTGAAGGAGTAAATGCTAAACTAGAATCTTGGCGGGAAACTCTAGAAATGAAAGGTTTTAGGCTTAGTAGAGTAAAGACTGAATATATGGAATTTAAGTTTAGCAATGCTAGACGTAGTGAAACAATTGTTAAGATAGGAGATGATGAGTTGTCTAAAATCGAGAACTTTAAGTATTTAGGATCGTTCTTGCAAAGTGATGGAGGGAATTGAGAGAGATGTCTTACATAGAATACAAGCAGGATGGTTGAAATGGAGATTAGCATCGGGTGTCTTATGTGATCGTAAAGTACCTCTAAAACTTAAAGGGAAGTTCTACAAAACGGCAGTTAGACCTGCTATGTTATATGGTGCTGAATGTTGGGCTATGACTCGGAGCACATGAGCAAAAGATGAAAGTTGCAGAGATGAGGATGTTAAGGTGGATGTGTGGACATACGAGGATGGATAGAATAAGGAATGAGAGTATTAGAGAGAAAGTCGGAGTTGCATCTATTGAAGAAAAACTTCGGGAGACACGTTTGAGATGGTACGGACATGTACTTAGAAGACCAATAAATGCCCCTGTTAGACGATGTGAAACTATGATAAATACGCACATTAAAAGAGGGAGAGGAGACCAAAAAAGACTTGGTTGGCAACAATAAAACAAGATAAATTTTATTTAAATCTAGATGATGATATAGTAGGGGATAGAACTCAATGGCGTAAAAGGATCCATAA
>JAGFNQ010004768.1:85603-314449 GCA_024364735.1 Boesenbergia rotunda | reverse complement strand
TTATCCAATTCTAAGACACGTCCAGTGGGGAGCTTTAGCAAATATGTTCCGATGGCAACAGCAGCAATCTTTGCTCCGTTTCCAACTCGCAAATTCGCTTCTCCTTTGACGAGTCTTCTTCTATTCCTTAGCCCTTGTATGTCATTACATATATGTGAGCTACACCCAGTATCAAGTACCCATGTGTTTGAGAAAATAGAGTGACATTCAATAACGAAGATACTTGAAGAGGATGGGGCATCGGATGCCTTCTCTTTCAAGGACTCAAGATAAATCTTGCAGTTTCTTCGCCAGTGACCCTCCTTGCCATAATGATGGCAAGTGCCTTTTGGTTTCTTTTCAGTCTTTTTAGCCTTTTTCTTCTTTCCCTTATTCTGTTCTTTGGCCTTCCTCTTAGAACCTTTCATCGAGGAACCAACTAACAGCACCGTCTTCTGTTCCTGCTTCACAGAAGGCTCTACAGTCTTCAGCAGGTTAAGCAACTCAGGAAACTGGTCTGGAGTTGCATCTCAGGAGGACGGTTGGGAAGTAGATCTTCAAGGACATAAGCAAGCTTCTCTGCCTTGAGGACTATCCTCAGGTTTCGAAGCCAGTCCATGAAGTTTGGCCTAGTCAGTTTATTGGTGTCCAAAATGGAACGCAAGTTTAGGGAAGACATGATCGAGTGATTACCCTAGAAATACAAATTGAGATTATGTGAGAAGATTTAAAGAATGTATCAACATACATAAATTAAATCCTATTTATTTTACGAATTGATTCACCCTTATTATCAATTCGGGAGATCGTAGGAACATCTCCAAATAGGTTGATATCCAACCATAGATAAGAACAACCATGGCTGTGGCCATCAAGTTCTTCTTAGCTATGAAGGTAGGTAATTATACCGATTACACATCACATATATGTAACTATCACATTATGCTATCAACTAATTGAATGTTTGCATAAATCATTGGGTTGTTAACTCATTAACAAGTATGTATCATTATACATAGCACCCAACTGCACCTCTCTTTGCATCGACCTTGGCTGTGGCACAACAAATCGATGCTCCAAGCTTAAGGCTGACCCATTAATCAAGAAATAGTTTTAATATGGTTGGAGCTCATTCAACCGCTTAGTCAGGCTTGGATGTGTCCAACAACCAAAACTAATGATTGACCTCTGACTCGAACTATATTATTCATAAACTAATTCCATGGTTTGAACATGTTGAGGTTCAAGTCGGGCATGGATGTGTCCATCAACCCAAGCGAGAAACAAAACTCCGATTCTAACCATATTAATGGAAGGTGTAGGCCTTAATATTTTGTAAGGGGTTTTGGGTCTCATTCCTTTTAAGCACATTCATGACATAAAATTATGTCATGACTAACGATTTCCTTAATAAAGTATGTATGTGACTTAATTTATCAAGTCTCATGAATTAAATTAGGAACCGGATTTCCTAATCATAATTTCATACTTTATTAAAGGAATTGTTTTGGGAAACAGTTTCCTAAATTGTCATAACTAATTTCGGAAATAATATGTTCAAGACTTTGATTTCTCTAAATCAAATCTTGTTAAATTAAGAGACAAATCCCTTAATTCAACTACATATTATTTTCATGAAAATCTCATTTAAGAAACTCTATAGGAAACCATTTTCCTAATTAATTTTGGAGATAACAATATGTAAGAGCATCACCTCTTAAACATATTTTATTCATGGATTTAATTAATTACAACAAATTGTTTTCTAAGGGTGGCTCCCCGAGGCTCAGATACCCAAAGAAAAGTAATGTGTTGTAAATCCAATTGGACGGCTCCCCGAGGCTCAATCCAATCAAACATGACAATTTTAATTAAAAATTGGGAAATTAAATTACAACAACTAACTTTAAATTGGACGGCTCCCCGAGGCTCAATCCAAAATAAAGAATTTTGTTGTCAATTTAAAAACCAATTCAAATTTAATTGTCAATTAACTGTCCATGAATTTGTCTAGACTTTCTTAAAAGAAAGTGCCCAAAATTGCGAGATTTCGAAAATTGATTTTCAGAATAATTGCAAGTTTCCGGTACAAAGAAAACTTACATATTTCCAAAATTAGAAAATTTCTAAAATAGAAAAATTTCCAAAATTGGAAAGTTTCCAAATATGGGATGTTTCGAAATTATTATAAAATTTCAGAAAATAGAAAATTTCAAACGTTTGCGAAATTTCATGAGGATTTCCAAACTTTGAAATTCCTAAATCTAAAATTTATTATAATTTGAAAATTTCCATAATTGAAAAAAAATTTCCGAAATTGAGATCATGACAAAGTTTTCCACAAAACAATTATTTGATTAAGTCGAACACTAACTGGCTCTGATACCACTGTTGGGACCGGGTGCATGTCGACAAGGATACGAGTTCGTAAAATTTAAAATTTTTACGTGCAGCGGAAGAGTTTGCATAAAATAATTTCCTAAATTATTTTAACTTCGTATTTAGCATGCAACCTTATAGTGTATCGACATAATCATGAAATAAAAGTTTGCGAAAAAGTAAACTAATTTACTTTTGTACCTTGCGTAACTCGAAGAAAGGGACGAGATCCAACCGTAGCGTCCCTTGGAAGCTTCGCCTCTATTCGCGTCCACGCCGAGTTCTCTTCGGGATGACTTCACAAAGTCACGAGTTTTGTGCCGACGAGAACTACTAGATTCTCGGAAGGCACAACTAGAAGGACAAGAGAAAAATTAGGAAAACTAACCAACAAGAAGTAACGGAATCGAATTCCGAGAGGAGAGGAGTCGCTATCCGCTTCTTCTTCTTCTTGTTGTGGTTCTTCTTCTTCGTATAGCTCACGGCAACCCTAGGGTGATGGTTGTGTGCGCCGGCCCTAATCCACAAGGATGGGGCGCCGGCCCTAATGTGAAGGAGAAGAAGATGAGGAGAGAAGAGAAGAGAGAGAGGGAGAGAATAATTAATCTCTTAATTATTTTCGTTAGGAATAAGGGCTAGCCTTTGGTTCCTTTATATAGTAGCAACTCCTTTGCTAAGTCTCCCTCTAAACCGAATTAACGGAATTAGTTATAAGAAATTTATCTTATAAATTTTCTTATTGCTTAATCCTTTTAAGCCTAGTCTTATTATAAACAATTTATAATAAAACAAATTAGTTATCATAAGAGATTTATCCTATAAATTCTCTTATGAATTTTATTATAACTAACTTTATAATAAAACTAATTATTTATCATAAGAAATTTATCCTATAAATTCTTATGAATTAATTCCGTTTAAACCAAGTCTTTATTATAAACTAATTTATAATAAAAACTAATTCTTCTTCTCTTTAAATTATGGAATAAATTTTATAAGAAATTTATAAACTTTCTTATTATGGATAAATCAATTCATAATTGATTTTATAAAATTAAAATAAACCCAATTCATGGATTATTTTAATCTTCCATAAAAGAATAAATTTCTATAAATTATTTATATAAATTTCTTTATACAAATTTATTTATCCATAATTTATAAAATAAATCGCGCTGGATTTATCTTATTAATTAAACCAATTAAATTGGTTTATTCTCCTCTATTTGGCCGGCCACCAAAGAGGGTTTAACACCCTCTTTGGCCGGCCAAAATCAACCCGAACCGCCGCGAATTAAACTCATTTAATTCGCCCAAAAAGCCTTCAAACACTTAGCCATTTTTAGCTTCTAATGCGCCTCTGACTAACTCAGATTCGACTTATTTCTCTTGATCGGAAAATCCAATTTTCAACTCGTTTTAAATCCCTCGGATTACTCGTAGTGCGTGTGACTAAATAGGCTTTCGATTTATGTTGGCCGTCTATAATCAACAAATTATAGAACGATCATGAGTGGCACTTAGTAGTACATCATGATCCCCAATTAATCGAAAGATCAACGGTTTGACCTCAGAAGAAATTATTCTGAAACCCTTCAGCAGCTCTAATGAATCGTGCCCCATTCCCTTCACCACCTTATAACCACTTGGTTCAGGACACGGTCTATGGTGTCAGTCCCCACTAGGCTGACTACGTCACACCTAGCCCAAGTAATGTCTTATTCATCCTTTGGATTTCTAATTACTCTCATGTATTTTAGAGACCCTCACTCTAAACATGATATGCTCTGGCCAGAGGCTTTGAGTAACAATCCGACGATAGGCCTGGGTATACATCTCCTCACAAGGAGTGGTGAATCCTTTGTAGGCTGTTCAAACATCTTCGGGCACTTCGGCTTATACCCGATCATCCTGGGTCCACACCTCCTTGGAGATGCTTGCTTAAGATGTCAAAGTATAAGTCTCCATGACCAAGATGACTTGAACACCGCAAGTCAAAGGAACATCGCACTTAAGCCGCAGTAAGATCTTCATTGACATATCTACATGTAGATTCCTATATGAAGTCTTACAGCTAGTCACTCCAATGAACTAGTTCCCTTAACTAGCATCCATGTTTATCTCCGGACATCCCAATGTCACCAGCTAGTGAGAATCAGCTGATTAGAGAATAACCCATGCTAGTCTCAACAGAATTGATAGTGTCCGTTTTTATCAATTCATCGACTAGGGATATTTTCAATACTTCACATTTGCGCATTTAGAGATAATCACTAGTTGTGATCTCATCACAAATTCTCTTATGCTGTGAGTTGTATTGCGGACATTCAGTAGATGAGTTTAAGATCCCAATCAAATACACAAGCATGTATACTCAAATAGTGAATTATCATTTATTAATATAAATGTTTTACAATCATAAGGCGATTGCCTTAGGACACTTCTCTCATATCACTAACACAAAAATGCAGATTTTACCTGCGATTGGCGCTGGCATAACCCCAGCTCCGGATATGATGAGATCAACCCAATCGAGAGAGGAGTATCAACGGTGCTCAATCCCCAGATCCCTTCTTGATGAATCGCGCGCCCAAACTCAACAGGGAAGACCCGGAGCAATCCCTAAATCAGAATACCAATGGTATCACCATTTGGAGCACCAAAACGAACAGATCCAAGAAGGACAAGTCGAGATTCGACGAACACAGACTTACCTAGCCGAGATGGTCGACCTCCGGCTTGGACACTCTCACGCGCATAAGCCGATACAACCCTTGTGATTAGAGCTACTCAGATCCAGCCCAGTTCACCCCTTCCGATTCCCGCTGTGGAGGTGGAAACTAGGGCAAGAATCTCTAAACGAGGAGCATTGCCGGCAGAGCTTTCAATCCACCGAGCTTAGAGGACCGACGAGGGTGAATGGAACGGTGGCGGATTGGCGAAGAAGAAGAGAGAAGAGGAAGCCGATGAAGGGGGTGGCGTCGGGTTCGGCTAGGGCACGCGGGATGAGCACGCGAGTGGAGGCGGCTTCGATCGGGCAGGGAGGAGACGGCCGAAAGTTGGCTTAAGTAATGGGACTTTTGCACTTTGGTCCAAGCAATTTTAGTCTAATCGCAATCTCACCCCTAGTTTAATGTTTGGTACTCCTTAACCCTTGAAATTATTAGTTTTAATTCAAATTGGTCCCTAAATTTGTGTCCATGGACTCGGAAGCCCCGGAACCTATCCGGTAATTCTCCGAAAATTTCCAGAACCTATTCAAAAGTGTCGGATTTAACACTAACACCTCTCTTTTTTAGAATTCTCCATATAATTTCTCTTGAGACTCTATCATAAGCTTTTTCTAAGTATCTTGCTTTTGCTCGCGATACGTTTGAATTCATTGTCTGAGAAGATGTATAGCTTCTATGATATGAACCCAAATTGATTTTCGACCACCGTGGTCTCCGTCCTTAATCTTCTATTATTCTTTTCCAAAATTTCATGGTATGACTCGTTAGTTTAATACCCCTATAGTTTTCACAATTTTATACGTCTTACTTGTTCTTATATAAGGAAATTAGAGACTTACTCTCTATTGATAAGACATTTTTTTCATTTTCAATATCATGTTAAATAATTTTGTAAGTCATTCACTAACTTGTTTCCCTGGGCACTTCTATACCTCTATTAGAATATCATCTAGTCCAACGACTTTTGCACTTTACATCCTATTTAAAGCTCGTTCTACATCTGAAGTTTGAATTCTACAATAAAAATTTAAATTTCTATACTCATTTGACCTACTTAAATTACCTAAGCTAAGTTGGTCACCTAAACTTTCATTAAAAAGTTGATGAAAATACATCTTCCACCGCTTTTTTATTTCTCCATTATTTACTGGTACCATATTGCATTCATCTTTAATACATCTTATTTAGATAAAATCTCTTGTCTTCCTCTCTCTCATTTTAGCTATTCTATAAATGTCTCTTTTCCTTTCTTTTGTATCTAGTTTTCGTTTTTTGCTTCACTCAAGACTTTCTTAGCCTCTTTCTTGGCTATTGTATATTTTTTTTAAGTTTTCTTCTTTCTTACCGTTCGTTTTTCCTTCACTTTCTTATTCCACCACCAAGATTTCTTGGTGGTACATGCCCCTTTGACTCACCAAGTACACTCTTGACTACTATTTTCAACTTTGATATAATCTTATCCCACGTCATATTAGAATATATTTCACCTAATGTTTGTTCTTCTATCTTCACCTCAAATATATCTTGTTTCTCATCCTCTAACTTCCGCTACTTAATTCTAGGAGTTATATATATTTTCTTTCTATTAATACTATGATTGAGGCATATATTACTGACCTATGTTGGACAATTAAACTTTCTCCAGGGATGACCTTGAAATCTTTATAAATCTTTTTATTTATCTTCCAAACCATAAAAAAGTCAATTTACGATTTATTATTCCTACTTTCTCCTTAAATATGTCTTTCTCTCATCCTTTAACTTTCATCACTTAATTGTAAGAGTCGTGTATATTTTCCTTCTATTAACACTATAATAGAGACGTATATCCAACACTACTAATATATGTGAGTAATTAAACTTTCTCCAGGATGACTTGCAATCTCTTTCTATCCTTCTTCCTAACTATAAAAAAATCAATTTGTGATTTATCATTCCCACTTTTGAACATAACCAAGTGTTTTTCTTTCCTTAAAAAATGTATTAGCTAGTATAAGGTCATATGTTATCGTAAAATCCAATATAATTTTTCCTTCTTGTTCCAAACCCATAACCCCCATGCATTCTCTTATATTCCTCATTTTTCACTCCGACATGCCCATTTAGATCGCCTCCTATTAAAATCATTGAATGTTTTGTAATATTTCATCTAGAACATCCCAAAACCTTGATTTGGTATCTTCATCTAATCCTACTCGAAATGTATATATGTTAATTACGTTCATAGTTTCATTCGTCACTACTATCTTGAGAGTTATAATTTTATCCCCCTTTCTAACTACTTCTACAACTTCATCCTTTAACAACCTATCTAAAATAATATTCATTCAATTTCTTGTTTTATTCTTTCCTATGTACCATAACTTAAAACCCGAGTTCTCTATCATCTTTGCCTTCTCGCCTACCCATGTTGTCTCTTGTACACACAAAATAGTAATTCTTCTCCTAATCATTATATTTACTACCTCCATTGTTTTACCAATGAGAGTTCCTATGTTCTATGTTTCAAATCTTAGACTATTAATTTTTTTATAATATTTGTTCTTATCCAACTTATGGTGTAAGAACTCTTGCCTATTTAACATTATACCCAAATTCTCATGAAGATGTAGCAGTCATAGCCAATACGTTACAGTGAAACCATGCAACGTGAACTCTTGCATATTTATCACTACACCCGAGTTCTTGAGATATAACGGTCTTTGCCGAGACATTACAGTCAGACCCTGAAACGCGTTCCTTCCGGGGAACAACCTAACATTAGAACAATAGTTTAATGGATCAATTCATTGAACATTTGTCATAGTTTAATGTTGGTTGGCAACCTAACGCAACTCTCCTCCTTTGTCTGAGCTTGGGACCGATCATGACAGAGTAATTTGCCATGGGCGGAGTTGATATAAACACACACACGCAAAAAAAAAATGCATGTATAGTTAGCAATTCAGTTCAATTTCTTCACCTCATGCTAGGAATTATACTCCACTCGTATGCATGTAAAGATCACTCGTGCTCCAGGAGAGTTACACCCTTGTGCTCCATTCAAGGAAACTAAACAGTGAAAAACAGAACAGTCGAGAGGGCAGGGGTAAACAAGAAGAGAGTATTTCTAACTGATCCTGTCAACAAGCGAAGACCGATTCTTTCACGGATGACTCGGTCTGACCAAGGTGACCCGGTCTGCTATAACCCGGAGGTCGGGGACGGGCTCAAACAGGGGTCCGACTCAAGAAGCTCGACTCGGACCAAAAAGGGGATTCCAAAGTAGTAGCGTGGTTGCAAAATGACAGTCATCCTCTCTACAGAGCCGTATGAGGGGTTTATATAGGGGAGCGATAACTATCTGCTGTGTCAGAGCTGGCAAATCTCATTAAGGGAGGGACAGTTGTCAGATGGTGATAGTGACAGCCGCATTAATGTTGTGAGACTGCCATAGCCGCCTGACACCCTGTCTAATGTATCTCCTCTGTCCCCCCTTAACTCTCGACGGCTATCCCAGGCAATGATTATGCCGGGGGGATTGTCTCTTGAATATTTGATAAGAAAGGCTTATATGATAAGAAAGGCTCATAATTGTTCGATCGTTCCCGTGTTATCACGAGTACCTGAATTCGGACAACCGGCTTAGAGGGGCCGACCTCGGGTGACCGACCCCGGGTGTCCCGGCCTTGGGTGTCCGACCCCACTGTTCCGACCTTGGGTGACCGACCCCGAGTGTCCCGACCTCGGGTGACCGACCCCGAGTGTCCCGACCTCGGGTGTCCGACCCCACCGTTCCGACCTCGGGTGACCAACCCCGAGTGTCCCGGCCTCGGGTGTTCAACCCTACCGTTCCGACCTTGGGTGACCGACCCCGAGTGTCCTGACCTCGGATGACTGTCGACCTGGCTTATTTGCTACCGGTTCAGATCGGCAATCGAACCCGACCGAGCCCCTGATCCTTCTGAAAATCATACGCCCGGATCACTAACTAAGAGGAAGCTATGTATAAAAGTGATGAGTTAATTTATCGAAATAGATTTTATATTTGACTAACTATAATATTTCTGAAGCAGCTAGATTTTTGTAACTAGATGGAGATCCTAGCTGAACTTCACAAGGCAAGCAAGGCATACCTTCACACGCAAGTTTTTTGGGTCAGTGGCCATGGAATTTTCAGCATCCAAACCACCCAAATTTCTGGCATTTCGGCCTGTCCATTGCCAGATACACATAATTAGATTATGTTATTTTCATATCCTAGCATCAATCATTTGATTTTCCATCGACAGTGCTTGCATATGACAACAAAACAGCAAAAAGTAAATACATGCTATAAGTGTTGGAAAGGCAAAGTCCTACTTACATGCAGGTAAATTGCAACAAACTAAAAGATGTTTAAAGTTTGTCGTTATTCCTACTAAACCACACCATTAACCCTGGAAATCTATATGAAGCCAGCAACCTTACCATTTACAATGCTAAATTGCTACCTATGCGAACTTAGTAATTACTGATTCCTCCATTTTCTCCTTTCCAAACACCTATTATGAGCTGAACCAACTCCTTCGCCCATCACCTACCATTAACATTTCTCACTGCAAAGTAATTTCTCCATTCATAAGAGCCTAAATTTCTTCCTCAACCTTCTAAAAAATATCTTGTACTTGGCAAATATAATGTATCTCTCACAGACCCCTCTCAACTTTCTTGCCATAAAAAGCGCGATTAAAAATCATGACTTCATAACAAAGCAAAACATTAATGAAGCTGACAACGCCAGAACAACACGATTCTGCAACAAAATCAACTCAAATCATCATAAAATGGGCTCATAATCACCACCAAGTTTGCAGTTTAAAAGCGTCTAAAAGATCATTTTTTGTTCCATAGTTGGTCGACCTCCATCCACTCACAGTAACAACAGGCGCACATCTCTCACATTTCGCACGAGAAAAGAAGGCAAAAAGGATATTTTTTTCTCTTTCAAAATTGAAGTGAAATCCGATAGAAACTAACCACGTTTGAACATCATCACAACCTCACTTCGGAATCAACACACCCCAATTCGAAAGGTGCGATAAGGGGTTCATATAAAATATGATTCAAGCTAACTCCTGTTGTAAATGAAACTTAAGTCGGGAGATCTTGATGAGCAATCTTAAATCTCTATTCCATTCTTAAGAAATAATAAGCATAATAATTTAACCAAAGTCGCGGAAGCGTACCGGAATCCATCGTTGCAATCGGTCCTCCGGAGATGATCTTCAATCTGCAGAATTCCTTAGGTTTCCGAAGAGTTTTGTCGATGGGGAACAAAACAAAGCATCGTCTGCAAACTGGGACCATAACCTCCTATTTATAGAATCCAAAGGTTGCCATTTTCTAATTTGGCCCCTCAACAAATTAGAATTAGCACATGGTATCCACAATATTTTATTCATAGTAATTAAGCCCTTCCGTCAAATTACTTAATTCCAAAATTTAGATCACAATATTTTTGACTTATTTAATTGATGACATACAACATTTATAATTTACAATTATGACCCTAAAATTCTAACAATCTCCCACTGGGTCATATGCGTAAACTTATAAATGTGTTAACCTTAGTGAGCTCAAAACTTTTGTCATCATAACCATAGGGCTTCCTTAACAATCTCGTCCATTAATTATATAGACATAGGATCAATGCAGTCTTTGTTGTATCTTTCACAACTAAACCATCAATGGTCACATATATCAATACAATCAAATGACATAGCTCAATTATGAATTTGTGGCATGAAAATTACATGCAAGGTGATCTATTCATGTCAATTTTCAACTGGTCCTCCTTAACCAAAGTGAGATCAAAACTTTAACTTTAGTTATACAAAGTGGAATGAAGTAAACATTAAACTTTATATCTGATCAGAAAATCTCTAAATACATAAGTTTCAGAGACACAACCAAACATATATAGAAAACAATTATAGTACAAACTCCCACTGAATCTAAATTTTACCAAATTGAATAACACCCATATGAGTGGTATGCTCATAAAAGACATTGGGTGGTAGTCCTTTCGTCAAAGGATCTGCTATCATGGAGTTTGTACCTATGTGTTCTATTAAAATCTGTCCACTTTGTACTCTTTCTTTCACAACAAGGAACTTGATATCGATGTGCTTCGATTTTGTCGAGCTCCTATTATTGTTGGAATACAATACAGCTGATCTATTGTCACAAAATAACTTCAGTGGTTTTTCAACCCTTCCCAAAATCCGCAGCCCAGAGACAAAATTTTTCAGCCATATTCCATGATTAGATGCCTCATAACATGCTATAAACTCTGCTGCCATGGTGGAAGAAGCTGTCAATGCCTGTTTGGCACTTCTCCAAGAGATTGCTCCGCCAGCCAACAGAAAAACATAGCCTGAAGTGGATCTCATGCTATCTTGGCATCCAGCAAAATCAGAGTCAGAATATCCCACGATCTCAAGAGTATTTGATCTCTTATATGTGAGCATGTAATCACTAGTTCTCTTTAAATATCTCATTACCCTCTTTGCTACTTTCCAATGATCCATTCCTGGGTTGCTTAAATATCTGCCCAACATTCCAACAATGTACGCAATATCCGGACGCGTACAAACTTGAGCATACATAAGACTTCCTACTGCCGAAGCAAAGGGAATCTTTTGCATTTCTTGAGTCTCGAGGCTTCCTTTAGGGCACTGTTTAAGACTAAACTTATCTCCTTTAGCGACTGGGGTATTTCCTGGTTGACAATCTTGCATGTCAAATCTTTTAAGTACTTTATCGATATAGTTCTTTTGTAATAATCCAAGAACACCTTGAGAACGATCTCGGTGTATTTGGATTCCTAATACAAAAGATGCATTACCAAGATCTTTCATTTCAAAATATCTAGATAGAAATCTCTTGGTATCGTTTAACATACCTATATCATTTGTGGCAAGCAAAATGTCATCAACATATAAAATCAGGAAAATATGTTTGCTCCCACTGAACTTATGATACACACAATCATCTACCACATTCACCTCAAATCCAAATGAGATGATTATTTGATGAAATTTATGGTACCATTGACGAGACGCTTGCTTTAACCCATAGATAGATTTCTTAAGTTTGCAAACCATACTCTTTGGATCTCCTGATACAAAGTATTCTGGTTGCACCATATAGATTGTTTCCTCAATGTCTACATTGAGAAAAGCTGTCTTGACATCCATCTGATGGAGTTCCATATCAAAGTGTGCAACAAGTGCCATGATTGTCCTAAAAGAGTCTTTCGTTGAAACCGGAGAAAAAGTCTCTTTATAGTCAATTCCATATTTTTGAGTATAATCTTTAGCTACAAGACGTGCTTTATATCTTTCCACATTACCATTTGAATCCCGTTTAGTTTTGAAAATCCATTTACAACCAATGGGTTTCACACCTTCTGGTAATAGGACAAGTTCCCAAACATTATTGTCTTGCATTGATTTATACTCTTCATTCATTGCCTCAATCCATTTTTGAGAATTTGAATCTTGCATGGCTTGACGAAAGTTGATTGGATCATCCTCCGCCATGCCATCATTTTCCTCATGTTCTTGAAGTAGTACTATGTAATCATCTGAAATAGCACTCCTCCTTTCTCTAGTGGATCTACGTAAAGGCACTTGTTCTTCATGCATTGGTTCTTGAGGTTTTTGAGTTTGTTCTTCTGGGAGTTGACTGACAATGACTTGTTGTTCTTGTATTGCATCTTGATCACTAACAGGAATAATATCCTGATCATTATCAGAAGCAATCATAGGAATATAAACCATTTCCTCTTGAAGAGTAGTAGGAATACATTCCTCCTCAAAGACAATGTCAGATACCTTATTCTTCCCCCCAAACTCAATATCCTCAAAGAACTTTGCAGTTCCCGTCTCAAAGATAGTTCGTGTTTTGGGATTATAAAACTTATAGCCCCTTGATCGCTCAGAATATCCAATAAAGTAGCTACTTACTGTTCTAGAGTCTAATTTCTTTTCATGTGGCATGTATGGTCTAGCCTCAGCTGGACACCCCCAAACATGAAAATGTTTTAAACTTGGCTTTCGCTTTGTCCAAAGCTCAAAAGGTGTTTTAGTAGCTGCTTTAGTGGGTATTCGATTTAGAATGTAAGCTACTGTCTTTAATGCTTCTCCCCAGAGTGATGTTGGTAAAGTTGAATGGCTAACCATACTCCTTACCATATCCTTAAGAGTCCGATTTCGTCGTTCAGCTACACCATTCATGCTTGGAGAGCCTGGCATGGTGTACTGTGGGACGATTCCACACTCCTCTAGGTATTGAGCAAAAGGTCCTGGACGTTGTTCACCTGAACCATCATATCTACCGTAATATTCACCACCACGATCAGATCTGACTTTCTTAATTCTTTTGTCGAGTTAGTTTTCGACTTCAACCTTAAATGATTTGAAAACATCCAGTGTTTGAGCCTTTTCATGTATAAGAAATATGTATGCATATCTAGAATAATCATCAATGAATGATATAAAATATTGTTGACCATTCCAAGAAGGTGTTGGAAATGGTCCACAAACATCCGTATGTATCAATTCCAATACTTCCGTAGCTCGATATGCACCTTTTTTCTTTCTTTTGGTTTGTTTGCCCTTAATGCATCCAACACAAATGTCTAGGTCTGTAAAATCAATGGAATGTAAAATTCCATCTGATACAAGTCGTTCAACTCTATTTCTAGAGATGTGCCCTAAACGTTTGTGCCATCATGCACCTGAGTTTTCAATATTAAATTTACGCTTGGTGCCACGTGATTCCACATTTAGGGTTTCAATATAAGAAGCATTTATATCAAGCATATAGAGATTGTCATAAATGATAAGTGAACCGGTTCCAACAATAGTAGAATCAATAGATAAACTGAACTGATTGTTTCCAAATGAACAACTATAACCCAATTTGTCCAAATGAAAAACAGAAACCAAATTCCGTATAAAAGACGGTACAACAAAAGTATCTATTAAGTCTAAATAATAACCAGTGCTTAACAACAATCTAAAATGCCCTATGGCTTCCACTGCGACCGACTTGCCATCACCCACATAGATGCATCTTTCAGCATCACTTGGCTTTCAGTAGCTCAGGCAACCCTGCATTGAAACATTGATGTTAGTAGTAGCACCGGAGTCTAACCACCAAGTGTTTCTAGGCACTGAAGCTAAATTTACTTCTGAACAAACCAAATTTAAAAATGTACCTTTTTTCACACGCCAGGCATGATACTTAGGACATTCCTTCTTGACATGATCAGGCTTGTTACAGAAGAAACAACCTTTCTTATCAATGTCTTGCTTTTGTTTCTTCACATAAGGATCTTTAGTAGCCTCATTCTTTCTTTTCTTGCCCTTATCTTTAGGGGTGTTTGCTAAGTAGGCACTTTCAACCTTGTTTTGCTTCAATCTCTCTTTCTCTTGAACACAATATGAAATGAGCTCGTTAAGAGTCCATTTCTCCTTTTGACAGTTATAATTGATTTGAAACTGACTGAACTGGATTGGAAGAGAAATAAGCACTAAATGCACTAGCATGTCATCCGACAATTCAAGTTTAAGTGCCTTCAACTTTGATGCAAGGTGGGAAAATTCCATGATATATTCCCGAATATTTCCCTTGCCTTGATACTTCATGGAAATCAAGCTTTTCAGAAGTGTGCTTGTTTCCACCTTATCGCTTTTGGCAAAGCGCTTCTCAATTTCATCAAGATATTCCTTAGCGTTGGTGATATTATTAGACACCGCACCCCTAAAAGCCTCTGGTATGCCGCGCTTGATGATCATAAGACTCATGCGGTTAGAGCGTTCCCACTTCTCATATTTAGTCCTCTGTTCAGAAGAACTAGAATCCGTAGGAGTAGTAGGTTGCTCTGTCCTGAGCGCAAGATCTAGATCCATGCAGCCAAGAACAATAAGAATGTTCTCCTTCCAATCCTTAAAATTTGTACCATTAAGGATTGGAACTGAATTTAAGTTAGCAGAAATAGTAGCAACACTTGCTGAAAAGAGAACACAAGAATAATAACATAAATATCATGCTCATTATGAATAAATTAAAATAAATGGTAAAGCCCATCTAAAAAGATACCTAGTGCAACAACAATATTAAGTCTTTGGACAGTAATATTATTTGCAAGTGGTACTCTTGTTGTAATAATCAAACACTAACAATAATACATGACAAATAATAAACCTATCTTTGGATCGATTTATTAAATTCATGAAAAATAACAATTGTAACCTTATAATTGTTATGTGTTTATTATCACAAATAAATGTATAATTTTGTTAAGTATAAATCTTCCTTTGGGCCGATTAATACTCACATAAATATATACATTTACACCTTAATTAATATCTGAATAATATCTCAATATTTCAAATAAAATTAAATTCAAATAATAGAGGTCACTTTGGTGACATATAATTTAAATTTAACTTAATTTAAAATAATAGATATTAATGGACCCATATAATTCATTTAATATTTAAATCCACATTATAAAATAAATTAATTAAATTATTTTATCCAAATAATTTAATTAAATTATTTTATCTAAATAATTAAATTTAATGGATTATAATGGAAGGATATATATATATATGCTTAATTAAATGATTCTTTGTTCACCAAAACGTGGTGAGCGATTCCAAGACGTGAAAATCAAAACCACACGCCTCTGTTCATCATCTCCAAACGGAAATGTTTTTTTTTAACCTAGAATTTCTCATTTAATTAACCACGCACGCATACCGAAGTCACGAAATCATGCCCACGTTTCCGAAACTGAAGCAATGTTTTGATATAACTGTTCTGCAACTTTCACGACGGATGAAAATTTCTATCGCCGCTTGCTTTTCTTTCGGCCGAATCAGAAGGCAAATTGTCCAAAATCCATAAGGAATATATAAACGTTACATCAATTCCAACATCCAAACTGTTGGAAAATTGCTAGAGCCTTCGTGATAATTTCGGCAGCCACTCTGATGTGGTGCTTCTATTCATGCCAATAATCTCAGCATACTAACGATGAACGATCGAAAAATACAATAATAGTATGGATAATCGAAACAGAATAAAATCCATAATTATCTCTTAAGAATTAGAAATAGATCGCTCTGATACCAATTGTTGTAAATGAAACTTAAGTCGGGAGATCTTGATGAGCAATCTTAAATCTCTATTCCACTCTTAAGAAATAATAAGCATAATAATTTAACCAAAGTCGCGGAAGCGTACCGGAATTCATCGTTACAATCGGTCCTCCGGAGATGATCTTCAATCTGCAGACTTCCTTAGGTTTCCGAAGAGTTTTATCGATGGGGAATAAAACAAAGCATCGTCTGTCTGTAAACTGGGACCATAACCTCCTATTTATAGAATCCAAAGGTTGTCATTTTCTAATTTGACCCCTCAACAAATTAGAATTAGCACATGGTATACATACAACATTTATAATTTACAATTATGACCCTAAAATTCTAACAACTCCAACTTCCCGGTGAGAGAAAAGCTTACCGGATTAATAAATTAAGGACCGTAGAGAAGAGGAAAGGGGGAAATTGGAAAGCCATGGTTCAAAGCCCCGAAGAGATGAGAAAGGGCGAGGAAAAGGGGACCTGGAAGAGAGGAGGAGGAGCCCATCTGTGGGAGGAGGCGAGGCGGGGGGCGTCCGAGTTCGACGGGGGAGGACAGGGATCCCAACGGCTGGGTCGAAAACGAGTTGAACGAGTCCAGTTAAAGGAGGAGAACAGAAATCGGACGCCGTTTTCTTTTCATTTTCTTTTTTTATATTTATATTTAATTTGGACATAAAAATTATTAATAGTTAATAAATGTTTTTATTGGTCAAAATTTATTAGAAGCAAATGGCGGAAAATATATTTTCTATTTAAAAAATAATAATAATATTTGAAAAAAAAATACGGTTGAAACATAAATAAAAGACCTAGTCAACGGTTCAATGGCGAACGCTTGGACATTAGCGAGAGTTGGGAGCGATGGCGAATCAGGGAGCCGAGAAGCGGAAGGAGGAGAACAGGAAGCACATGATCAACCTCCGCCGCCTCATCATCTTCTTAAGGCTCGAATTAAGTTTAGCTTGAATTAAGACGGTTCTATCTTTTTGCTTGAATTAAGTTTCGCTTGGCGTGCCTATTTTCAAAAATTGTATGTTGTCTTAATTAGGCATCTCCTGGGTCAGAAACTCAGAGTTATCTAAAGAACAATTTCGATGTCATTTGTCTTTTAGCGCTAGTCGAGACGTGTTAGGTGCTACCATCGAGGACTTGCCGACCCTCGAAGCTTCGTCTTTCGGAGATGGAAAATGGTAGTATGGTACCCACCTAGCTTTCGGAGATTAAGCTTCGTCTTGATGTATAATTTTTTCACATATATATGTTAATTTGTTTTGCAAGCGAAGAGGTTTGTGAAAAAAAATATAGATGATTGTTGATGTGATCTAATCGTACTGATTCTTACAATGCTATCGCTGCGACATGCCCGGCGATAAGTTTCAGCTCACGTACAATGCTATCGCATGCGACATGCCCGGCGATAAGTTTCAGCTCACGTGTGGCGTAGTGTTTGTTATTTGCAAACTGTAAGCTTCATCTTGATGTACAATTGTGTCAAAAAAACATAGATCATGTTGAGAGTGGGATTTGAACCCACGCCCTTGCGGACCAAAACCTTAATCTGGCGCCTTAGACCAACTCGGCCATCTCAACTTTGTTTTTATGTGACAATTATAATTTACTGATTTCTATGGGTTTAAAACCCAAAGACCTTGAATGTAGGCCAACCATGGATTGACTAGTACCAGGATTAACGGGCTGGTTAACTATTGACTCGGGTCGCGGATCTGAATCGGACGGGTTAAGATTCAGCTCCCATTTAACTGCCAATTCAACGATTTCTTTTTATGAAAAATTATTTAAAAGAATTTTATTATTAGACTCTAACATGATGCCCCAAATGAAAATTGAATGTTTTAATGAACCAAACTATGACTATAGATGCATTAAAATGTTGATTAATTTATTAATAATGAATTAATAATTTTTTTTAATTATATTATTGTTTGTATTTGTTTGGCAATTTAGTATAGAATTCTTTTGATCAATTAATCTAGAAGTGATTAGGTCAGTCCAATAGAAATTTTCTCTAACCAATTAGGTAAATTGGAGAGCACTTATCGAATTTCATTTAAATATTCAATGTTCATAGATTTATCATTTCTTCGAAAGAAATTTTTTATAATATATCATGGTTGGGATATTCAAATCTTAAATATCTGATTACAAGTCTAACTGTTGCGGCCAATGTTAAAACTATTATATTATTATTTGTAATAGTGGAAAGCAGAATAAGAAATTAAAAAATTTCTTTCAACTTCAACTTGTAACCGTTCCTTTAGCTAAGGAAATGGGTAAAATCAATTCCAATAGTGGGATAGAGTTTTTTTTTTATTAAAAAAATTAATTGATGAAATTATTTGATATTATTTTTATTAATAGCTATAATTTAATATCTATTATTCTTCTATACTCGTTTGGAGGGGAAACGGAGAACGCAAAGAGCCGAAAAACAGAGAATAAATGGAGAGGAAGGCGTCCAGGGGCAAATTTGTCAAAACAGGGAAGTCTATCTGCTTGCTATAACCGATACCAAGAGAATAATCTTTTTAGTAACATGTTTTTCATAAAAAAATCAATAGGATGGACAGATAATTAAATCTTGATATTTAGATATTAAAATCTCATAAAATTAATGTCCATTTTTCTCATGCTAGTAATTTTCATGATTTACTTCTTCCTTATTAGTCCTAAGACGTGTTAGCAGGAACGTTGAAGGAGCGAATTATTTTTTACCATCTTGGATAAAAAATCGATAATCCTCCCTCATCTTATATCGAAGTTTAGCGGGGGCGTTGGGAGAGCAAACAGCCTGTTATCACCTTGGATAAAAAATTGATAATCCACACCTTGTATCTCATTCACTCACTCAACGTCCTCGCTAATCCATTTCAAAATCAGAAAAAATAAATCACGAGACTATTAACTTGAATATTATGACTAACACGTGAAGATGACACACATGTTGGCTAGTTCAAGGTGAGGATTTACTCAACCCTTTAAGTAACCTTTTTGGGTAAATTATTTTTGTGCAGTTAAAACCTTTTGGAGAAGTTCTCTCCATCTGATGTTTACTTGGAGGAGGAAAATAAATAAAGGGATTGATCCTGTCGATAAGCGAAGATCGGTTCTCACTCGGATGACTCGGTCTGACCAAGACGACCCGGTCCGCTATGGTTCGGGGGTCGGGGTTGAGTTCAAATAGGAACCCGTCTCAAGTCACTCGGCTCGGACCGGAATGGGACTCACAAAACAATGGGGTGGTTGCAAATGAGCAGCAATCCCTTCCTCGAAGCTCAAAGGGGGGTTTATATAGGGGAGAGGAAACTCTCTGCTGTGTCAGGGCTGACAAATCTCATTAAGGGAGGATCAGTTGACAGATTGTGATAGTGACAGCCGTATTAATGTTGTGAGACCGCTGCAGCCGCCTGACACTCAGCCTAAGCTGTCTCTTCTATTCCCCATTAATTCTTGGCGGCCCTGTCAGGCAATGATTATGCCGGGGGGTTATCCTCTGAATATTGATAGGGACAGCCTATAATTGTACGGCCATCCCAGCGTGATCGCGAGTGCTTGACTCCGATAACTGACTTTGAGGGCCCGACCTCAGGTGACCGATCTCGAGTGCCCGACCTCAGGTGGCCGACCTTGAGTGTCCGACCTCGGGTGACCGACCCCGAGTGTCCCAATCTCGGGTGACCGACCCCGAATGTCCGACCTCAGGCGGCCGACACTGAGTGTCTGACCTACCGACCCCGAATGCCCGACCTCAGGTGGCCGACCCTGAATGTCCGACCTCGGGTGACCGACCCCGAGTGCCCGACCTCAGGTGGCCGACCCCGAGTGTCAGACCTCGGGTGACCCTTGGCCCGGCCTATTTACTACATGTTCAGAGCGGCAATCGAACCCGCGACCGAGTCCCTGATCCTTCTAAGAAATCATTCACCCGGATCACGAGCCTTCCTCTCATGTCTAGTCGAAGGAGGAGTTCAGTCCGACTGACTAGGCTCCCTGCTCGGTCGGCATACCTCTTTCTCGCCTTCCCGCGCGCCAC
The DNA here is from genome assembly GCA_024364735.1 of Boesenbergia rotunda. Lineage (NCBI taxonomy): Eukaryota > Viridiplantae > Streptophyta > Magnoliopsida > Zingiberales > Zingiberaceae > Boesenbergia > Boesenbergia rotunda. The sequence continues at coordinate 294,125 of JAGFNQ010004768.1, read as the reverse complement.
ATCGTACGGTTAATCTTCTTCTTTAAATGTCGTATCCTCCATCAAATCCCCATTAATGCAAGGTCACGTGTCATTTCCCGACTGGAGGTCTCTGGTAACGAAGCATCACTGGCGTGGTTCGTGCGACGTGCGAGCGAAGTTTCGAGGTCTGGGAAATGGCAGAGATCGGACGGCGAGGAGTCCGCCCCGCCATTTTCCTTTCCTCCATCGGACGGCCCTCCTGGTTTTACTTGTGGTATAAATAGACTTAACTCCTCATTTTACCCCTTTTTATCCCGACCTTCGCCTTCTCTCTGACTTTTGTCCGATCTCCGCCACCCGACCTTCTCGATTCCGGCGAACAGTGTTTCCGGCGAACTTCAATTTTAGGTACTCCTTTTCTTTGTCGAGCCTTTGTTGTGCCTTTTCCGACTTCGTTTTGATGGCAGAATCGTCTGCGCCCCCCGAGCTATGGTATTTAACTACCCGTTCCTCACTAACCTTAGGTCAGCTAGAAACCTTGCGTATAGATTACCTAATCCCCGAAGACCACGCAATGGCTCTTCCCGACCGTCGGGGTCGGTCACACGAGCCCCCCTTAAGTTATTTCACCGTCTTCTCTGATCAACTGTTGGCCGGCCTGCGCTTTCCCCTACATCCCTTCTTTCGCGAGATCTGTCGCTACTTCCAGGTTTCCTTGTCTCAATTGGCCCCCAACTCGATCCGAATCTTGTGCGGTACCGTGATCATCTTCACTGCCCATAAAATCCCTCTGGAACCTCGGGTGTTTCACTACTTCTACTATCTCAAGAAACAAGAACCCGGGAATTTCTACTTCCAAGCTCGCATTAACTCGGCCTTCTTAGAGAAGGTCCCTTCATCCAATAAGAGCTGGAAATCTCACTTTTTCTATATTTAATCCATCCCCCGACCGAACTGGCCTACTGCGTGGGTAGAGAACCTGCCCGATCATCCTCAACTACCCAAGAATCTTCGTTCAGATCCGGGCTACCGATCTGCCTTCTCCAAGCTCGGGGGAGCCCGATACCACGCGGGCAAGCTACTGATCGAGGGTATGCTGTATCTCTTCCTGCTGAGCCAAGTCCCGGCGGAGCTACCTGGCACCCTCGGTACGTCTCTATTCGATTTGTAAGTTTGTTAATGCTAACTAAAACTTTTTCCTTTGTGCAGCCGAAGTCATGTATAACGCTAGGGTTGATGCCGTATTGGAGCGGGAGGAAGAAGCCATGGAGGCTCTGGCCGCCCAGCTAGCGGCTGCTCGAGCGGTACCACCAGTAAACATTGCATCAGATCCCGAGCTGCCGAAAACTGCAGCAAACGACCCAGGAGAGAGTCTCCCGACTGGGGATTCGGGAGCGACGACTCGGATAGCGGGTGAGGGGACATCCACTACCAGGAAGGTAGACCACCTGGTCCTTCTTAAAGGTTCCTCGCCGAGTGATATGGCCAGCTTGATCTGGCCCAGTGGTTGGACCTCATTTCCCGTGAATCCAAATAAGGGTGTGGCCACGGGCTGCAACTCAGTTATCTCAATTTGCAGTTGTTCAAATGCCTTCAAGTATAAGATATTCACAAAACTTCCTGAATCCACAATGGTCTGGTGGACCTGATAGTTAGCTATGATCGCCGTGATGACCAAAGCATCTTCATGAGGCACTTCCACTCCTTGCAGATCCGAGGGGCCGAAACTGATCTGTGGTCCCTGAGCTTGGGCGGAACTACAACCCACTTGATAGATATCAAGGCGTCGGACTTGAGATTTCCGCGCCCGATTGGAATCTCCATAGGTGGGTCCACCTGAAATGACGTTGATGGACCCGTGCACAGAGTTCTGTTGATTAGCCTGCTGCTCGCTGGCGTTCCCCGTCCGGGGGAACCGGGGGTCGGGAACAACTGTCTGGCTGCCTGGGCACCTGGTCGGGTAGGGGACCTGAATTGGCTCGGCGATGTCCTTCCCCGACCGCGACCTCCTCCATGGTGGGTTCCTCTTGGGCTTCCTCGGCCAGTGCGACCTCGACCTCTGCCAGCTTGCCAGCAGTCCTGTAGATCGTGTGTATGGCTATTATGAAAGAAACAATAGGGTTGCCATCTGGAAGGGAGGCAACCCTGGGCCACTTGTTGAACTATTCCCCTCTCGGCTCCTTGTCGGTGTCCCATAGCTCTGGGGCTTCTGAGAGGTCCTCCAGGAGGTGTACCTCTATGCTGATGTTGAGGGGTCTCGGGTGCAGGTCGGGCCTCCGATCGTCTGGCAACTTGTGCTTCTTCTACATCCACATACTTACTGGTCTTACCCAGAAGGCTTTCAAAATCCTTGGGAGGTTTTCGGATCAAGAATCTAAAGAACTCGCCTTCTTGTAGACCTTGAGCAAAGGCGCTGACTAGCACTTTGGACGTAGCGGTAGGTACGTCTAACGCAACTTGATTGAATCTTTTGATATAGGCTTTCAAAGACTCCCTGGAGCCCTGCTTCATGGTGAACAAGTTCAAGCTGGTCTTGTAATGTCTCTTATATTGGTGCAATCTTGGTTAGGTCAGGGTTGACCTAGTTTGTCAAAGCTCAGGTGAGCTTGAGTCTGGTAAGCTTGGGTGAGCTTGAGGTCGTATGTTTCGATGTTTGATAATGATGTTTGAGTGGTCATGATGTGTGAGTCAAGTGGGTCAAGGTTGACGGGAGGCTTGACTGGAAAAGACCTAGTGGGACTAGGCACACCTAGTGGGACTAGGTGAAGTCCAGGTAGATCGGGGAGATCGTACGCTGGCAAGGCAAAAGACCTAGTGGGACTAGGCACACCTAGTGGGACTAGGTGAAGTCCAGGTAGATCGGGGAGATCGTACGCTGGCATGGGAAAAGACCTAGTGGGACTAGATAAAGTCCAGATGGATCGGGGAGATCACAGGCTGGCAAGGTGGAAGTCTACCGAGAGACTAGACCTAACTCGAGGGTTAGGCGAATTTGGTTGGGAACCAGGTTAAGTCCAAGCTGGGAGCTAGGCAAAAGAAATCCAGGTTGGCCAACGGGGTTGACCAAACACTTGGTAGGGGATCCTAGACTTGTGGAAACAAGTTAGGTTGGACTCAATCGATTGGGTAATCGATTGGGTGAATCGATCAGTTGATCGATTAGGGAGGTTTATACGAGAGGACAGAAGGTGGCTGAATCGATTGGGTAATCGATTCAGCCTTCCCTTAATCGATTGGTCAATCGATTAAGGTGTCTCTTGATCGATTGGGGCAATCGATCACGGAGGTTTGCGCGAGAGAACAGAGAAGCTCTGAATCGATTGGGTAATCGATTCAGGGCACTGATAATCGATTGGCTAATCGATTACGGTTCGAAAACTAGCTGTTGAACGGCTAAATCCTACATGGTAATCGATTGGGTAATCGATTACCAAACCCTAGGCATCGGGTATAAGGTTTTCGCGCAGGTTTTTGGCCGCAACTCTTCCTCTCTTCTTCTCCAACTTCATTGTCATTTCAAGGGAAGCCTTGGAGCTTAGTGCTGCTGCATTTCCAAGGTCCAAGAGGCAATCACAAGCTTGAAGATAGCAAGGAAAGCAAAGAGAGTTCATTTATTGTAAATCTTGTAAGATTTCTATTGTATTTGCTTTGTTCTTGTTGTATCTTTGTAATAAGCTTGTAAGAGGTTTCTCCACCTCAAGAAGGAGACTTTCATAGTGCATGAGAGTGTGAGGAGAGTGGATCCTTGGATTAGTCACCCGACCGGGGTGGATACCAAGTAAATCCTTGTGTTAGCGATTGCTTGAAGTCTTTCGCCGCGACAAATCATCTACAAGCGAATCGAAGCTAATCACCCCCCTCTAGCTCGTCTACCGGTCCCAACATCTTACTACTTGCAAAGTGTTGTAGAAACAATCTTTTGAAATTGGCGAATTCCTTTATCGATCCTTCGGGGAGTCTGTCGAACCATCGTTGGGTTGGCCCGGCCAGAGTGGTCAGGAAAGCCCTGCACTTAATACTATCCGGGTACTGGTGTAGCAGTGCGGCATTCTCAAACTTCTTCAGGTGCTCCTCGAGGTCCGCAGCCCCTCCATATTCGGGGATGGAAAAGAGTCGGAAGCGTTTAGGGAGTGGCTTTTGCAAGATTTGGTTGGAGAATGGGAACCCGGTTAGTTCAGCCGAGGCCTGGCTGAGAGGGGCCTTGCCCTTGTTAGCTCGGGCCCGGCCGGAAGAAACTTCATGGGGCTCAGACTGTCCTGCTTCCTCTGCCGGTCCGAACAGTGCCGGGTGAAAATGAGGGCTATCACCCTGGCGCGCTCCTCCTTCAGTGCCCACTCGGGTAGCATGCTCAGTTGGGCCTTCCCGAGTGGGTTGGGCGGCTGCCTGTTGCGTGGCCGCCAGCTTCTTAGCTCTGGCCTCGACTAGCAGATCCAAGTCTTCTTGTGAAAGCATCACGGCCATCCGGTTAGAGTCGCTCATCTTCAACTTCCGATCAGGCGAATGATTCCCACAGACGGCGCCAAATTTGATCCTGTCGACAAGCGAAGATCAGTTCTCACTCGAATGACTCGGTCTGACCAAGACGACCCGGTCCACTATGGTTCGGGGGTCGGGGTTGAGTTCAAATAGGAACCCGTCTCAAGTCACTCGGCTCGGACCGGAATGGGACTCACAAAACAGTGGGGTGGTTGCAAATGAGCAGCAATCCCTTCCTCGAAGCCCAAAGGGGGGTTTATATAGGGGAGAGGAAACTCTCTGCTGTGTCAGGGCTGACAAATCTTATTAAGGGAGGATCAGTTGACAGGTTGTGATAGTGACAGCCGTATTAATGTTGTGAGACCGCCGCAGCCGCCTGACACCCTGCCTAAGCTGTTTCTTCTGTTCCCCATTAATTCTTGGAGGCTCTGTCAGGCAATGATTATGCCAGGGGGTTATCCTCTGAATATTGATAGGGACAGCCTATAATTGTTCGGTCATCCCAGCGTGATCGCGAGTGTCTGACTCCGATAACTGACTTTGAGGGCCCGACCTCAGGTGACCGACCCCGAGTGCCCGACCTCAGGTGGCCGACCTTGAGTGGCAGACCTCGGGTGACCGACCTCGGGTGACCGACCCCGAGTGTCCCGACCTCGGGTGACCGATCCCGAATGCCCGACCTCAGGCGGCCGACCCTGAGTGTCCGACCTACCGACCCCGAGTGCCCGACCTCAGGTGGCCGACCCTGAATGTCCGACCTCGGGTGACCAACCCCGAGTGCCCGACCTCAGGTGGCCGACCCCGAGTGCCCGACCTCAGATGGCCGACCCTGAATGTCCGGCCTCGGGTGACCACCCCCGAGTGCCCGACCTCAGGTGGCCGACCCCGAGTGTCAGACCTTGGGTGACCCTTGGCCCGGCCTATTTACTACAGATTCAGAGCGGCAATCGAACCCACGACCGAGCCCCTGATTCTTCTAAGAAATCATTCACCCGGATCAGGGAAGCAGGTGAAGTGAGAGTGAAAAGATGAACAAATTATCTTCCATCCATTTTGTTTTCCTGGACGGGAGAACTGGTTCTTTCCTGGCGTAAGTTGGAGGTTCAAATTAAGCTTCTTTCCCTTGCATGAGCTTAATGAAAGGAAATGCTGATATAGTAAAGGATAGATCTAATGATGTAGGATAGTAGGAGGATTTATGTAACTGATCTCATTTAATGGGACAGATCTCAACATTGAGATTTTTGACCATTGTAATTTACTGATCTTTTATTTATGTGCTTAATAAGACCTTGCATTAGACCCGACCTCGGGTTGGCCTATGACAAGGTTAACGGACCGATTACTCATTGATCGGGTCACAGGTCTGAATCAAACCGTTTAATGTTCCGATCCCATTTAACTGCCAATCCAACAGATTATTTTGGATGAAATTTATTTAAAAGAATTTTATTGTTAAGACTCATATCATCTCCCGAATGAAAATTAATTAATAATTTGTTATATTATTATTATTATTATTTTATAATTTAAGTATATAATTTTTTAAACTAATTAATCATAAAGATGATTGACCCGGCTCTATTACAATTTCATATTAACTACTAAAATAAATCAAAAAGTACTTTAAATTTGTTTTCTTAATAAAGAAATTTTTTTATAAAAATTCACGCCTTAAATATTATAGTTTTGAGATTATATTTTTATTTTTTCAATAATTGAAAGAAAAATAAGAGCTAAAATAATCTCTTTTAATTTTATAACCGCTTATTATTAGCTAAAGGACATGAGTAAAATCAATTTCGATGATGGGAAAATTGATTTATTTTAAATTTTTTAACCTTTGCAAATATTTAATTATTTTGTAATAAATAGTGCATTAGTGTCTTTAATCTTCGAACTCTATAAATAAATAATAATTAATTTCATTATTTACACAGTATCTTCTTACTCTCATTTCTCAATTTTGAAATCTCAATCATTTTTACTTTCAATTCTTTAACTATAATGATAGCAGAATCAGGTTCATCGTATCTAGATGAGTTAATCCATGCTATTTAATTAATTGATGATAAATTAGAATAAATTTCAATATCTCATGATGCTTGCAAAAGACGATTCGTTTGTCCTCATCGCCCATGCTAATCTATTTCAGGACCAATACGGAAGAGGTAAATTACGAGAGCTACTAGCTCGGATGCTGTGACTAATATGTGGGGAGGGAGGTACATTGACTTTGTCAAATTTTGACTCCCAAATTAATATGATAACTCATTACTAACCAATCAGTTCATCCGTAGGGATATAAATTTTAATATCTGAGATATTGAGAATGATTGACGATGATACTTCTACAATTTAAATTACTCTTTCAAAATTATAAAAGATAGGTAGATAATTTAAATAAATATAATATTTTTTATAAATATATAATTTTTAGATAATAATATCTTTGAATTATGATAAATTATTAACTGAATCCTGAGCCAATGATTTTGAATCATAATTATATTGAAAGATTAAGGTCATGGATAAATTTTCAAACCGCCATTCCAAAATCGGATCTAGAGTTTTGACAACGGAAACAATTATCAAACTGTAAATAAATTAAAAACCCATTTATTAAAATAGATAAACTCAAATAATTTATTAATTTAAATAAATAAACTTCAATATATTTGTGGAGAAGGAATCTACGGTCCATATCCCTTGCGCGACTGAGACTCTGAGAGGATCTGTATGGCAATCATGATCTACGCCTGACACGTGGACATGCCCCCAAATATTTATGAATAAAATTTATAAACGATGTTCATGATATAATTGATGAACTGTGTTTATTAACAAAGCGTTATCTTAATTTAATAATCAAAAATTTTAAAATGATTGGATAAAATATAATATCAAGTTCATTAACTAATTGAATAAGAATAAAAATATAAACAAATTTAAATTAAGAGCTTAAGTAACAAACGGAGCTCAAATTTATATAAAAAATTTAACTTAAATGACTATTTCAATTACTTAATTCATTTTACACTCTAATTCGTGAATGCTTTTAGATTTTTAAAACCCATAAAATGCCTCATGATTGTTAAGGTAACTGTCATTGTCAACGGATTCATGACGTGGCGATTTTTACCCTTCTTTTTTTAAAATGGAGAAAGAATGTTTAATTACATCATTCTCTTTGTCTCGTATCCCATAATAATCGACGATGATCGATGATTCGTTCGATCATTGATCAGACATCATAGGTAGTTTTTGGTTATCGTTCCAAATCAAATTATATCCCGAGGTACAGTGAATTCGTCGGAGATCGTCGCAATTACGATTTCGTCGGATTCATCGTTGAATTCGACGAAATTACAATTGCGAGGATCCGACCTATTCATGATTCTCTTTGAGTATTGTTTGATTCAGAATGACTATCGGAGATCATCGATGATGCACATTAACGATCGGATGAATCATCGATTATCGCCGATTATCACCAATGATAGTAAAATGCGGGATAGAAGGGATTATGTGATAAAGATTTCCATTTGTTTAAAATGGTGAGGTAGCACGAGACAATGGTTTCAAAATTTTAAGGATATTTTGATGAATTTAAGACGTCAAAGGTGTTTTTACAAAGTAGGTACTTATCAAGATTCCGTACCGTGAACGGCGTCCATCTTCGAAACTCAAGTAATCAAGTAGACGACCGCAGGCCCGATCCCGATGCCCGCCAGATCTCGTTGATGTGCCATCTCATGGCCTGCGTTCGCCTCCCGTCGGCGGCCGCGACCAGTCCTCTGGCCTCCTTCCGCTTCTCTAATCTCTCGCCGCGGTTCACTCGTCCCGGAATCAGGCTCACGAAACCCCTGAGGCGTTTCGCTTCGCTCGCGGCTTCGACCGCCGAGCATTCGACTGGGACGACGTCGTTAGGGTCGCCGAGGAGGTTCGCGAAGACGAGGATCCTTCTGATCTCCGTGGGTACTTTGAGAAAGTTCGACTCTGTAACCGTGGATCGGTGCGCCCCTTCTCCTTACAGAGCTTTCGTTCTTTTCATTTATTTATTTTTTTACATTAATGGTTTTCTCAATGCGGCGAGTTTGCTGGAGACGTGTGCAGGATTTGCAATCGGAGTTTGTACCTTTTCTGGTTGAGGATCAAATTGTTGGATACGTTCATAATCGGTATGTGCTGTTGGCATTGACTATCTCACATAATTTTGGAAGATGCAGTAGATGACCGTGACTTCTCGAGCAAGCATTATTTCATCCCAATCTCATTTGTTCTTTAGCTGCTGTATTCGAATGAGTCATCTGGAAAATTGTTAAAATGTTTGGTCAAGCTAAACGTTACTGGACTCTCTAGAATTCCTATTTATAAAGCCGCTTACTAGTTGGTTATTTATTTATCATTCCTCGATGAAGTGAAACTGTATGTAATTATCGATATCTGTACTCATCAAGGGAACATTTGGGTGTGTAAAATTCAAGTTCAGGCTTCTAAAAATCTCCTGTACCAGGTTTCTGGACCACCTAAGACAATTTGAGGAGGTTTTTAAAGTAGATTTCGGCAAAAATGAAGCCTATACTGGAGGCAATGTTCAATTGCACTATTCACTTGTGACACCTGAGGAGAGAACAAGGGCTGTTGGAAATGCAATCAAATGCTTGGGAGGGCTGATTCCAGGTATTCGGAATGAGGTATTGTATGGGCCTTTTAAGATATAACAAGGTTATGCTTGGGGTTGGAAATTGGTTCACTAGTTAGATATTCTGTTACTTATCATAACGTGATACTGCATCATAACTACATTGTTAACATGAAATTGACATATGACTCAAATTTGACCATTGAAATCTAAGTATCACCAGCAGAACTTGTCATGCTTGAGAAATCTATGGTCTTTACCTTAGCTTGTTGTTTAGGCATGCGGAATCCCTAAGTACCTCCATCGAGCTTTTCACGATTGAGAAATTTATGGTGATTGGTGACCATCTTATCTATCACCATCGACTTGTATTATATCACGTTGACTATGTGTGTACAAAAGAATGAGATGCATATTTTTATTTGTTGTCTGTTCTTGTTGTTTTCTAACTTCTTTCTTTGTGAATCATGGCAGTTATATCCAGTTAAGCCATCATTCGAGGAGCCTGTATTCTTCTCTCTAGAACGTGCTGCTGCACCTTATTTTGGCATAAAGGTTTGTTATTTTTCCTTTCCAAATAATATATCATTCTGAAATTTTCTAACTTCCCTTGTCTTGGTTACCAGGTGTAATATGTAGGGAATGAAGTTTTTGTTATTTGTCCATATGTTTATGCAATTCCAGTTCTTTCTTTTTACTATCATTATTGTTTTTGTTGTCTTCATTATTAGATTATCTCAGATCATGTTTTGGGAATGAGAACTATTTTTGACTAATCTTCTACTTTGTGTTTTCCTTGTTTTACTTTTTTTTTATATCTATATAGGCATATGGTGTTCATATGAATGGTTATGTGGAGATTAATGGGGAAAATTTTCTATGGATTGGGAAGAGAAGCATTTCGAAGCAAACGTTTCCTGGAATGCTTGATCATCTTGTTGCTGGAGGACTGGTATATTCTTAGTTTCTATGATGCCATGTTTTGAGTAATTCTATATTTCTGTGATGCATCGTATAACCTAAATCATTAAGGATGGTGATCACTGATAGATCATTTCCTTGTTCTACCTTTTAAATTTCATGGACTATTAGTCCTTACCTATACACTTTTCATAGTTTCGGCTATGTGAATTTCTGCTCCCTGTTGTATATTTATATTGATTAGTTGAATTTAAGATGAACTGCATGTTAATCCATGGAGTAAATTTATTAAATATTATGTCATGTGTAACTCAATGTCAATGCCCTTTTCACATGATTTTCATTGCAAAGTTCCTACCCTTTGATATCCTTTCACAAGTACATAGAAATATAAAGTATGGACAAGTTTAATACATTCAAATAATGCAATATTTCAAATAGGATGTGCACACGTTTAATATATGTAAATATGCAATATATCAATTCTTCAAATCTGATGTGCTTTATTGCCTATCACTCTCTTTTCCTTAATAACTTTAAAACAATATTTAAATAATTTCCCTCATGCTGCCGTATAAAGTAACACTTCTGATCATGTGTCCAAGCAAGGTTTTATAGTACTTAGCAGATGGGAATAAATGAACTGTAATCTTTAAATGCTAAAGAATTATATTATTGTTTGATTTTCTTCTCTTATCAATACCTATATGAATGCATGCATGTCCGTATACAAATATCTACACATGCACTGGTGAACATGCACATATCTTAGCCAGTTGGTCTTATTTAATTAAAAAGATTACCTCTCTCTAGTTCCACGAACCTAGTGCTGTTAAGTCTAAAAACTAGGCATAAACAAATTTCAGTTTCTTTTCTGTGATTTTGTGTTACATTCTACTTTATGGAATTGTTGATCGATGGTTGAAGCTGATCTAAGCAAGTGGGACGTTTAGCTTCTTCTTATTGCTGTGATGAGTTTCTTGTTTTGATAACTTAGTACATTTAGTAGTAAACTAAAGAATTATTGACTTATGATCAAATTCACCCATTTGATATATAATATATTTAGCCACATGGTATGAGCTGCAAAGAGAACCTCCAGAAGGAATGCGAAGAGGAAGCTGGAATTCCAAGATCTTTGTCCAATGTGTATGTTTAGAATTTCCCATTTATCTGTATTTATTAATTGTCGGTTAATACTTCCATGCTTTTCTTTTAACATGAGGTTTATGTATTATCAGAGAAGTCTCATATGTGCACATTTGACTGCTAAGTGCTAACCATGTCATTTTAGTGCTTTTTGATTGCCAGATAGAATTTGCTATTTTCATTTCGTTGCACCATAATGAATATCACATTAAGTGATCATTTGTCTTTTATTCTAGTGGATTAAATAGCTATAATTAGTTTCGATTATTTTATGCTACCTTTTTAAAGTACCTCTATCTATGAATTTTGATGATAGATGAAAAGGTTCTCCTTGATGATGAAGAATTTAGTGAAAGATGGATAAATTATTTTTACAAATAATCATTCAGTTATATTCTACATAAAATTTAGTTATATAGACTGAAATTTATGGTAAATTTAGGAATATTATTTTTTAAAAAAATAAGAAAATGTAATTTTCACGTACGTCCAGTTTCTAATTGCGAACTGCAGCTTACTAAAATCTAAAACAATTGCTAGCCTTATAACCAAATCAAAAGACAGGTTCAGTTTATTTAATCTCAGAATTAGGTTGGATACGTCAAATCTCTATTTAAATCTTATTTATTATGATAATAAATGCATGTGGAAATGATAAAGTAATATAGTTCTGAGTATTTGAAATATTTGGATGTGGCTCAATTTGGGCAACTTCGAACCAACTTCATTTTCAATTGTTCCTTTTGACATCAAATCTTGGTTCAAGTAATTTCCATTTTTGAAAAAAGTCCACTTATGACTTCCTTTTGAGTATTATCGGTTTATTCTGATTTCTCTGCATCCATGCTTCTTTTGAACAAAAGTTATTTTCACTGCAGTGCCACATCAGTTGGTGCTGTATCTTACATGGATATGGATGGATATAGTTTCAAAAGAGACGTTCTCTTCTGTTATGATTTAAAACTCCCTGTTGATTTTACCCCCAAAAATGAAGGTAACTTTCTCACAGAGAAATTTCCTTTTATGAACTTGATATTCTTACAATTTAAATGTATGCTTCTTGTTGGGTTCGTCTTTTATACTTGTTTGTACATTTTCGTCTATGATGTTTTGGTTGCTGGTATTCCCAATTCTGTTATATTTGCCTCTCTATCATACCTAGTGTCTTCTTTGAATTAGTTCATATCTGAGGTTCTTGGTGGTTCGCCAGTAACTAAAAAACATTTAACACCAATCAAAGACAGGTTATTGAACTTTACTATTCATTACAACAGTGTAATAGAAACGATGTACTGATGTAGAAGGGAGAAATCTGGAGGATTCTTCAAAACTGTAACCATTAGACCGTTTTAAACATTACACATGGTACCTCTATATTACTGTTCTTGCACACAATATTTATTACTGATACACTTTTTTCTTAATGAAAAACTATGTACTCTGCACGTTAGCAACCAGCCATAATGGATGGCATGACAATTTAACTATGTACGCTGATAGGTTTTAATCATATTTTGATATTACTATCTGTGCTGAGTGGAAATTCTAATGAAATGTGAACAAATTTGTCTCCTTCATCCAATATTTTAGCAGATTTCTAGCATTTACAAGAAGTTTATTGTGTTAGTGAAACATCCAACAATCTTGGTTACTTGCCTATAACATTTCATAATATGCTAATTTCTGCAGATGGAGAGGTAGATAGCTTCAGATTAGTTCCAGTTACTCAGGTTGCAAATGCTATTCGGAGAACCAAGTTCTTCAAACCAAATTGTGCTCTCGTCATTATTGATTTTCTATTCCGCCATGGGTTCGTACATCTTACTCAAGTCTTGGGAATTTTTAGATCTTTCTGTCGGCCACACTGTTACCTCATGTAAATATACAAAGAGTTTTTATATATTGTTGATGATTGTTGTGTTTTTAAATAATAGTGTTTTTTTACTCCTTGGGATCCAATGCAATATGCTAATACACAGCATTTGCACTCTGAATCTCTGATGTTTTGCATATCCAGATACATAACTCCTAATGAACAGGGGTACTTAAAGCTGCTCCAGAGCCTACGCAGCGGCGATTGCTCCTAAGAATTTGTTCTTATTCAGGTAACTTTCTGAACAACTATTGTGGTCCTAGTTTTCTTCGCAACTAGTTGATGTATTAAGATGCTATCTAATCGAGGCTTCATCTTTTTAGACTTTAAAGGAATTGCATGGTCATCCTATGTACTTTATTTCCTAATTAAATGCTTCTGATATAAGATAATTGCATGGCCATGTTTACCGTCCTCTTGGAGATTTTCATTGACGATGATTGATTGCTTTATTCAGACTCTTTCAGACTTACTATTTTGACTTGTACAAATTTATTTATTTTTTCACATACAAACAAGTTTGAGGATACTTCTTGTTGCAGAGCTTCATGAAGATGATTGCGTACTTCAATAAAGGATTGAAAACAACTATATCACAAAGTTCTGAGAACTCTACGTTTAGCAGCAGAGATTAGTGATTACTGATTCATTCAAGTGCCCGATTCTCCATGTTTTGTTCAGTTATTTCTCCCTTTTTTTTTTAACATTTTAAATCTGTCATAACAGTGGCAGACTATCACCTTTTTCCAAAAATTTATTTAGCATTATATTTCTAATTACAAAATTTTTATTTAGAGAATATATCTTGTATAATTTAGACACAATTACATAATTTATTTTCATGGGCGAACCAATTAACACACAATAAACTTTAAAAAAAAATGCATAACAACATTTATAAGAGGACTCGAATATAGTATGTGTGATTATTTCGTCCCCACGAATTGCTTTATTTTAGACTTGCGTTGGGTCCGGAACTAACTGGGTCAATGGGTCTGTTATTCATTGACCCTATTCAAAAGGTTCAATTTGTAATCGGCTCGTTTCTAGATGGGTGGATAAAATGTTGGACTCCTAATGAATAGGTGAATATAGTTTTTTATTTAATAATATTTTAGTGATATTAATGGTGTGGTTTAATATAAATTAATTAATTTGTTTTAAAATTTTCAATATAGAATTATTTTATATTAATTTCTTAATCTATTTAACCGAGGATTATTTTATATTTCTATTAAAATTAGTTTTTCAATCTATTTACTTTGAATTATATTTTATCTTTAGCTCATTAAATTTATTAATCTAATTAATTCTGTTAATCACATATTGGCTTTATTTTATTTTTTGTATAAATCTATTTAAATTGTATGATCAATAATAAATTTGTCCGGGAATATATTGGAAGCGCTTTCGTCCATCCACACCCCGCCTTGTCGCTCGCTGTTATGCCCGTTGGTTGCTAGCCCGGCCAACGCCTGCCCACCGGTCGCTCGCTTGGTTGTCATCTTGACTGCTCGCCAATCATTGTTGGCTGTCAATCCCGACTCACTATAACATGAGGAAAATTGAACCCGAGGGATCACAGTTGGATTCCGGCCGCAATATGGCGCAATCACAGGCGGGAATCCGACCCCTGTTAGACCCCCAATTGGGCGTGAAGCGGGTTGCAACTAGAATCTGGACGCAATTAGCCATATTTTCGCGACTGCAATGCTAATGGCGCGATCGATGCACCTCGATCGCGCACAATCACGAAAATAGCAACGTCGCGGAAATAGCACAGTTAAACTAAAATTTTATTGGCAGATCCGAAAGATAAAAAAAAATTCTATCAAAAAAAAAAATTAAAATGTACTCTGTCATGCATGTCTTCCGCACGATATATATATATATATATATATATATATAATTTTCTACAGACCGTGTACGGACCACGACGCCAGACCGATCAGGGAGTTCCCTGATCGGTCACGGATGAGGCGCCGCGCTCCGGTGTACCAACTCGCCGGTGATGGCCGGCGAGTCTTTCGATCGTCGATCGGATACCAGCGGCGGCCTTCGGCCGCCGCCCCCGAACAAAACTATAACCCGGGGGGGTGGTGCGATGAACCCTAGGGGGTACGGTGAACCCGTCGGGGTACGATGAACCCGTCGGGGTACGATGAACCCGTCGAGGTACGCTCCCGAGCCGTATATATATAGAATTCTAATCTGCTCCGGACCGCGCGGTGCGGACCGCGTGCGAACCACAACGCCAGACCGATCAGGCAACTGCCTGATCGGTCACGCAGGGCGCTGCGCCGATGGTGGCCGATCGTCGATCGGCCACCATCGGCGGCCTTCGGACGCCACCGCCAAATAAAACTATAACCCTAGGGGGGGTGCGGTGAACCCGTCGAGATAGCGGTGAACCCGTCGGCATTGGGTAACGGCTGATCGGTCAGGTTGACCGATCAGGCAGTGCCACGTACGCGATCCGCAGGAGACCATATATATATATATATATATATATATATATATATATATATATTAAGGACCTTACCGGACAAACTCGTGCACACCTAGTGTATTTTATTTTTTCTTTATGTTTTGCTAGCGATTACGTACCCCTAGGGTGCGTTTGGTTGGGGGTTATCCATCCAAGATTATCAACAAAAATCTTGTTTGATTTAGATAATCAGTAATTCCGACACGTCGGCAAAAGGGGTAAAAGTAATGATCGATGCCCGACACGTCGGCAAAAGGGGCATGCAACCCAGAATCGGAAATCCTTAGAAAAGTAAGGTTTTTTTATTCCGAGGTTATGAATCATATCTTTCCAAAATTATCCTCAAACATTTACCTTAGCAAAAGAGACATTATTTGCGGGCGACCACCGGCAACGACGGCCGGCGAACGCCACCGGCCGACAATCGGCAACAACGGTCGGCGACCATTATTCGCGGCCAACGACCGGCAACGACAGCCGGTGACCACCGCCGGCAACCGGCCATTATTCGCGGCTGACTACTGGCAATGACAGCCGGCGACCGCCGACGGCGGCCGACGACCGAGAGTATGAATATGTATATAATATCATCTTACTTTTATAAGCATATAATATTTTTATACTTAAATTTAACTAAAGGGTAATACGATAAAATATTATATTATATCATGTTGAGGCAATTGACCCAAGAATGATCGGGAAGATCAATAAGTTTAAGATTAGGGTGTTATGTTGTATTTGATATGTGTGATTGAGTTTGTAGGACTTGGAGAATCACACATGGAGAACATATCCGAGGGACGAGAGCCGAGGGAGGAGAGCTCCAAGGACAAGCCGGGAAGTGGACTTCAAGGGCACACGTGAAGGGTGGCATGGAGGCAAGCCAAGAGAAGGCTTGTGTGCGCATCCGAGGGACGATAACCAGAGGAAGATGACTTCAAGGGGCGAGCCAAGGGAGCATTCCTGAAGGCATACGTGAAGGAGAGTGTTTGAAGAGGTTGTAAGTGAGTTGAGAGGCAGGGCAATCGACTGACCAGAAGGCAGTCGACTGGCCAGAGGGCAATCGATTGCCAAAACTCACAGAGAGTTTATAGCCTCGGACCAGTCGACTGCCAACCCCGAAAAACTAGTCGTTGGCTAGCATTTAAAGCTAGACCAGTCGACTGCCAAATGGGCAGTCGATTGGTGCGGGTCTGGACAGTTTGTTAAGCTGTCTTGTTCTCTTATTTAAAAGAGACTTCTTGGCACGAGGAAGGTACTGTTCTCCATTGTACCAAAGTGCTGCTAGTGCTCCATTTGATATACTCTTCCTCTAGCCTTCATCGTGATCTTGTAAAGAGGAAGAAGACAACGTTTGTAAAGGTTTCTCCACCTTTGAAGGAGGATTTCATAGTGGAGAGTATGCAACCACGTGGATCCTTGGATTAGTCATCCGTTGGGTGTATACCAAGTAAAAGTACTGTGAGTTAGAATTGGATCTTACATTTTTCATTATATTTTGTATTGAGCTAACCCTATTGTAGAGAAAAGCCGAGCCATCGATCCTAACCTTCAAACAAACAAAATTTTATTTGATTACCTAAATTTAACCAAACAACTTCAGGTTATATTTCATTCTCCATTACCTTGGTTATGTTATTACTTGGTAATTACATAACTAAGATTATATCTGATAATTTGAACCAAATGTATCCTAGGATTTAGTCTTCTCATTTGAGTTATAATATTAAGCGAAAAAAATTTTCAAACTAAAGAATAGTTAAAGTTATATATATATATATATATATATATATATATATATATATATATATAATTTAAATAAATATAACTTTTACATAATTTTATAATTATTTTTTTAAAATAAAATAATAATAATTTTATATTATCACAAATTATATATCAATCAAAATCTATATATCAATCAAATCAAATCGTAACCTGATTGTTTCGAATTAGAGCTGCTGCGCATTCGGTTAAAATCGAACTGACCAAATTGAATAAATCGAAAATCGAATAAATCGATTTTTTTCACCGACTGAATCGACTCAATTTTTTATGAAAATCGAATCAACCGAACCAATAAAATATCGATTAATTCGATTTTCAATATTTTTGAACCGTTACAATTTTGGAAGCACTGAACCGACGGTTTTAAACAGTCGAACATCATTTCGAACGATCATTGGATTTACTGTATCTCTCATATACTCATTCAGTAGCAATTTTTTTTTTTAGAGATTCTCCACTTCGTTCTCTTTTGTTATTACTTAAACCATCCTGCAGACATGATCAATTAATTTAAATTTTTACGAATTAATCTAAGAAAAAAAATTCTACAATTCAAGAAGAAAATCTTGTATCCAAGGTTAGTTGAGGGAGATGCCAAACACTAGATAGTTTTAAGGGACAGATTTAAGATTGACATTTCTGAGATTGCATACTAAGTGATATAAAAAATTATTAAATATATTTATAATAATGACCTCTCTAAATCATATGTCTATATATATTTAATTGAAATATAAAAAATAGAAAAAAAAAATTAAAATTTATTTCTTCATGGGATTTAAATGGGTGGCATACCATTAAATCAATTATATATATTTATCTTTTAAAAGTCAAATAATATATATATTAAGAAAATAAAATTTTAAAATAAAAAAATATTTATATAAAAATAATATTATTAAAAAATTGAGATACAGCCCTATTAGTTTCTTATTTTATGGGGATAAATATTGCTCTGCTGGACTCCCTGTTTCCTTCGGCTAAAATAGGCTCGTTGCCTTTTACGATAACGAGCTCATTTAATGGGCAACCCGTCACCATCTTAATGGGTTGTTGGGCTTTCATTTTGGTTACCATCAAGTTCACTGGAAAGGCTCTCATGTCTCATCTCTCCAAATAGTACTATATTTTACGACTCACATCTGTCTTTTTTAACTTCCATTTCCCAAATCTTTCGGAGCACCGATCGCTAGCGTCGTTTTCATCACCGGCGATCTCGTCTTCTACAAAGAGGTAATCATCACCGTCCTTTCCGTATTTCCGTTCTCTCTTCTGGTCGTCGCTTCGCGATCCATTAATCTCGCTCGATCAGTGTGACTTTTTCTTATCGCGATTTGATTATTTCTTTATCGGATCCCCTCCATTCTCCTCGCGTTTTTCTGACTTAGATCATATTATCTCAGCTTCATTGTTCGAAATTTGCAAGCTTTGGTCATTGGCAATGCGATCTTGTTTGGGTTGGCGATGGATGATATGATTCGCAATGCAATTTGATTTTGTGATAATTTGTGTTCATTATAAACGGATCGAGTTCTTCTCTCGCAAATTATATTTTTGGTAACTTTTTTAAAAAAAACAAAATTGTATAGACTAGAAGAATGGATTCTGTTAGAGGACAACGTGGAATCCACATGCTGCTGGCTGCTGAGCAAGAGGCTCAAGAGATAATATCAAATGCCAGAAACAGTAATTTCTTCCCCTGTCGCTTCTTTTCAGAATCCATTAATACTGCTCGTCTTTGTTTATATATTCATTCAAGTTTCTTATATGGCAAAAATGATGCAATCCTACGACATGATTGATACAATATTGTATTGCAGGATTGTATGTTTATATCTTCACTAAAGTTAATGGCCGAACATGTTTTAACGCACATAAAATTAGTCTAGTAAAGATGAGATGCTAAGATGATTGTGTAAAATTACTAGAAAGAATAAAAAAAAATAATAATTGAGAACAATTAAGTGTAGATGATAAGATGAGAGTGAATAGAATGATAGAGCATGGATGGATATTTTAAAGACAACTAATAGATTTTACAGCTTGAAGAGTTGAATCTCTTAAAGTGGAACAGAAAGTTTAAAGGTTAAGATTAGGAGATCAAAGAAAATGATTTAAATATTACTAGTCTTGCATAGAGGTAAATGGAAGAATAGGATACATATAGGGAACCACAATAGTTGGACATACACAACTTGACAATGATAGATGATGATGATCTTGACAAAAGTTCCTTTGTTGTTGAAAATCCAAAATTTTGGAATAATTTTTATGAGAATTGTTTTAAATTTTAAGTTAGCAATGGTACGTACTCAGAGCAAGTGTGTCTATTACAGTGAAGACTGCAAGGTTGAAGCAAGCTAAGGATGAAGCAGAGTGGGAAGCTACTGCTTATCGGGCTTCTTTAGAAGAGGATTACAAAATAAAAGTTTCTGAGGTGATGCATTAAGTTAATCAAACTCTGATGCACGTATGTCATCTTATCTAACCAATTCAACTTAAAATCTAACCATTTCGACTTATCTAAACATAGAATTTATTAGTTATCTTGGAACAAATTTCATCCTACTCTTTCTCTTAAAGAAAAGAATGCCTCAATGTTTGTTGCAGGCATCTGGTAGTTCTGGCTGGAATGTGAAAAAGCTCAACGAGGAAACAGAGATCAAGATCCAAAGACTGAAGGATGCATCCTCAAAGGTTCACGGAGATGTAATCAGCATGCTACTGAAGCATGTCACAACTGTTTGAATCGCCCTGGTAACTTGTCCTTCCAAATCCCATGACTTAATAAACCCAGTTTTATTTCTACAGTGAAATTATGCATGCAACAAGCTTAGATATTTAAATAAATCTATAGATTTCTTTTCTGCCCTTTGTGAATCTATTTCTTTCATTTATTGATTTCAAGACGATTGTAATAAAAAAGCAAGGAAGTGAATGGTTTGTGGTGGTCAACTCTAATTCTTTGATTTTGGTGTGACACGTCTTTAGCAACTTCTTATCCTGTCCATTTTTTTTATTATGCTTGAAGTTTTGGGAGTATTTTTAGAATCAATTGACTTTTTTATTTCCTTAGATATAGTTCTATCGCATTTTAATGTTTAAACTTGATTCGGTCGACAAGCGAAGATCGGTTCTCCCTCGGATGACTCGGTCTGACCAAGATGACCCGGTCTGCTGTGGCTCGGGGGGTCGGACTTGGGCCCAAATAGGAATCAGGTTCCAGTCGCTCGGCTCGGACCAAATGGGACTCACAAAACAGTGGTGTGGTTGCAAAATGGCAGCGATCCCCCTTCACTGTAGCACATGTGGGATTTATATAGGAGGGAGAAAAGGTCCCCCCACGTGCGAACCGTCACATCATATTAAGGATTAGCCAGGGATTAAGATAAGTAAGTGGCTATCGTGGCGGCGGAGTGAGGCTGACACAGCAGTCTGCCAGCCTGTGATCCTGTTCCCCCTGACCTTAACTACCGTTAGATGGCTATGCCAGGTGTTGATGACATCTTTAATAGAGAGCTCTGACAGGGACTTGCGACAAACGTGACCTGAGTACTCGACCTCGAAAGATCGGCCTCGAGTGCTCGACCTCCAGGGTTCGGTCTTGGGAGCTCGACTTCGAGTACCCGACCCCAGGGACTCAGCCTCCAGAGGTCGGCCTCGAATGCCCGACCTCAGAGGCTCGGCCTCGAATGCCCGACCTCAGGGGCTTGGCCTTGGGAGGTCGGCCTCGAGCGCCCGACCTCAGAGGTTCAGCCTTGGGAGCTCGGCCTCGAGTACCCGACCCCAGGGACTCAGCCTCCAGAGGTCGGCCTCGAATGCCCGACCTCAGGGGCTTGGCCTTGGGAGGTCGGAGGTTCGGCCTCGGGAGCTCGACTTCGAGTGCCCGACCTCAAGGGCTTCCGACCACAGGTATCCGACCTAAAGTATCGGACTACGAGGAGGACGGCCGTAGGTGAGTCAGCCTTCGACCTGGGATTCCGCCTGTCCAGACCGCTGCTTTTCTTGAGCCGGGTTGAACCGGGCAATCTCCGACCGAGCGCCTGACCCTGATAGAAAACCGCTCGCCCGGATCACAAGCATCCCCTTCAAGTCTAGTCGAAGGAGGCGTCAAGTCTGACTGACTAGGCTTCCCACCCGGTCGGCCGAACTTTCCCTTCGCCCTTTCGCGCGTCTTTCGCCTCCCGACTTACTCGTCTGAGCGCCCGACTTTTCCCCCAAACCAATCATCAACGTATGACCACGTGTCCACTCTCGAATGGATACCACCAGTATCGAAGCGTCGTGGGCGCGGTTCCGCATGGCGTCCGCGAGAAGCTTCGGGACATGGGAACTTGTGCGGATCAAACGGTGAAGATCGAAGCCTGCCACTTCTTTCCTCTTCATCCAACGGTCGTCCTTGCTTTGCTCGCAGTATAAATAGGTTCACTCCTTCCCTTTGTTCTCTTTTACTTTGACCCCTGCTTTTCCTCTAGCCTCTGTCCGACCTCCTCTGCCCGACCTCTTCGAGTTCCGACGGTCCGTGCTTTCGGCGATCCGCATTTGTAACGAGCTCCACCGTTAGGTACTCTTCTCTCCGCCTAAGTTTCTTTCGTTAATTCCCGAGCCCGACTCCATGACCAGCTCTTCTTCTGCTCCTGGGCCGTGGTATACTACTATCCGTTCAACCCTGAGCCTAGGTGCCTTAGAAACCCTTCGTCTAGAATATCACGTCCCAGAAGATCACCCTTTCATCCTCCCCTCTCAGATGGTTGAGCCAACCAAGCCCCCTTAAATTACTTCACCATCTTCAGGGATCACTTCATAGCCGGCTGCGATTCCCTCTACACCCTTTCATCGTGGAGGTCTGCCGGTATTTCCAGGTGCCTCTTTCTCAATTGGCCCCGAACTCGATTCGTATTCTATGCGGCACTGTGATCATTTTCGAATCTTTCCGAATTCCTCTTATCCCTCAGGTCTTCCATCTTTTCTACTATCTTAAAATGCAAGAGCCCGGTTGTTTCTTTTTTCAGGCCCGGATTAACACGACCTTTTTAGATAAAGTTCCCTCCTCCAATAAGGGGTGGAAGTCCCACTTTTTCTATGTAAGCTCTGTCCCGACCGCCTCTTGGCCACTGCCTGGTTGGCAGAGCTACCGGTCCATCCGGCTGCCCCCAAGAGATATCGCGCCGATCCCCGCTTTCAATTGGCCTTTTCTAAGATCGGGGGACGTCGATTCCATGCCGGCAAGCTACTAAGTGAGGTCGTGCTTTACATCTGCCGGTTGAGTCAGATTCTTGCGGAGCTGCCCGGCACCTATGGTAAATTCTCCTTTCCACTCAAGGGTCTTTTAATGCTAACTAAGAATTCTTGTCTGGCTTGCAGCTCAGGCTCTGATGGACTCCATCATTGATGCGGAGCTGGCTCTGGAAGAAGAAGCAATGAACACACGGGCGGCCGAGCTGCTGGCGGCTCGGAGCGTGCCCCCTGTGAACGTGGCCTCTGAGCTCACCCAACCGGCTGGGGCGGCGAGCGACTCGGAGCTGGAGATACTAGCTCAGAGCACTGAGGCAGACCCCTCCGAAGTTCGTGCGGAGGCCCAGGTGCCGACCACAGCCCCGGGTCAGTCCTCTTCTCGGCTATCCAAGAAGAAGAAACGTCCTCGGGAGGCTGCTCCTACCCGTACTCTCCCTGCCCAGCCTCAAACCGGAATGACGCCCGACCCCGCGGCTCCCGTGCCGAGTCGGGTCAGGATACGACTGTCCAGCTCCCGTCGGCCTCCCCTCATCCAGGGACTACCGCTCCATCTTCCAGCGCTGCCAGGCCTAGGGTCGTTCCCCCTAGTCCGGGTTTACCTCAGACCGGAGATCCATCTTCCAGCTCGGCCCCCACTCGCCCTGCAACCCCTGTCGACACCGTCAGTGAAGATGCCGCCACCGCCCTCCTATCAATGCACAACATTCCCCGAGTCCCGGTTGAAGTGCAGCTTCCCTCTGAAACCATTTTACTCCGGGTGGTCGAGCCCCAACCACTTAACATGCATGGCCATCTGTCTGCGCCCTGGGATAGGGGTCTGCAACTGTCTGAAGGACGCAGTTCTCTCAGCTTAGCTGACAACTTCGCCCTGGACATAACCAAGGTACATCCTTCTCTCTCTTTCTTTATATATATATATATATATATATATATATATATATATATATGAGTTATCTTCTCTGGTGTAGCTGTGGACCACTAGCCAGGCCGTTACTAAGGCCCTGGTCGAGAACACCAGAAAACGCCGGGCGGCGGAGTACAAGGTAGAGGAGTTAGAATATCAACTAGCGCAGCGTGCTCTATCGCCCGGCACCGAGGGTCAGAGCCGTCTCCTAGCCGAGGCGACCTCTTTACGCACACAATTGGCAGAGAGCGAAATCCAGCTAGAGAGATCAAACGAAGTGTTGGCCGCGTCTGCCCGCGAGATAGATCAGCTCGCCACTCATCTTGAAGCAGCTGAGGCTTCGAAGAGAACTGCCCTTGCTCGCGATGATAGGATCCGTTCTGACTTAGCCAGGAAAACCAGCGAGTCCTTGAGTCTACAGCGACAGCTACAGGAGGTACGCACGGCTCATGAGCAGACTCGCTTAGCTTTGCAGGGCAAAGAGACGGAGCTCACTGCCTTGAAGAGGAAAGAGGTCGAACTCCAGGCTCAGCAAGAAGCTTTCCGAGCTCTGGAAGCTCAACTGTTAAGTACTGAGGCAGGGTCAGCGGCCAAAGATAACCGGCTGAAAGAACTGGACGCCGAGGTGGCTCGCCTGCGAAAGGAGCTCGCTGACTACAAGGCCGGCGAGTCGGCCCGGATTGAGCAAGCTTGAGTTACCTACATTCAATCGACACTCTTTCTTCGACAAGTATACAAGCAAACTGCGGGCATGATCGTGTACGGAGTGAAGGGCGCGATACAACAACTCACGGAGGCCGGCCACCTTCCTGCCGACCTGCCTCCCAACGTGGTGAAGCCCACTTTGATCAAGGCCTCGATTCCCGAAAATGCTTTTCCGAAATTCACTTAGCCCAAAGGGCCCGACCTCTCTATGCCCGAGATATTTGCTCAGTTCACTTTTGCCCCACCTAAAGTTTTGTAGTGATGTTTGATTTCCTGACTTGGCCTCCAAGGCCCCATTCTGTAACGGCCTCAGGTCGGCCTTAATTCATTTCCGCAGATCTTTCTTTTTCTTTATTTCGTTCAGCCGTTTGCAATGCACAAGATTTTTGCTAAGGGTTTGCTTATCCGAGGCGTCCGCCCTATCCGTCGAAGGTCGGCCTTATTAGTTGTTCATCCAAATTTCACGAAGTATGGGTCACTCTGGATACTTAAACCATTATCGTAAAGTAGACTCCCTTAGGTCGGGTACGGAGTTTTCGCTAAGTGTCACATGCAAGAGACATCCGCACTGTCGGATGTTCAACTAAGCTGACATTTGAGCTCAGAGGTACCATGAGGTCGAGGCGGTACCCTAACTCGAGGGTGTTGTTAGGTCGGGTTGATGTTCCGGCCCGGCAATGTTGCTTGATTAGATCGGTGCCCTATTTATGACACGCGAAATTCTCGTTAATCGTTATTTATTCAACTCGTTTAACTCATTCTGTGGAGGCTGGCGTTTAGGCCTTGCGACGAGCTCGCGCTTATTGGCAATTACCCGGTATGTTCATTCGGGTCTACTTAGTTTGCTCTTTTTGGCCGACTCGAAAATTTGGCTAAGTGTTAGGTGCTCGGCGATTCGTGTTATTAGTCTTCCGACCTGACCTCTCTCCAGACCGGCGATTGTGGTTTGGTTGGGTCGACATCCTGACTCAGCAATGAAGGTCGGTCGGGCGCATGACTGACCAATGATTTTTCTTGATCGGGTGGATACCCTGACTCGGCGATCTGGCTCGGTCGGGTCGACACCCTGACTCGGCGATTTTGCTCGGTCGGGTCGGCGCCCTGACTCGGCGATTTGCTCAGTTAGGTCGGCACCCTGACTCGGCGATTTGCTCGGTCGGGTCGGCACCCTGACTCGACGATTTTGCTCGGTCGGGTCGGCACCCTGACTCGGCGATTTTGCTCGGTCGGGTCGACGCCTAACTCGGCGATTTGCTCAGTCAGGTCGGGACCCTGACTCGGCGATTTTGCTCGGTCGGGTCGGCACCCTGACTCGGCGATTTTGCTCAGTCAGGTCGGCACCCTGACTCGGCGATTTGCTCGGTCGGGTCGGCACCCTGACTCGGCGATTTTGCTCAGTCAGGTCGGCACCCTGACTCGGCGATTTTGCTCAGTCGGGTCGGCGCCTTGACTCGGAGATTCGGCTCAGTCGGGTCGGCACCCTGACTCGGAGATTCTGCTCAGTCGGGTCGGCACCCTGACTCGACGATGAGTTTAGTTCCCTTCGAGTTAACCATATCAACAGTTTCGGTTCGTCCAAATCCACCTTATTTAAGTAGATCTGCTGTTTCTCAGAACGTGGGGAGCCACGCCTCTACAGCAGATATTGTGGCGAGCTGTCACTTCATACTTCCCCTGAACAAGAGTCTGGACACCGTCCGACTTACCTCGGGCCGAGCGTGGACCGCCACGCCCGACCGGGCCCGACCAAACGTGGGATGCCACGCCTGATCGGCGCCGGGTCCGGTGGGTGCGTGAGAACAATCTCACTTATAACTTGCCTCAGCAAGAGTCTGGACACCGTCCGACTTACCCTGGTCGAGCGTGGACCGCCACGCCCGACCGGGCCCGACCGAACGTGGAATGCCACGCCCGATCGGCGCCAGGTCCGATGGGTGCGTGAGAGCCAGCTCACTTATAACTTGCCTTAGCAAGAGTCTGGACACCGTCCGACTTACCCTGGTCGAGCGTGGACCGCCACGCCCGACCGGGCCCGACCGGACGTGGAATGCCATGCCCGATCGGCGCCAGGTCCGGTGGGTGCGTGAGAGCCAGCTCACTTATAACTTGCCTCAGCAAGAGTCTGGATACCGTCCGACTTACCCTGGTCGAGCGTGGACCGCCACGCCCGACCGGGCCCGACCGAACGTGGAATGCCACGCCCGATCAGCGCCAGGTCCGGTGAGTGCGTGAGAGCCAGCTCACTTATAACTTGCCTCAGCAAGAGTCTGGACACCGTCCGACTTACCCTGGTCGAGCGTGGACCGCCACGCCCGACCGGGCCCGACCGAACGTGGAACGCCACGCCCGATCGGCGCCAGGTCCGGTGGGTGCGTGAGGGCAAGCTCACTTATAACTTTCAGGGATGATCTTTTCTGGAGAGTTAGAGTTTTTGTTATCCTTTCTTCTGAGTACAGTTACAAGAATCATTCCTCTCCTCTCTCCTCACGGTACAATTTCAAATGCACTGTGCTCCAGGATCGCCCTAGACGCTTCCCTTGAGCATCTTGCAGATAGTATGCTCCCGATCCCAGTGCCTCGACCACTAGAAATGGGCCACTCCATGGGGGATCTAGTTTGCCTACTTCTCCAACGGGCTTGACTCTTTTCCATACCTTGTCCCCGACCTGGAAGTGTCGGGGTATAACTTTCTGGTTGTATCGGTTCCGCATCCTCTGCTGGTAAGCGGCCATGCGGACGGTAGCCTTAGCTCGGACCTCCTCAATCAGATCTAGCTC
This sequence comes from Boesenbergia rotunda, assembly GCA_024364735.1. Classification (NCBI taxonomy): domain Eukaryota; kingdom Viridiplantae; phylum Streptophyta; class Magnoliopsida; order Zingiberales; family Zingiberaceae; genus Boesenbergia; species Boesenbergia rotunda. Next base: position 267,203 of record JAGFNQ010004768.1, on the reverse strand, counting down.
AGCTCGTCTCTTCTCCGCATTGTCTTCTCCATATAAATGTCTCCTGTCAGATTCACAGCCGATCTCCATGGGGACTACTGCTTCACTGTCATAGACCAACTGGAAGGGAGTGCACCCCGACCCCTCTTTGGGCGTGGTGCGAAGGGCCCACAGGACCCCTGGCAACTCATCCACCCAGGATCCGCCGACCTGATCCAACTTAACTTTGAGCCCTTTCAGAATCTCTCTATTGGCTACTTCGGCCTGACCATTACTCTGGGGGTATGCCACGGAAGTGAAGGTCTGTTTGATCCCAAATTCCTTGCACCAATTTCTGATTATCCGACCTTGAAACTGCCGACCATTGTCTGATACCAACTTATGAGGTATGTCATACCGGCACAAAATGTTTTGCCAAAGGAATTTCTTCACTGCTTGCTCAGTGATCCGAGCTAGGGCTTCTGCCTCGACCCACTTGGAGAAGTAATCTACTGCCACCAATAGGAATTTCTTCTGACCGGCTGCTCTAGGGAAGGGTTCCACTATATCCATGCCCTACTGATCAAAGGGACATGATGTAATGGACGCTCGCAACATCTCCACCGGTCGGTGAGACAGATTCTGGTACTTCTGACAAGAAAGACAGAAAAGAGCCATCCTCTCTGTATCCTTCTGAAGGGTCGGCCAAAAGTAACCGGCCAGCAGGACCTTCCGAGCCATGGACCGACCTCCTGAATGATTTCCGCAGCACCCCAAGTGCACTTCTCTAAGTACATAATCCGCATCTTCCTTTCCGAGGCACCTGGCTAGAGGTCGGGAAAAAGCCCGCTTGTACAATGCGTCCCCTATCAGGGTGAATCGGGCTGCTCTGATCTTCAGTACTCGAGCTTGCTCGGGGCTGCCTGGAAGAGTTCCCTCCTTGAGGTAGGCGATGAATGGAGCTCTCCAGTACCCCTCTATCTCCATTTCCGCTTCCCTCTCGACCTGAGCCACCAGCATGACTTGAGGTGAAGGCTTGGGGAAGACCCACGGACGGACAGAACTGGCCAGCCGAGCTAACTCATCCGCCTTGGCATTGTCCCCTCGGGGGATCTGCGTAATCTGAACTTCTTGAAATTCTGCTTGTAACTGTTGATATGCCTCCACGTAAGCCTGCAACTTCTCGTCATTCACTTCGAATCGCCCGGCCACCTGTTGAGTCACTAATTGAGAATCAGAATGTAGGATGACCCGAGTGGCCCCGACCTGTCTGGCAGCTTGAAGGCCTGCTAAAAGGGCTTCGTATTCTGCTTGGTTATTGGTAGCATGATACTCTAGGCGCACGGCCAGATGGATGAGGTCTCCCTTGGAAGACATCTAAGATCCCAACGCCACTCCCTGCCCGGGTGGCTGACCCGTCCACATATTTTCCAGACCTCTTCCTCCTCCTCTGCATGAAGCTCGCTTAAGAAATCTGCCAAGGCCTGAGCTTTGATTGCAGTTCTAGGCTGATACTGAATATCATATTCGCTCAGTTCAGTAGTCCATTTGACCATCCGACCTAAGACTTCAGGGTTGATCAGGACCTTCCCGAGTGTGCTATTAGTCAGCACTCGGATAGGATGAGCCAGAAAATAGGGTCGCAATCGCCGAGCTATCAACACAAGGACATAAGCTAATTTCTCGAGTGCAGTATACCTACACTCGGCCTCTTTAAATAAGTGCCCAAAGAAATAGACTGGCTGCTGCTCGGTCTCTTTCTGGGTTACAAGCACAGCACTCGCAGCTTCCTCAGTAGCAGATAAGTAAACGTACAAGGGCTCTCCTTCCTCGGGCTTGGCTAGTATTGGCAGACTGACCAAGTATGCCTTCAATTCTTCGAAAGCTCGGTCACACTCGGCATCCCACTGGAACTTGGCGGCCTTGCGTAGGATCTTGAAAAATGGCAGACTTCTGTCGGCCGACCTGGAGATGAACCGGGATAAGGCCGTGATCCTCCCGGTCAGGCGCTGAACTTCCCTTAGGTTCTTGGGCGGCGGCATGTCTAACAGAGCTTTCACTTTGCCTGGATTGGCTTCTATTCCTCGCTCGGTCAGGATGTAGCCCAGGAATTTCCCGCTCTTGGCTCCGAACAGACATTTCGTAGGATTGAGTTTGAGGCCATACCTCCGCAGGGTGCAACAAGTTTCTCGCACATCTGCTATGAGGTCGGCAGCCCGGGCTGACTTGATGAGGATGTCATCGACGTACACCTCCACGTTTCTGCCGAGCTGCTCTTTAAAAACCTTATTCATCAGCCTCTGGTAAGTCGCCCCGGCGTTCTTGAGTCCGAAGGGCATAACTGTGTAGCAATAAGTACCTTCGGCAGTGACAAAACTGACCTTCTCCTGGTCACCCGGGCATAATGGGACTTGGTGATATCCCTGATAGGCGTCGAGCATGCAGATGAGTTCACTCCCGGCTGTAGAGTCCACCATCTGATCTATTCGGGGGAGCGGGTAGCAGTCTTTGGGGCAAGCTTTATTGAGGTCTCTAAAGTCGATACAGACCCTCCACTTGTCACCCGGCTTGGAGACCAGCACCACATTGGCCAGCCAGGCCGGGAATTGAACTTCTCGGATGTGCCCGGCTCCCAGCAGTCTCTCCACCTCCGCCTGAATGATCTTATTCTGTTCAGGGCTAAAATCTCTTTTCTTTTGCTTCACAGGTCGGGCGTCTGGGTACACATGCAGCTTATGTTCCATCACCTCTGGTCTGACCCCTTTAAGATCTTGTTGAGACCAGGCAAATACGTCTCTGTTCTGAGTCAGACATTCTATCAGCTGCTGTCTGAGGTCGGGCGATAGTCCTGGAGCTATCTTCACTTTAGTTTCTTCTCGATCGGGCAAGAGTTGGACCTCTTCCTCTTCCTCCATCAACTCAGCCCAGGGAGAAGGCAGAGAGGTATGTACCATGTTACAGTTGGCCGGCGCAGGTCGGAAGGTCTTGCTTACCTCTACTCGGACATCATTCACATAGCATCGGCGGGCGACCTTCTGATCTCCTCTGGCTTCATCGACCTGATCTCCTACCGGGAATTTGACTTTCAGATAGAACGTGGACATCACCGCCCGGAATTCATTTAGGGTTGGTTGGCCCAGTATGGCGTTATAGGCTGAAGGGGCGTCTACTACCAGGAAGGTAGACCACCTGGTCCTTCTTAAAGGTTCCTCGCCGAATGATATGGCCAGCTTGATCTGCCCCAGCGGTTGGACCTCATTCCCTGTGAATCCAAATAGGGGGTGGCCACGGGCTGCAGCTCAGTCATTTCAATCTGTAATTGCTCAAATGCCTTCAAATATAAGATATTCACTGAGCTGCCTGAATCCACTATGGTACGATGGATTTGATAGTTGGCAATGACCGCCGTGATGACCAGGGCATCATCATGCGGTACTTCTATTCCTTGTAGGTCAGCGGGACCGAAGTTAATCTGTGGTCCCTGAGCTTGGGCAGAGCTGCAGCCCACTTGATAAATGTCCAGGCGTCGGGCCTGTGACATCCGAGCTCTGTTGGAATCTCCATAGGTAGGCCCGCCTGAGATGACGTTGATGGACCTGTGCACGGAGTTTTGCTGATTGGCCTGTTCCTCGCTGGCGTTCTCCAGCTCGGGCGAGCCTGGAGTCGGGAATAGTCGTCTGGCCACAGGGGCGGCTGGTCGCTCACGAGGCTCGGGCTGATTAGGTGGTGCTCTTCCTCGGCCCCGACCACCTCCCTGATGAGCCCCTCTCAGGCTACCTCGACCGGCGCGACCCCGGCCTCTGCCGGCCTGCCAGCAGTCCTGAAGATCGTGTGTATGGCTGTTATAGAAGGAACAATAGGGCTGCCACGTGGACGGGAGACAACCCTGAGCTACTTGCTGAACTATTCCTCTCACGACTCCCGGTCGGTGTCCCATAGCTCTGGGGCTCCTGAGGGGTCCTCCCGGAGGCATACTTCTTTGATGCTGCTGAGGGCTATCAGATGTAGGCCTGACCTCTGGCCTCCTGGCGGCTTGCGCTTCTTCGACGTCCACATATTTGCTAGCTTTCCCCAGAAGGCTTTCAAAGTCCTTCGGGGGTTTGCGAATCAAAGATCTAAAGAACTCTCCCTCTTGCAAGCCTTGCGCGAAGGCACTGACTAACACCTCGGACGTGGCAGTGGGGACGTCCAGCGCGACTTGATTAAACCTCCTGATGTAGGCTTTTAAGGACTCTTTGGAGCCCTGCTTCATGGTGAACAGGTTTAAGCTAGTCTTGTGATGTCTCCTACTACTAGCGAAATGTTGCAGAAACAGTTTCTTGAAGTCAGAGAAATCTTTTATCGATCCTTCCGGAAGCCTGTCAAACCATCGCTGAGCTGGTCCCGCTAAAGTGGTCAGGAAGGCTCGGCACCTAATACCATCTGGGTATTGATGTAGCATCGAGGCATTTTCAAACTTCTTTAGGTGTTCTTCTGGATCAGTAGCTCCTCCGTATTCAGCAACGGACGGGGGTCTGAAGTGCTTGGGCAGTGGCTCATTCAAGACTTGGCTGGAGAAAGGGCATCCTGTGCGCTCAGTCGTGAACGGCGCCAGGGGAGCCTTCCCTTTGCTAGCTCTGGTATGGCTAGATGTAGCTTCATGTGGATCCGATTGTCTTGCTCCTTCGGCCGGGCCGAATAGCGCCCGGTGAAAATGAGGACTCTCATCTTGCCGAACCCCTCCTTCGGTGCCCACCCGAGCAGTCTGCTCGGCCGGGCCCGGCTGAGCGGATCGAGCAGCCGCTTGCTGTGCCTCCGCCAATTTCCTGGCCCTAGCTTCTATTAACAGATCCAAGTCCTCCTGTGAAAGAGTAACGGTCACCCGATTGGATTCACTCATCTTCGGCTTTCGATCAGGCAGATTCCCACAGACGGCGCCAAATTTGATCCTGTCGACAAGCGAAGATCGGTTCTCCCTCGGATGACTCGGTCTGACCAAGATGACCCGGTCTGCTGTGGCTCGGGGGGTCGGACTTGGGCCCAAATAGGAATCAGGTTCCAGTTGCTCGGCTCGGACCAAATGGGACTCACAAAACAGTGGTGTGGTTACAAAATGGCAGCGATCCCCTTCACTGTAGCACATGTGGGATTTATATAGGAGGGAGAAAAGGTCCCCCACGTGCGAACCGTCACATCATATTAAGGATTAGCCAGGGATTAAGATAAGTAAGTGGCTATCGTGGCGGCGGAGTGAGGCTGACACAGCAGTCTGCCAGCCTGTGATCCTGTTCCCCCTGACCTTAACTACCGTTAGATGGCTATGCCAGGTGTTGATGACATCTTTAATAGAGAGCTTTGACAGGGACTTGCGACAAACGTGACATGAGTACTCGACCTCGAAAGATCGGCCTCGAGTGCTCGACCTCCAGGGTTCGGCCTTGGGAGCTCGGCCTCAAGTACCCGACCCCAGGGACTCAGCCTCCAGAGGTCGGCCTCGAATGCCCGACCTCAGAGGCTCGGCCTCGAGAGGTCGGCCTCGAATGCCCGACCTCGGGGGCTTGGCCTTGGGAGGTCGGCCTCGAGCGCCCGACCTCAGAGGTTCAGCCTTGGGAGCTTGGCCTCGAGTACTCGACCCCAGGGACTCAGCCTCCAGAGGTCGGCCTCGAATGCCCGACCTCAGGGGCTTGGCCTTGGGAGGTCGGCCTTGAGCGCCCGACCTCAGAGGTTCAGCCTTGGGAGCTCGGCCTCGAGTACTCGACCCCAGGGACTCAGCCTCCAGAGGTCGGCCTCGAATGCCCGACCTCAGGGGCTTGGCCTTGGGAGGTCGGCCTCGAGCGCCCGACCTCAGAGGTTCGGCCTCGGGAGCTCGACTTCGAGTGCCCGATCTCAAGGGCTTCCGACCACAGGTATCCGACCTCAAGTATCGGACTACGAGGAGGACGGCCGTGGGTGAGTCAGCCTTCGACCTGGGATTCCGCCTGTCCAGACCGCTACTTTTCTTGAGCCGGGTTGAACCGAGCAATCTCCGACCGAGCGCCTGACCCTGATAAAAAATCGCTCGCCCGGATCAAAACTAAAAATCATAGTGAGTGCATGTAAATTCAACCTGAAGTTGATTGAACCAAACTAATCATTTTTTATTCAAATCCGATTTGAATAACTTTAAAGAGTTGATATAAGAAATTTAATTTAGCCTAATGCAAACACTAAAATAAGTTCTTTTCCCTTGATGAATAAATTGGTTTGCAGAAAGAATTTTCTCCAAAAATAAAATAAAATTTTAAAGATATTTAAATTTATTTGAAGTGAATTTGATAAATATCTACATTTAATAGAATTAATAACTTTATTTTTTTAAAAAAAAAGTAAAAATATGAGCCTATTTTATATGAAACCATGTAAGTATATGAATTTAATATTTTTAAAATAATTTTTCAAAATTTTCTATTTTGTTTTTTTATGCGATGATCCAGATCAAGTCACACTTCTAAATAACATGTTGAAAATATCACTAAACTAGTTGATTTCAAATAGTTAAAGATAATCCTGATTTGTAGCTCGATATATATATATATATATATATATATATATATATATATATATATATATATATATATATATATATATATATATATATATAAAGTTTTGTTAGGCTGCGGATTGCCTGCGGACCCGCCTGCGTGACCGATTAGGGACTTCCCTGATTGATCACGCAGGCGGATCAGCACCAGCAATCCACAGATTTAATCCGTAGCACAGCAAAACTCTCTCTCTCTCTCTCTATATATAAGTTTTAATATGCTGCGAACTGCTTGCTGCGGATCGTGTGCGGATCCGCCTGCATGACCGATCAGGGAAGTCCTTGATCGGTCACGCAGGCGAGTCCGCATCGGCGGTCCGCAAATTTGATCCATAGCATAGCAAAACTCATATATATATATATATATATATATATATATATATATATATATATATATATATATATATATATATATATATATATATATATATATAAAATTCAAGTTGTACGATCTAAGTAATCCAAGAGATAACGGTGGGATCCCACAAAAGTGGGAAAAAGTGTGCACAAAAGTGTGCTTACACTCCTTGGATTTTAAATCCTAAGTGCATGAAAAATCTTAAAATGTACTCACCTCTGCACCATAATTTTTTATAATTATATGCAGGGACGTAGAAAAATCGGTAAATTGCCATAAACTTCCCAATAGTCCTTTGATATTTGCATGCACTCCCCATATAAGTTTGTCTTTATTTTTACTCTCTGATGGAACTGAGTATAAAAGGATGAAAATTGAGTATATATCAGTGAAAACTTAGTATAAAAGAGTTAAACTTGAGTATAAAAGAGTGAAAATTGAGTACATGGGTTATTGATCTGGTGGATGCAATCTGTCATACTCAATTTTCTAACTTTTATATTTAATTTTCTTCAAACAATACTCACCAAACATCCCATCAGGGACTGCATGTAAAAAAAAGTTTGTGTAGGGATTACATGCAAAATTGACTTGGTAAGTAGAGAGTTTAGGAAAATTTATCCTAAAGTCTTACGTAAATTATGAATCATTATAAAGTTTTATTGGGTTATAAAAAATTACAGGATACATGAGTCAGCACTTGGGATTTATCTAAATCAGCCCAATTATATTGATAAAGTTCAATAAAAAATAAAATCTAATACATACTATATGTACCTTGTGGTTTTTTTATATACAATAAAATTTAATAGAAAGGAATGATCAATAATTTATTTAGGACTCGAGTTAGGTAAGTCCAACTATATTAGTTAAGTCAAATAAAAATAAAATCCAAAACACATTACTAACTTAAAAAAATAAATCAGCTGGGCTGGAGGAGCCCACCCCAGCCTTGGGGCGGCTCAATCCCGTATGATAGTCAAGCAAGAAAGATTGATCATCTAATTGATTTAGATAATAGTTGTTTATGTGTGAAGGAATGAAAGAGTATTAGTAAGACCGCAAACGATCTAAACGTTGATAAATAAATTTGAGATTTAATTGAATAAGAGTTTATTTATGTTTATTCGATATATATGCAGGTTCAATTAAATAAAAAAATTAAATAACTCATAAAATTAAATAAATAAACTTGAAAATATATATTAAACTCGTTAATATTTGTGAATAACATTCATAAATATATTCATGAAAAATATTGGTGAATTAGTTTTATGAATAATGTTTATTAATAAAATTCTTATCAATATGTTAAATAAATAATATGATAAAATAAAATAAATAAATAAATTTGAATTATCAAAAATAATAATCAATAAAATAAATAAAAAATTTCAAATAACCAAACAAACTTAAATTGAAAGCTCGAGAACATCTAAATAAATCAAGATCGAACTAAACTTCAATTAAGAGCTTAATAACATCTAAACGAACTAAGTTTAAGTCAAGCTTTAAACAAACTCAAACCCATTAAAAATAAATCAAGCTTGAACAATCATTTCAAAAATTTAGTTTCGACTCGATTATCTTATTAAATAAACTTGAAGATCCCAAAGCTCAACTAGGCTTATTTACTGCTCTAAGTATAAACGATGATATATTCTGAGTCTTATTAGTTGTTGTTGCCTAGTTCATTCACAATCAGTGGCCGAAATAAGAATTGTGTTCGTCAATCTAACCAAAATATGACGCTAAATGTTGAAAATTTGACGCTGATGCGGGGAGATGTGGCCCCTTCAAAAAGAAAGGTCAAGAACGACAAGCCAAGCTAGGCGAAAGTCAAGAAGGATCAATGAAACCCAGTCTCTCCAGCAGAACAGCCGACCCGCTGACCTCCTCAGCCACTGGTTGACCCACCGACATTCCCAGGATACGGCCGACCCGCCGGCCTCCTCGGACGATCGGCCGACCCACCGACCTCCCTAGTGGACGACCGACCCGCCGACCTTCCCGCTGGACGACCGACCTTCCCGAACGATTGGCCAACCCACGGACCTCCTCAGCAAACGGCTGACCTGCCGACCTCCTCGGCGACTGGCCGACCCGTCGACCTCGTCGGCAACCGGCTAACCCACGGACCTCCTCGACAAACGGCCAACTTGCCGACCTCCTCTGTGACTAATCGATCCGCCAACCTTCTCGATTGACCGACCGACCGATCCGCCGACCTCCTCGGTGATCAGCCAACCCGCCAACCTCCGTAGTGGGTGGTCGATGATGGACCCAATTTAGCTAATTAAAGTTGTCACGAAATATGTGGATCCGTCAGAATTTAGAATTTATAAAGTGCTGAAAACCCTTTTTGCAATCAAAGAAGAAAAGCGTAGTAAAGGGGCCACAGGTCGTATTTTTCCAAGGGCTAGTTCAAATTGTGTGATTCGAGCTCGCGTTTATGTGTCGTTAATGTTTTTGGGTTTCAAATAAGATTTAGGGTTTGGATTCGAATAGACAAGAAAATGCAATAGAAAGACATGAAAACTTGATACATGATGTAAAACAACCTAGAAATGATGTAAAACAACCTAGAAAACTTGATACATCACTTGGAAGACAAGGCTATTAATGAAACGAAATGCATGAAGGGAGAATTCAAATTCGAAATTGACTGCAGCAGTATAAGAAAGAGCTGATTGCAGAATTGGAATGCAAAAATTCAATAACTAAACTTGATACCAAAAAGAAAAGAAACCTTGTGCCAAGAACTGATCCTAGATGCAGTTTTGAATTGCAACTTGATACAGGAAGAGAAACACTACAACTAATATGAAACAACTGATGATAAGCAATGGATTATGAAACAAACATTTCGAATTCAAAAATTCAGAGTCAATTGCTCATAGAAATGCAATGCAGAGCTTAATAGATCAAAACATGAATGCAGAATTAAATCAAGGCAAATGAAAACAAACAAAAGCAACTCAGGTTGAGAAGGTAAGCTAGGAGTGAACTGATACGCAAGTTTGAAAGGAGAATGCAGCTTCAAAATTACAGATTCATTCAGAAATGTCTAAGGCAAAAGCACTTTGCAGAAATTAAAGCAAAAGCAGTAATGGAGACAAGAATTTAGAATTCTGAAAGGAAAATTGCAGAAATGAAAGAAAGAACTTAATTCAATACAAAAGAGCAGATTTGTTTTAGATGAACTAATGTATACTAGATACAAATCTCAGCACATAAGCACTGAAACAATTCAACATAGGAATCGAAATTGAAGCAACTGATTGGCAGAAATTAAAACTGATAGCATTAACTGAAACCGAATGCAAATCTTGATCTTAATTGCTATGGAAATAAACTACTGCAATGTAAATTCAGAAAGAAATCTAGAACTTGAATCGACTAAAGCTTAAGAACTGAGACAAAATCTAATCTGCAAAAACAGAATTGGCACGTGAAGAACTCAGCTGATACGCTAGTAACAAACAAGAAATACACTGGGATTGAATACGACTTACCACTGATCCAATTCACTAGCTATCTACTTGCAAGATTTAAATCTAATTGAAGACAGTCTAATTCAGAAAAAGAATTTACAGCTACTGATACGAGACAAAAACAGAAATAAAAGCAGTGATTGAAATTACAGCTAAACAAAAGACATTTCCATTAAAAACTAATCTCGATCCTTCCCATGTATCAAGACCACCTTGTTCGTCACGCAAGGGCAAGTCAAGAACCCCTTAAACTTGCAAATCAGTGGAAAATTAAACTCCAATTCAGATCTGCTCAAACTCTGCTCAGTTTCTGAAGAAACAATCCAATCTCCTCGATCTCCTTGTGCCGTGATGAAATGACGATTGGGGAATGATCAGATCACCCAAAGGAACCCTCCAGGTAATTCAGATGGTTGGAAATGGTACACAAACTCGATCCAAGCGATCAGATTACAGATTTGACGAAACCCTCAATCATCTCTGTTTTGGCCGAATTTGAGCTGGAAACTTCGCGGAGAAAACTTCCCAATGATCCAGATCTAAATCCAAGGTCGAAATCGAGTTGGACACGCCTTCGGATGAAGAAATCGCAAGCAAAATGAAGAACAGATGAGGAAAAGCGAAGAAAACTAAGCTACTGTTGGCGAAGACGCGACAACAGAAATCGGGAGCTGATTACAGTTTAAGTAGTTTAACAGTGGACGGTCCAGATCATTCAGCGCTCATCCAACGGTTGATCTTCGTCCGATTTGGATCAAAATTCCCAGATCTTGATCAGAGGTCAGGATCATCCTCGGGGTAGCTCGGATCTGCCAGATCTGTAGCAGATGGCTCAGATCAAACTGATATTTGAAATGGATGGTCTAGATCCCTCTGATCGTGATCCAACGGTTAGATGATCTCCGATTGAGTTGAAACCTTCAGATCTTGATCTGATCGCTCGATTAGCCTTAACCCCAGCTCGGATTGATCAGAAGTTCTCAGATGGTCTAGATCTAACCGTTCTTGCATCGGACGGTCCAAATGATGCGAAGCTTGACCACTTGATCTAGTCCACTTTTGACTCAACATTAGACCCAACCTGACCTAGGTCCATGATCCCTTCAAGCCTACAAGAGTAGATCAAAAATTAAGTGATAAAACAACTCGAAAATATCAAAATTTGTAATTAAGTCCAAAAAGAGTATAAATCCTAGAACCTAGAGTAAATCCACAATTATACAAGTAAAATATAGGTCAAATACGGATTTAAGCATATAAAATGATCAACAAAATGACACTTATCAGTCGACCCGCCTACCATCGCGACAGATTATAGACCCGTCGATCTTCGTAGTAGATTACAGACCCGCCGCTCTTCGCGGCTGAGGGGGGGGGGGGAGGGATTAAAGAGGAGAGGCTAAGCTGAGAAAATTCATTTCTATTGGCATTTTCATTTTTTTTATTTACTGTCTATCTTCTCCATACGCTGGAGACTGACTTGATCGTCGGAGTGCAAGGCCGGGGCACCCCCAGTCTTCTTGCAAGTTCTTCCGATGACAGAAATGGCTCAGCGACGGCTCCGGAGGCCCCACCCTTTCTTGGTCATGGTGATCTGATCAACCTTCACGCTACATCACCGGTGTTCCGCTCTCCACCGCTTCCATACAGGATCAAATTTGGCACCGTCTGAGGGAACATACGCCTGACCTAGAACGTTAAGATAGACTGCGCCGGAAAACCTTCTGCCATCACCATGACTCCGAAGGATTTCTACAAAGAGATCATCATTAAGCGTAATATGGGAGCCAGAGATCCTTAACTTTGGTGATTAGCAACATCAAAAGGTCAAAAACGGCAGGTCGAGCTGGGTGAGAGTCAAGAGGGATCAACGAGACCCAGTCTCCCTAGCAGAATGGTCGACCCACCAACCTTCCCAGTGTACGAACGACCCGCAAACCTTTCCGACCGACCTACCGACCTTGCCGACAACCGGCTGACCTGTCGACCTCCTCAGCAACCAACTGACTTATCGACTTCCCTGCCGAACGACCGACACACTGACTTCCTCGACGAATGGCTACACACCGACTTCCCCGGCGGACGGCCAACCCGCTAACCTCCCCGGCAGCCAGTCAGGAATGCTAAAAATCATTCAGGCGATAATTTTTTTCCCCCAAAAAAACAGGCCAGGTCAGCTTAGCAAGTGAATTCTCCTATACACTTGCTTTTTAGCAAGTTATAAGTGTGCTTACCCACACGGTCAACGACCGCGCTCGGGCGGACGTGGCATCCCACGCTCCGCACAACCATCCGGTCGGATGTCCCAGACTCTCTCCCATGGCGAGTTATAAGTGGGCATGCTCCCACGCTCTCGCCGACCTCGGTGTTGACTGGACTTGGCTGCCCAAGTTCGATGGTCACCCGAGCGGTGTCCAGACTCTTGCTCATGGAGAGTTATAAGTGGGCACACTCCCACGCACCCACCAAACTTGGTGCCGACCAGACGTAGCTGCCCACTCTCAATCATAGTTGCTCGAGCGGCGTCTAGGCTCTTGCTCGGTGCGAGTTATAAGTGGGCATGCTCCCACGTACCTACCGAACTCGGTGCCGACTGGACGTGACTGCTCATGCTTCATCAAGGTCACCCGAGCGGTGTCCAGACTCTCGCCCAGTGCGAGCTATAAGTGGGTAGACTCTCACGCCTCAGCCACTTATCTTGGCAGTCAGTCGCCTGCTTGGCACTCGATCAATCAACTTGGCACCTAATCGTCTGGTCGGCACTCAACCACTCAGATCGACTCTCGGTCGCTTGCTTGGTGCTTAGCTACTCTGCTCGGCACTCAACCACTCTGCTCAGCACTCAATCATCTGCTCGACACTCCGCCACTCTGTTTGGCACTTAGACACCTGCTCGGAACTCAGTCACTCTGCTCTACCGTCTACTCGGCACTTAATCATTCTGCTCTACCACCTGCTTGGCACCTGATGAACCCTAACTAGGTGTCACGAATGTGGGTCTCAAATTTAGATATTTATAAGCTGGAAACCCTTTTTGCAATCAAAGAATAAAAGCGTAGTAAAGAGGCCACATGACGTATTTTTCCTAGGGCTAGTCAATGTTGTTTGATCGAGCTCGAGATATGTGTCGCTGATATTTTTTTTGGGTTTCAAATAAAATCTGGGGTTCGGTTTCAATTAAGAATGAAAACTCAATGAAAAGAAGGAAATTTAACTAAGCAACTTAACTAGGTAATGGCAATTAAGGATTCAATGAATGAACATTCAAATCAACTAAAGCACTTAACCGATTTTGTAAAACAAATCTGATATAAAATGCAAAACAAATGCTAAGCAAATGAAACAACTCCGTGGCTAAATTCTTGATTGAACTAGTGCAAGACTTACTTCAGCAATCGAATTTTAAGCAAACAACATAAGCTACAAAATTTAAAAGCAAACAATGCAGACATGGATAAGAAAATTCAGAAATAGCCAAACAAAAGACTAACTGATTTCAAACCCTTAGCTCACTAACAATTGCAAGTAACTTGAAAACAATCAATTCAGTAGTTTAAACTTGATACAAAGTGGAAAAGAAAATGAATCAAACTTGATACACAAGGGAAAGAGCTTATGTGCCAATTCTTATATAGAGTACCAAAGTTAACACTAACAATTCTAAAATGAAACCAATCGACTAAGCTTGGAAGACAAACTATCAAGGAAGAACTTTGAAGAAATGAATGGGTGCAATTCAGACCAAGTATGGATAGATTCAGAAATGATTTAAATGCAAAATTTCAAGGCAAGAATTCAGAATATGGAATTCAGAAATGCAGAAACGATGACTGCAGAAATGAAACTTCGAACCAAAAGCAAAACAAACCAACCAACTGAAAACGAATATGCAAAACAAATGTTTGGAAAAGATTAAGAAGAACTAATGTAACTTGACTTAAATTCAGAAACACGAAAATGAAAATTTGCAGGTCCTAACTTGATACGCAAGCTGAAACTGGTAACATGAATTGATACGCAGCAATTACACTATGAAATAAACTGCAATTAGAAGAAATTTGTTCACTAAACGAGCTTCCTAATTATCTACTTGCAGAATTTAACCCTAATTATCAAAGAAACAATTCAGAAACTGAAACTTAAGCAACTGATACAAGATTCAGAAACAAAACAGACTGCAGAGTTGAAATTACAGCTAAACAAAAAGAAATGCAAGAAGAAATTAAGCCTCAATCACTCCCTTGTCTCAAGACCTCCTTGTCGTCACACAAGAGCAAGCCAAGAACCCCTTCAACTCGCAAATCACTGGTGAAATAGCTCCAATTTCAGATCTGCTCACAGATTGCATTCGGCTGGAGAAAACCAATCCGATCTCTTTGATCTTGCGATGAAGGAATGCGATGAAGATTGGGTGATGATCAGAGTGCTCCAGAGACCCTCCAGATAGCTCTGATTGAAGAGATTGGCACACGATCGCGATCAAATTGATCATATCACAGAAACTGACGAAACCCTCAATCAGCCCCTGTTCCGATGCAAATCCGAGCTAGAATTTCCATTGAAACTTCTTCCAATGATCCAGATCTTGCTCCAAGGTCGAATTCGAGGTGGCCACGCCTTCAGATGGAGAAATCGCCAAAGAAAATGAAGAACAAGTGAAGAAAACGAGAAGAAGCTGCGAAGACGCGACGCGATCCAAAGCAGAGGAATTCCGTTTATATAGTTAAAACAGTGAACGACTGAGATCATTTCACTTCCATCCAACGGCTGATCTTCGTCCGATTTGGCTCAAACTTCCCAGATCTTGATCAAAGGTCAGGATCTGCCTCGGGGTAGCTCGGATCTTCCAGATTTGTAACAGATGGTTCAGATCACCTTGATCTTTGAATGGACGGTCTAGAGTCCTCTGAGCTTGATCCAACGACTGGATCTCCTTGGATTTGGATGAAAATCTCATATCTTGACCTGATCGCTCGATTAACCTTAATCCCAACTCGGATTGATCAGAAGTTCTCAGATGGTCTAAATCTAACCGTTTTTACATCGGACGGTCCAAATTAGTTGACGCTTGATCACTTGATCCAGTTCACTTTTGACTCAACTTTGACCCAATATGACCTAAGTCCCTGATCCTTCCAAGCCTACAAAAGTAGATCAAAAATTTAGTGACAAAACAACTCAAATATATAAAAATTTACAATTAGGTCCAAAAAGAATATAAATCCTAGAACCTAGGGTAAATCCACCATTAAGCAAGTAAAACATGAGTCAAAAATAAATCCTAGAACCTTAAATAATCAACAAAATGACACTTATCAGCACCCAATCACTCTGCTCAGCTGATTGCCTAGCTCTACTCAACTACTCTATTAAGTTGTTTGCTCAGCTCTACTCCGCCGCATGCTTGACGCCCATAAACCACTCGCTCGGTTCTATATTTCCAATCCCTTGGCACTTTATCATTGCTCGTTCAGCATATATACTTAGTAATTTGCCATGCACAAGTTGGTCACCTGTCTGACACGAGTTGACTGCTCGTTTGACATAAGTAAATACTCTAGCGGTCATATTTCAAGTGATGAAATTCCGCTCAACTAGGTAAATATCCAATCCACAGCTTCTGATTGGTTGTCATTCTATCCGAAGGGACCCAGTCCAACTCAATTTTAGGAACCACTAGAATTAGTCCAATCAGTCGAACTGGCGTCTCCTTCGAATAGACTTGAAGGGGAGGGATATGATCCGGAGAGATGTGGCCCCTCCAAAAAAGGAAGGTCAAGAACGACAGGTCGAGCCGGGTAAAAGTCAAGAGGAATCAATGAGAACCAGTCTCCCCAGTAGAACAGCCGACTCGCCGACCTCCTCGGCGACTGACCGACCAGTTGACTTCCTCGACGACTGGCTGACCCGCCAACCTACTCGGCAACCGACTGACCCGCCGACCTTCCCGGCATATGGTCGACTCATTGACCTTCCTGGACAATCGGCCGGCAAGCCGACTTCCTCGGCGACCGGACAACCTGCCGACCTCCCTAGTGGACGACCGGCCCGTCAACCTTCCCAGTGAACGGCCGACCTTCCCGATCGACAGGCTGACTCGGCAAATGGCCGACCTCCTCGGTGATCGACCGACCCGCCGACCTTCCCGATCGACCAGTTGACCCATGGACCTCCTCGGCAAATGATCGACCCATCGACCTTCCCGACCGTCCTACCGACCCACGGACCTCTTTAGCAAACGACCGACCCCGTCGACCTCCTCGGCCGACCGGCAGGCTCACAGACCTCCTCGGTGATTGGCCGACCTGCCTAGTGGACAGCTGACCCGCTGACCTTCAGGGCAAATTATAGACCCACTACTCTTCGCGACTGAGAGCTAATCTCCAACACCAGTCCGACCGACATAGCCGGGTGGATGCTTCGGTTTGCTGAGATTGATTTTATTGGTTGTGGTGAAATTCTTGATACATCTTATGCTGAGATTGATTGTAAAAATATGATTGAAGTGCCTAGGATTGATTTTGTTGGTTTTGATGCATTGCTTGATACATCTTGTATGGATGCTGTTTGTGAAGAATTAATAGAGGTACCTAAAATTGATTTTGTTGGAAATGATGAATTTCTTGACACATCCTTTGTAAAAATTGATGGTGAAAAACTAATTAAGGTACCCAAAATTGATTTCTTTGGTTGTGATGAGTTTATTGATATACCTCTTGTGGTTACTAATTGTGAAAAATTAATAGAGGGTCCCAAAATTGATTTTATTGGATGTAATGTATTTTTGGATACATTTTATATAGAGACTAACGTTATTCCATTTCTTTCTTACCCTGCACGCTTGAGGGAGGTATTGCATGGTTTTGCAGAGTCACGTAGGCTTCTGGAGTGGGTGCTCCATCTAAACAGACTCCAACCTCCTGGAAGGATTTTCAAAAAGCATCAAGAGGGAGGAGTAGATCTTACTTTAATTCATAGCACTTCACCTCTTAAATGGATCTTGTACCTTAATCGCCTTCGGCCACCTGAACATTTTTCTGTGAAGTTTAAGTGTGGGGGAGCAATGCATCATAATATGGATCACATGAAGAATGCTTTCTCTACCACCCATACTCCTCCACTACCGCAATGGAGGTTATTCCTTGATCAACTCCAACCGTCAGAAATAAAGGGGAGTTTGTTCTTTCTTGCATTTTATTTCATTGCATGTTTCATTTTTAAATTTTCTAGAAGTAAAATTTTCTTTTAAAATGAGTTCTTGTTAATAAATGCTTGGGTAGTGTAGATTGAATAAGAATCATTGTAGATATCATTCTATTCCTTTATCATTTTTTTGCATTTTATTTTTCGCATGATTAGGAATAAATGTATCCATCTAGATTTTCTTATATCATTTTAGAGTCCCTTGAAAGCAAATTAAATTTGGTTGTTTAAACTTAGGATTTGAGCCATTGGATAAAAATTCTTGGTTGCTTGAGTACTTCTTAGTTATGGACTCTAGAGTGATGACTTTAGATGAATTCTTTTTACCCAGTGAGGATTTGACCTTATTTGTGAGATATGCACATGTGATTGTACTCTATAACTTGCTTAGGTTCTTTCAAAGTTATATTTCTATGATTGGATCACATTTATGGAGGTGGATCACTTTGTTTCCTTTCTCATATTATTTTTGGCAATTTTGTTTCTCTTATTCTATATTTCCTTTCCCTAAGCTTCATATTATTCATAATCTTTTCCATTGGACTTGGTACCATAATGTTTCTTAATGTTACTTTGTCCGAGACGGACAAAAGTTTAAGTGTGGGGAGGATGCAAGCATTTGATCAAATCTTGAAGATAAAATTGAAACAATTGGCAACCGACAAGCAAAGATGTGCCAATTTGAAGGATTTTGTGTCAAGAATGAGTTGCAAGCATACCCATTAGCTCAGTTGCAAGAAAAAAGAAAATTTTGTGTGATTTGAAAAGTGAAGAGAAAGAAAGAAAAGTCAGAGAGCAAAGACACATCCTTAAAAGATCAAATTATGGATAGGAAACAAGTTCCATTGGACCAAGTATCAAGTAGGAACAAAATGATGATCTAATTCCATGTTATCAAGTTGAAAAGTTTTGAAAGGCCATACATTTCAGATTTCGCAAGTTGGAGTTAGTTATTGGAAGGCATTGAAAAAAAAACAGAAGGAAACTCAGCTGCAAAGAAAAATAGAGAAAGAGAACAGTTGGAAAAACAAAAGAGAAGAAAAGAAAAAAGACAAAGAAAAATCATTAAGTGGAAGAGAGTGATGGGTTAGATTCTGTATTTGAAGATGTGAACAAGGAATCAAGTATCAAGAGTGAGTATAGATTGAAAGAAGACAAATCTCAACAGAGCAGTTTCAGGATTCTGCAGATTTAGCTACTGATCGTCACCTGATCGGTCTCCAGACCGATCAGGACCTGTCCAGTCCGATCCACAGTCCGATCAGACAATGTCTGATCGGACCAGTGACCGATCAGCAGGTTGGCACACTTCATTCAGCATTGTTTTCATCCAAAATCAGAGGAACCATGCAATTCCTACTCACTTTAACTCGGATTTCACTCAAAGATACCATAAAAGGGGCAAAGTACATTGGGAAACATTTTTGGAGTGTCCAAGTCTTCCACTTTCTCTATTTTTTTCGATATTTTCTTTATCATGCCATATTTTCTATACTTTTTCCATATTTTCTTACCATGCTATATTTGTTTTCCATATTTCCTTCTCATATCACATTTCTTTACTTCCTTTATTATAAGTCTTTAGCATCAAAGTTCATTAAAATTCTATCTCATTTTTATCATTTCATATATCTTCTGAACTTGTTTGAATAAGCTTTTGTAGATATGGATCCAATTCAAGAATGATGGTGGAGAGTAGATAATAAGCAAGCCTATGGTAGTGCAAGAACCATGTTGTGTTGGAGAGAGCTCCACTTTTCATCAAAAATGTAGAACATAGGAAGAGAGCCACTTTGAAACTTCCCTTGCAAGGTTTTTGTGAAATTCATCTCAATGAGTTATAATGGATGAAGTATGATAAGTTGTTGATTTAAGGACAAGTTTCTAGTCCATTGAGCTTAGATTTTTGAGAATTGACAACCCTAGGTTTCCTTTCAATTGCTTCTAACTATGATTGAGACTAATCTAGGGGGATACATCTTAGTTCACTAGAAGCTTGTGCGAGACGCCCAAGAGTAAGTGTGGGGGAGTTGATAACTACTATTTTGTTATTTATTTTAGGCTCTAAAATCCATGCTTGATCCACGTTTTATATGCTTAAGTTTGCATTTATATTTGGTTTCATGTATTTCCTCTATTTTGAGCTTTTAATTCAAATCTTTGTATAATTGAGATATTTTGGCATTAAATTGTGAATCTAATTTTATAGGCTTCAAATGATCATGAACCTAGATCAAATTGGGTCAAACTTGAGTCAGAATTAGATCCGGATCAAGGTGATCAAGCATCGGATTAATATGGGTCGTCCATTTAAGAGAACGGCTATATTTGGGCCATTTGTGAGTTTCTGATCAATCCAAGTTCAGGATAGGGCTAATCATGACCCTAGATCAAGATCTGAAAGTTTGAACCCAATCAGAACTCATCTGACCGTTGGATCAAGCTCAAGATGTTCTAAACCATCCAAGCAAGAGAAGGGATGATCTGAGCCATCCGCCACAGATCTGATTGATCCGAGCTAAAGAAAGGTAGATCAGGACCATTGATCAAGATCTGGGGAGTTTGATTCAGATCTGAAGAGATCCAACAGTTGGATGAGATTGAGACAATCTCAGCCATTCAATTTCAAATGGTTTTAATTAAAAGGGAATTCCTTCGCCAGTTCTTCGTGGTCACGTCGCGCATCGCAGAGTAGTTTTCAGATCGCATTTCTTCGTTTCTTCATCGTTGTTTCTCTCGTCTTCTTCCTTAGATCGCGCGGCCACATCAAGATGGGGTTCTTGTCAAGCTTTAGATCATCGGAGTAAGTTTCTTCGTTTTAGATTCTCGTAGCTGAAGGGAGCAACGGCGAGGGTTTTGCCGGAGCTGATTCGCCTGCCGATCGATCCTTGTTGATCACGGGTTTCGTCGTCCGGAGCTGTCGAAGCTTGAGAGGGGTTCTCGAAGGCTTGTTAACGGATTTCTGGGTTCGATCGCTATCCAGCAGATTGAGAAGGCAGAGATCAGGGTGAGTTCTTCAGTTACTGATTGATCGCGTGATCGGTCAGAGGGTACTCTGATCGTTCCGTGACCGATCAGAAGAGGGCCTGATCGGTCGGGTTGATCGATCAGGAAGGACAGAACAGAGCTAATTGAGAAAGGAAGCTTTTCTTCGACGGTTTTTGAGCTAGGGGGTTCATAGCTCATCCTTCGTGTGACGGCGAAGGGAAGTTTTGATCAGAACTTGATTTGATGTTTAATTAGGATTACTTTGATTTTATACATGTATTTCTTCAAGTTGTTATAATTGTTCCATTACATTCCAAGCCATGTGCTTAAGCCAAGATTTGTTCTAATTTTCTTTAATCTGCAATTAATTCCTTGCAATTCATTTTCTGCAATTTATTACCTGCAATTAGATCTTTAGGTTCAATTATATAGTTTGGCTTTAATTGTTTAATTTTTCCAATAGGTTAAGAATAGTCCTTGCAACTTCTCTAGTTAAGTTCATTTCGTTCCACGTTTTAGTTCATTCCAGTTTATTTCATATTGTCATTTCCTTACTGCCAAAAATCCCCATTCTATTAGAAAACCCAAAATCATCAAACGACAAATAAACCTGCAAGCTCGAGTTAAACATTCATTCAACTAGTCCTTAGAAAAATACGACCTGAGACCCCTATTCTACATTTCTATTTGCTAGCAAGGGTTTTCAGCTTTATAAATTTCTAAATTTGAGACCCCCATTCGTGACACTCAGTATTGGGCATCATCACCTCTTCTAGCCCCCAAACACCGAGAGACCCTCACACAAGGGGAGATGTGATATGAGTAGTATAATATGACAATGTGATATAACATCATAATCCTTCACGAGATCTACGAGATATGAGCAGTATAATGAGACATAACAACATAATCCTCACGAGATCTATAAGATATGGATAACGTATATTTTCATCAATTAGACATGATACTTTTTATTATAGATTGGACACCTTGTTAGAGATATTGTCAACAAAATGGCTCTCGTATGTTAGGGGTAAAATTCGCTTCATTCAACTCAAAGGGGAGAGACTGAGTTGAGGAGATTCATTTTTATTGACATTTTCATTCTTTTTATTTAATGTTTATCTTATTCGTACGTTGAAAACTGACTTGATTGTCGAAATAGACCGGGACACCCCGGTCTTCTTGCTTGTCCTTCCAACGACAAAATTAGCTTAGCGACAGCTCCGAAGACCGACCCTTTCTTGGTCACGACGATCTAGTCAACTTTTCCACCGTATCACCGGCGTTCCACTCTCCACCGTTTCCGAACACGATCTGACGCCAAAAAGAATCAGTTTATTATATATTTTTTCCCGTATATTTTCTGTCAAATAAACAGCATTAACTATCAAATTTGAACTCAGCTATAGCAGATATATGCATTGAATAATAAAACTCCTGAATTCCACTTTCTTGTGCGCGACAGCTTCACGAGACACCTACGTGGCAAAAATTACAATCACCTAATTGGCAACACCACGTACAAATACTGACAGTGTTAGCATATTACACAAAGTCATTTTGAAATTAGACGAGGGACATTGTTTTAGAGTGAGTAAAGATTTTAGAGTGAATAAAGATTTACGGAGCTGAAGATTGAACCTGTCATTTCTCTTGCTCATTCATAATTCAGCCTAAGCTCAGAAAAAGGAGCAGAATTGTCAAACATACTTTTATTGCAAATAACAATGTCATAATACAAATATGTCACAAAAGTGATAAGCCCATGAACGATAACACATGCTACGGGGAGATAACCCGCAAAATTTTCACACCCCCTGAAAATCGACCCTAAACTTATATGTGATAATATCACTACATTAATCATCTATTCCAGCCTGTAGGGGCAATGTACATGAAGATGGAAAGAAAATCTTAATTGAATGAACTCATGATATATATATATATATATATATATATATATATATATATATCACAGCATTTGAATATGAATAGCCTGCTTGAATTATAATATGAATGTGTTTGGCTCCAATAACTAGGTTTTAATAGGGAAAAACTCGACAAATATAGAGTTAAATTCCGAGGCTGAATCATTCTGCAGGTAATTCAACAAAAAAAAACTATTACATTGAGGCAATGCTTCCAAGTAAACCCGAGGCCACCAACACCGTCGTATGAAGCATTATGTTGGATGTCTCTAATGGAATAGACATCGTTGAGAACTAAGCACCGAAACAAAATGAGAAGCCAAGGTGTAGAGGCGAAGAGTGTGACTTCTCAATCCTTTCAAAGCAAGAGATATTCCAAACCTGCAACTTGACCACTCATTCAGCCTTAAAACAATAAAAGCAAATAAGGCGATTAAAATGCCAAAGGGAAGAGTACTGCACAGCTAGGTCTAGAGAACTGTCGGTTCCATCTTAACAATAACAGTTGGGAGGCCAGAAAGGACTAATTTAGAAATCAACCAGATGTCCGATACCATAAGTGCAAACTAGCTAAACACTTGCAAGAACAGTTTATCCATCCAACTAATCCTTTTTCCCATATTGCTGAAGGTACATTTCATATACTTGGTCTTAATTCTAAAAAAATTTTATCAACAACTCAAAAGATAAGTACAACGTACAACCTCAATAAAAATAGGTTATTGCAACATGTATTCATGGAACAGAAAGGTCTTTGTAGTTGTTTAGAATCAGATTAAAAATATTGTAAAATTTGGCAGTTTAAAATCATAATTCAATTAAGCTTCAGAATTACGAGATTTTTAATTGAATTTGACAAACTTGTTCACGAAAAGTCCTTACGCTAAAAAAATAATTATGACATGGATAAATATTGATTTTGGGGGAATATGTGCATATTAGCATATGGCACAAAGCTCATATTCAGGGGGAGAAAAACAACAATAAACTAAATATAGAATATCATTTTTGTATGTCTTACAAGAACTAATCCAGAAGCTTTATCTAGCTCCTTGCGCTAAGGAACCCCTCTAGAGACTAAGCCTATACCAAACAAAATACAAAACTAAAAAATTTATGTCAGTTTTGTGAGATTACTAGTAAAGTATAAAAGAATTTAGATCTCTAATAAAATAGCTGACCTTGGTTCTGAAGTGTCAACTCAACTTGCTGCACATTTCGATATACTGAAATTAAAGACGTTAAAATTCTCAAACACACATCAGCAACGAAGAATGCTACTTGGCAGAAGTAGCAAGAAAACCTGGTTCTTCCAGATATTCTCTGAAGAATTAATTTAACCAAAGTAGACAACAAAATGAAGACACTAACAAATCACAAGTAAAACCTTAAATTGAATGTTAACAAGGTAGTGAGAATTGATACTGGTAGCAACGTCCTTCAGATATGAAGTATTGCAGCTAGATTGCTAGAAATGTTAATAGCAAAGAGCATTCTAGGATACTTTTGCTCATGAGAAATCAACTGCCCAAAAGTAAATTATGAATCTTAAAGCGAAAAGAAGATGAACACTATAATGTTGAATACTTGAACATCTAAAAACTCCGCCCTAATATCATCAAGGAGATTGAAGAATAATATCAGAAAAAGACATTTATAACATTATGAAAAAATCCAAGATGAAAAGAAATTGCATGCAATAGGCTGATAAAACTTCCATCTACTCTGATTTATATGTGAAGTTTTATAATTACTAAATGCATCAATGAGATTTTGAGAATCAGTGCCTTTTTACTCAATTTATTGGGATCTCAACAGCTCCACCACAAGCATTCACAGTTACTATAAAACTTCAAACCAATGCCATAAATAGCTATAGCAAAGATTCCAGCTTCCACTATTGGCTAGTGCCATTACCAATCTTAAACTATCTCAGAAGAGATTGTGGAATTTTACTAGTCACTTTCTGATTTAATATTAAGGTTAATAGTCAAAATAATGGTTAACAATGGCCCTTGTATTGATGAATAAAATATGGCATCAGAAGCAACCTATATCTTTGTAACTTTCAATCTATCACTATTGCTTTCCCTACAACCTAAAACTTCCATAGAATATTAACAGGCATCAAGTTAACATTTTTTAAGAAAACAGCTAATTGTTATCCTTTTCTTTTCCACTATTTTCTCCATCCTATTTTAAATCATTCAATCACTTCCATGTAGCCACTAGCAAAGCCTGAGCTCCCTTAGCATCAGCCGGCACAGCCCCAATTATCATTGTGGACCAGATATTATGGACCTCCTTCAAATTGACAACATAAAGAAACCTTAGCCAAAAAAAAAAAAAAAATAAGGAAATTGCAACATTATAATTTCAGCGAACCTTTAAAAACAAGACAGAGGAACCTACTAGAATATTGATGACCATTATATAAAAATCCAATGTGCTTGTAACTAACATTTTTCTCAATGAAACCAAAGAATATAAATTCTGATGGAAACATAAACTATGGAACTTCAGAACTTGCATAAATAAAAATAAATCTAAAACACATTTTTCACTGCCAAAAGGAAACAAATGCACAAAGCAATATAGTAATTAAATCAGCACAGCCAGAAAAATGTATTGCCTCGATATATATTGGCTGGAAAAGAAAATCATAGACAATTACTAACAGAGAATAAGTTGCCATAACGACAGGAAGACCAACATAGGTAAACCTGTAAAATTCAACAATTAAGTCTACCACGGAAACAAACTTGCTGTTTGCAAGATTAAAATGTTGCCAAAAATCACCATATAAACTGCAAATTAATGGCTACTGACAAGATCCCCATTATATAAACATTTGCTATTGTCACACCAAACATAATAAGTGATCTATCAGAAATTCCCAGACGGGAAATATTTTTTTCTGAATATATATCTTCCAACTCATCCAGAATCCATCAAAATACTCTACAGAAGACAAATTAATACCATTGACAGCCACAGCTTTACTGCCTCAGAAGCCAAAACGAGTCCTAGAAACATTGGAAACTAAACACCTCATATAAAAAGCACATGATCCTATGCCTTGTATAGCATAATAAATTCAAATCATTGATCACTAATCCATATTCCACAAAAACAGAGGTGATGGATCTTGAACTTCAAATTGAGAATCTTATCCAATCACTGTTAAGTCAAAACCTGCTTATCCACAAAGTTCCAATGTCAAAGGAAGCAAATATCAAATTTATCATCCTGTTGAAGTCAGAGAAAATCCAAATATATGATGCTTAGACCAAAAATTCTCTTCCAAAATTCCACCATAACTATCCACCAATCAACAATTCACAATAACCAATCTCCATTGACTTCAACATCACTTGTTCTATAAGTTGATTCAGGTGCAAACATAAAGCTTCCATGATCAAATTCAACCACAAGACTCTCCATAGATTAATGTATAAATATCAAATCTATTAAGACAGTTTCACAAAAGGAACAAACAAAGAAACTGTGCTAAATTTCTAGCCAACGACCAAAATAGATAGTTGATATAAACTATAGTGATTAAGAAGCCAATAAACTAAGATTGTCAGCTTCTACACAGATCCTTGCCGCATTCAATTCATCATCCGCAAATTACTGCAAGAAAAAAAGATGATTATCTGAAATTTTTAGGCCAGAAAGATATATTGATTAAAGAACCTAAAGAAAAATGCAGGACATACGCAACATTGCAAGTCAGTAATAGTAGCCACGCCCAAAGTGTGCACCGCCATATGATGGATATGTGCCATCATTGTACTGCATATAAAAAGTGAAGTGGGTGGCATGATGAACATGCTGGACTTAAAAATACTTATGAGGTTACAATAATATACTTACATTTGGACCATAATAATCGCGTCCATAGAAACCGCCCATTCCAAAATCTAAAAAGCAAACACAAGATTGCTTCAATCAGAGAAATATAACACAACTTCAAATTGTAATAACATAATGCAAGAGAAAGAACCTCTGTAACGAGCCCCCTCGTGCATTGAATCAGGGTAGTCATAACGAGGGCGAACCCTATTTTGATATTCCATATATTCAGAATCATGCTCCTGAAGTTCAACATCCAAGTTCAGTATCATAAATCAAATTGGAAAAGAGTGACATTGTAAAACTAAATAACAAGAAACTTACCATCATAGAAAATGGTCGTTTCATACTATGTCCCACATCTCCATATAAATAAGGGTCTTCACCAACATAGCTACCACTAAAAGGTCTGTCAAATTCACCCACTGATAGAAATGGTCTTCTAGATGAAAAGGCTTGGCCCTGGCCTCTAAAGATACCATGTCTTCCTGATGCAGGAAAACCACTACCACCTGTAGACGTAAAATGGATACAAAGCATGTAAAGGCACACAACTAAAGAAGGAAAACTTTTCATTGTCTTCATCAAGTCAACTTTCATCAATGTCAATAAACAATCCTGAATTCCACAACTTCTTCATCAAACTAATTCAACAAGATAAGAAAGTAAGACACATTCAAGGATAAACAATGCTACAAATACAAGAATTTTCAAAAATCCAGTCCTTTGCCATGAAAACCAAAGCCAGTTGATGTTTCAGAAAATCATGCCAATTCATGTATGCCAAAGTTAGTTGATGTTCCAAAACAACTAGCTCAATCTAGAACAGCTCAAGATAGATTAACTTTTGGCAAGACATGAAATTGGAATCACATCAGTAACAGGATACCCCATCTGCAAACAATAATGAAAGAGATGTGGAGACTACCTCGACTTCCAAAGGGCCTCCTGAAGTGGAATTCAGAAGAAGATCCTTCCAAACCACTACCAGCTTCAAAGGAAAACCTTCCTCCCCTACCATGTCCATGAAAGTTAGCACCTCTTCCACCTTGAAAGCCTGCTCTGAAAGAAGGGAACCTACCCCTACCAAACCCTCTACCTGTTGAAGAATACTTAACTGAAAATGTACCAGAGTATGACAAGCTTCATTCTCAATCAGTAGCCATGACTTACCAAACCTAGAGTAAGCTCCAAAACCAGTGTAGCCAATACGGTAGCCACCACTCATCCCACCTTTTACAGCTTGAGTTTTGGGCAGTGGATTTGCAAGCCTAGCCCTCACTTTCATCTGTAGCAACCAAATAGCAAATTTACAAAGTACAATAATACCAGGAAGAATATGATGAAGCATGCTATATGGGCTTCATATCATTTATTCTTCATAAAATCTGTCGTTCAACAAAATAGCATAATAGAACAGATGGTGAAAAAAAAAAGCACACATGACACCGTTTTAAGGTGCAAGGCAATTGAAGGAGTCAAGGGCCCACCTAGATGTAATATATCAAAGAAAGTTCAAGTTCTAGATGTTGAAACATCACACAAAATCAAACTAAAATACCATAAGACGTGTGAGAATATTAGTTTATTTAAAATCACCATACAACAAGGTCTAGAAACAAAGTGTATTGCAAATTCATCATGGGGTTCAATAATTCATAATTTCAACCAAAATCAATAGTTCAATTCATATTTATAGATGCGTTGGCTCCTCATCAATCCACATTGTTTGCCAGCATAGCAAGCCAAAACTCAAAGACTCGAGAGCAAGACAAAACAAGAACCTTGATGCTCAGTGCAACAGCCAGCAAGGTCTCTTTTAAGTTTTTTAGTCTTTAAAGTTTATGTGGTTGTGAAGGGACTTCAAAAAGTCCTCAATAAAAACCTCTGTTATATTTTTTTAAAGAAAAATGCATGTTTATCTGAACATTGCACCAAGCCTTTTTTTGGCCTTTTGCAAGGACACCAACTGTCCGGCGCCCAAAAAGAGACATATCCTTGCTAGTGATGCCTTCCCAGAATAGTTGAGAGGCACTTTTGGCATCATTTGCATCACAAGAGTTGGCGTGTGTCATGAAACCATTATTACACAGATATGAAGTAAAGCCATAAACATGAGCTACAAGGGAATTCAACAGAAAGAATGCCGATGGGCAGCTTGGTAGCTTTATAAATATAGCATTCTTGTATTAGCATATTATTCATCTTAACAAGACACCAATATTAGGATGCTATCAGGATAACAGTTGAGCTGATGATCTACTGCCTTACATAGAAATAAAATCAGTATTTCATTTATCAAAGGTAGAAGAAGAAACTTTAACCATTAAAACCCAAAAAATGTGAAAATCTCATGTCAGTGTAGGTGTTATATCCTTCTCCGAGGAATTATGACCAAAATCCTATTTCACATGTTAAGAAAACATTTAGCCACAATAGCACTTGAATGAATATAACTACTAAGCAACAAACAGCAAACTTGAACCTAAACGACAAACTTTGTCAAAGTTGCTGATCAAGTGAATTTCAATTGTGATCCATTATAATTAGACAAAGTCAATGACAAACAAAGCATGCATGTTTAAACAAACTGTAGGCCAAAACATAACGATACAATGAACATAACACTATAAAACATGAAGATAATAAAAAATAACTAAAACTAAAAAAAACACTAATAGAGAGAATAACTGATATAATACCTTGAATTTCCCATCAGTCAGTCCTGTGTCGTTTATACCTTCAACACAAGCAACAGCAGCTTCATGAGAAGTAAAATTAACAAATCCAAAATCTTTTCTTTTGACAGTTGACATATTCCTTGCCAGCACAACTTTTTCAATCTCTCCAAAACCTTTAAATTGCTCTTTGACTTTATCTTCATCCCAAAATGGAGGCAGACCATCGACAAAGACCGATTTAACCTGCATCAGCCATTATAAAAGATATTACCATCTAGAAAGGAACAAGCATGTTAGAAAATTGGAGAAGAAAAATTTTAAGAGGATGTGTCTTCATAAGTACTTGAGACATGACTTCTGGATCTGGCTCACGTAATGGCTCAGCAAAAGCCACTTTGGCTGTCCTATCAGGATGACCAAATATAGCATCTGGCTTTTGTAGTCGTTTATAAGATAGCATTGCATCCTCATGGCAAGAGAACTCCAAGAAAGCAAACCCACGACTTAGTCCCTCATTTTGAGTGTCTGAAACAAGAGTAATATGCTCGACTCCTTCCACTCCATAATCCTTTAGCTTTTGCTTGATCTGACAAAAAAATAAAAAAAAGAATTAAGAGGGAAAAATTAAAGAATTTACAACCTCCACCAAAGGTACAATAATGATGCTTTGTAAATTATAACAGATAAGAGATATACAGCTTCTTTTGTCCATGTATTGCAGATGTTCCCTAGGAATAGAGTGTCATTGTCTTCACTGGGTGCAGTACCACATCGCTTACCACGTACCTGAAAATAATTATGATAATAACTAGAATGATAAAATGCAGCTTAAAAGCACCTTATATAGGAAACCATATTCCAAATTCTGAAAAAAAGAGAATGATGACCATGATAAAAATCTCAACTGAACAAGGAGAAGACAAGGACAACTTAAAGATTGGGTGACAAATGCAGAATTTGGAGTTAGAATAATCATCAGAATAATTCCCTAGTAAGAAACCAACAGCTAAGCAATTGACAAACCAAGAGATCAAGATCAGACAACATACAATAGGATTTTTCAATTCAGACAATGCTCGGCTAGCCTGCTCCTTGTTGGCAAACTTTATGAAAGCAAACCCCTTGTTCTTATTAGTAGCAAAATCCTTATGGAGACGAACTTCTACAACTTCCCCAACCTTCTCAAAAGCCACTTTCAAATCCTCTTCTATAGCATCACGGTCCAAGCCCCCAACAAATATCTCCTGCTCCTTTTTCATCCTTCTCCTTTTAACCATGTCTGAGATTTCCATCCGCTCATCCTCCTCAATTTGAGGTTCTTCTTCCTCGTTCACTGCAGTAGTAGCGTCCTGCCCTGTCACATCTCTGGCATCTCCTTCCATGTGCGCTAATTCATCTCCAATAGGCTCATTTATCTCATCCAGATTTAATTCCACTTCCTGAACCAGTTCCTCCTCCATCTGCTGATCAGCAATAATAGAATCATCTTTATTCTGCATGGAATTGTTATCCCCAGTGTCCGTTGCATCTAAGTGCATCACCTCAGCTGTGTGTTCTTTCTCTTGTTCTTCTTCCTCCTTCCTCTTCTCAGATTCAGGTTCCACTGCCAACAATTCCACAGCCTCCTCAGCATTCAAAGAAGCTGCTGCAAAAACCTTATCGCCCGGTGAACTTTCCCCCTTTCCATCCGCCATTTCTTCCACAGACAACTCATACTTCAAAGGAGCTGCTACAGAAGCCGGTGAAGTTTTTTCATCAGTCAGCTCTTCCACAGCCACCTCATCTTTCAAAGGAGATGCTACAGCAGCCTTCTGATCCGACAAGGTTTCCCCCCTTACATCTGCAGACTCCTCTAGAGTAACTTCTTCTGGTTTCTTCTCATCCGGGGAAGGAGAAGTATCCGACTCCACCACTGTACCAACGGAACGACAAGAATTAAGCTTCAGCAAATAACACTCAATAAAATTTCGAAAAAACACAAAATAGCATACTAAAGAAGCTACCTCCAGGTTCCAGCTTAGGGTCAGGGGTCACAGAAACCGGGGTAGAGGTAGCAGCTTTGCCCGCTGACTGCCTTCTCCCCACCTTCCTGCCTCCAGATTTCGGGGTCGATTTGGGCGTCACTGCTGCTTTGGCGGCAGCACCTCTCTTCGGCGGAGGCGTCTTTTTGGCGTCCCCAGATTTCTCGGCGTCGGCACCGGCTTTTCGCGTCCTCATACTCAAACAACAGAATATCTGCCACAGCAATCACCACCGCCAAACTAAGAATTGCAAGAAAACGTATCCAAAAGAAACAGAGAAGCGATAGCAGAGAGAAGAAAACCCCTAAAGTAGATTCGAAGCGAGGCGCGTTCGTGATCTTCCAGTCCACCTCGCGAATTGCTGCTATGCGTAGGGTTTCCTTCTCCTCCCTGATGGCCAACAGTTTTATCGAACAGCCAGAAAACGACAGGCAAACTTGTACAAAATGGGCCGGTGGCCCAGCACTACACCCAAATCTCCGAAGCAAATTGATGATGTCTTTGACAAATTTGGTGCAATGCCCACGTACTATTGGAAATTCCTTCGACAGGCCGACCTAATTTTTGAAAGGGTAAAATTATAAAATCGTGCTTTATTTTATTATTTTTTTAAATAGGTAAATATTTATAAACGCTTCAGGAGGTTGTGACCCCCTCCACAAGAGCAAAATACAATCAAAACTTGGAGTCAGCTACCTTAACATGCGAGGTAGTCTCCAACAATCGGGGCACCATGCCTTGCACACGGACATACAACATTATCTCTTTCCCTCCACCAATTACATTTCTCCCTCTATGAGGTGAGACTTTGTAAACATCATAGTCAATCACGTATATGCATCACTCACACGTTCATGCATCAATCACACCCACATCCACAAAAAATCGCGCTTAATTTTGAGTAGATAGAAAAGTAGCCCATAATTTTACTAAAACCGCGTGAGTAAATTTCAGGGGTGCTTGGTATATATTCGGCAATGAAAATGGTAATGGATTTTAATTAAGAGGTTTATGGATTTAATGATAACCTAATGGGATTGGATTATAAAATTAAAGATATCATATCCATATTTTGATTCTGATTCCTATATACCAAGCATCATAAATGAGAATGAAATAGATTGCATTCTCATTCCCGCCTTCTAAATCCGCTTACCAAGCGCCCTCTCAATCTTCCCGATTTCACGGTTTAAGTTTTAAATTTCTAAACCTACCACTTTATTATTATATTCCTCCTCTTCCATTGCTCTCAAAAATTTCTCGCTTCCAAATGTTTAATCTAAAAATTAAACTAAAAATTAAACTGATTGATAGATATAGGAAATTTTAAATTATTTCAAAACAAAATCAATATACTTTTTTATTTTTATTTACACTTAAGATTATATTTGATTAAAGATAATGTATTCAAGTTTATAATTTAATTGGGTTTAAAATGTAATCTAGATTATATGTTATTGACCTTATAATCCAAATTATAAAACTTTATTAGCTTTTTTAACTCAAGATTATATTACATAATAGTTTTAAAATTGTACCAAATAAAATAATCAATATTTTAATATAATCTTGATTATATTGTCTTTTTAATATAAGGCACACATGTATAGTATAATACATAAATATACATAAATTTTATCTTATCTTAATATAAGAATATATTTAGTTAAAATTTAGAATTTTTAAAATATAATTTCAAATTAAAATTTAAAATTATCTTTTTTGAATTTGATAAATTATTTTATAATATTTTAATTTTGGATTAAGATTTAAATTTTTCTTTTTAAGATTTGTAATTATAGATTTATCTTTTACATTTTGTGTTTTTAAGTTTATGATTTTATTTTCTAATTTTTTAGAATTTGAAAGATAAAAAGTTAAAATTACTAATAAGCTTTGAATTTTTTTTTGTGTGTGTGAAAAGAAAAAAAATGAGTATCTTAATTTTGGCTTCATCAAATAAATTAAGAGTTAGTTAGTAAAGGGTCTAGATTCTTAATTAAATAGTAAGATATTCATGCCCTACGAACAATAAGTTTTTTTAACTTACAAGTATAATAAAATTTATCATAAATTTATTATAAGATTTAGGATAATTATACTCACTAGTCAACACCGCCAATGAGTTCCTATAACTTCGGTATTAAAAAAAAACAACAAACTTTTGAATTTTCAAATAATATAGGTTTATTAGTCAATTTTCAGACAAAACTGACGGATGAACTTAAAGAACTCCGAATCACTTTAAATCAAAATTAATATATTTTTAAAAATCTTTTTAATATATTCATACTATCATATCTTAATTTGAAAATTTAAATTTAGAACAATGATATTTTGAGGGGGCGTTTGATTCAAATTTGTTAATCGGAATGGTAATGGGATTCATTGAGAGGTCAATGGGAATGGGAATTATGATTCCATTGGTAGTGTTTGGTTCAAATCCTGGAATGAAAATTATTGTCATTGATGATGTTTGGTTCAATTTAACTTTAGTAATGGGAATCCATAAAAATTTCAAAGTTACCCAAAATAATAAAATTATTACAAAATAGAGAAAGTGAAATAAAATGAGTTGAGAGTTAAATTAGAAAAATATAGAGAGAAATTATGAGAAGTAAAGTAAAAAAAAGAAATTAGAAGAAAAAAATAAGAGAAAATACAATAATAGAGAAAATAAAGATAAAAAGTAGAGAAAAAAATAAGATAAGATAGATGCGATAAAAATAGAGAGAGGAATGATAAAACAAATATAATGAGAAAAAATGAGATGAGAGAGATAGAGAAATTTGATATAGAAAATGTAGAGAGAGAAAGTGATAGAAGATATAGGGAAAAGTGAAAAATAAAGATAGATAAACTATGATAAGAAAGGTAGAGAGAGAAAATAATATTAAATATATATAGAAAAAAATGAGATGAGAGATAGAGTGATATAGAAAATGTAGAGAGAGAAAGTAATATAAAAAATATAGAGAAAAAGTAAAAATAAAGATAGATAAATTATGATAAGAGAGGTAGAGAGAGAAAGTGATATTGAAAATATACAGAGAAAAAGTGAGATGAGAGGGTAGAGAGAGAAAGTAAATATAGAAAATATAGAGAGAGAAAGTGATATATGAAATATACAAAAAAATCATAAATAATGATAAATGAATTATGATAAGAGAGGTAGAGAGAGAAAGTGATTATCAAAATATATAGAGAGAGAATGAGATGAGAAAGGTAGAGAGAGAAAGTGATATAGAAAATATAAAGAAAAAGTGATATAGAAAATATAAAAAAAATAAAAAATTAAGATGGATAAATTATAATAAGAGAGTTAGAGAGAGAAAATAATATTGAAAATAAATAAAGAGAAAATGAGATGAGAAAGGTAGAGAGAGAAAGTAATAGAAAATGTAGAGAGAAAAAAGAATAATATGTAGAGAGAAATATTAAAATGTAGAGAGAGAAAAGAATAATATGTAGAGAGAAATATTAAAATGTAGAGAGAGAAAGTAATATAGAAAAAATAAAAAATAAAGATAGATAAATTTTAATAAGGGAGGTAGAGAGAGAAAGTGATATTGAAAATATACAGAGAGTAAGTGAGATGAGAGGGTAGAGAGAGAAAGTGATATAGAAAATAGAGAGAGAGTGATATATGAAATATATAAAAAAAAGAAAAATAATGATAAATAAATTATAATAAGAGAGGTAGAGAGAGAAAGTGATTGTCGAAGTATATTGAGAGAGAATGAGATGAGAAAGATAGAGAGAGAAAGTGATATAGAAAATACAGAGAGAAAAAGTGATATAGAAAGTATAAAAAAATAAAAAATTAAGATAGATATATTATAATAAGAGAGGTAGAGAGAGAAAGTAATATTGAAAATATATAAATAGAAAATGAGATGAGAAATGTAGAGAGAGAAAGTGATAGAAAATATAGAGAGAGAAAAGAATAAATATGTAGAGAGAAATTTTAAAATATAGAGAGAGAAAGTAAAATGAATGAATGTAAAAAGAAATAGTAAAATAAAAAATAAAAAATAAATAAAAGAGTGTTTTGGATATATGAAAAGGAAGGAATGATTGAGGAGTTTGATTGATGAGGGGGGAGTAGGGAATGAAAATAAGGGAATGATTCCCTTATTTTCATTCCCATTGACACTTACCAAACAGTGTCAATGGGAATTATTACCATCCATTCCTATTACCCTAAACCAAACGCCCCCTCAATGGATATAACAAAACTTCAAAGAGGAGAGGAACTTTTGAGAAAAGAGGGGGAAATGGCATATGTTTTTGAAATTTGGATATATGAATTATTTGGATATATGAAATGAATAATGTTGAAACTTACTCATGCCATGCGATTCACTAAAATACCGAAAAAACATTAAAAGGACGTTTTATTTTATTTTATTTTTAAAATTGCCCTTCTTATTATATGTGGAACCGGTAGGGTAATTTTAATTAATTAATTAATTAATTAATTTATTGCTTTTTTTGTAGGGTAATTTTAATCAAGTTAAAGCAATTTTGATATATTGACCTTGTTTTGATGAAACTTACTATAACAATATTCACCAACCTAGTATAAAAGAATATTTTTTGAATGAAAATTAGAACAAAATGCCTTTTTTGATTAATAAAAAAAATGATATTTTGATTTTTACCAAGAATAAACTACCTGAGATGAACAAGTTAATCATCAGACTGTTTTCTCAACCATCTGAATCTTATCCATCTAAAATACCACAAGAATCGCGATTGTAATTCCAGATATACATTCATTCATCGAAAGTATGTTAACATTTACAAAATTCCAAACAAATTGGAATCAAACAGAATGATGGACAAAATGAACAAGAAGAATACATACAAAATCCATACACAGTCGAGGTGCTCTGAACTAAGAAATACTTGTGAAGTTGCATTCCTTTTGCGATCTGATGGTAATAAAGGAACAAGATTAACACAATAATTAACACCACAATCTTAATCTTTTTCTTGGCTCTTCACACAGAAACCTCTAATGAAGCCTAAAAGCTAACGAGGGAACAAAATACAAACCTTGCCATCTTTTCTTCTCATCCCTCTTTCTCGGTGGAAACTCCAGCAAAGTTTGGCAATTTATCTATATGTTTCAGTGCTCGTTCAGCAATCTGCCTTGTCCTACTGTCTCCATGATGAAATGCTTCAACCAAGGCAGTCCCAACATTTCGATCCCCGGAGATTTCATTAGCTATCACCTGTTCCTCAAGATCCTCTCAACGGCCCACACAGCTTGTTGCCTGAGTATCTCATTGTGGTTCTCCAGTAATATCTCTAGGATTGGTTTGATCCCTTCGGCCTCGTCCAAGACTGTCACTCCTTGCTCAATGTCCACCTCATCGTCCAACAGAGTGCACAAAGCTACCAGGGCAGCTTCCACCACCTTCACATTTGTATGATCAAGACAAGCAGCCAGCTGTTCTACTGCTCTCCCTTCCAACAAACAGAAGCTATCCTTCACTGAACAGGAGCCATGATGAACTCGGCACAGCCCGCTAACAACTGGTTGCTTGCTTAGACAACAGGAAAAGATAGGGAAACAAGATCTTGGTTCTAGAACAACTGGCATCCTTGTGAGATGTTGTGACTGTTTGGAGAGATTTCGTAGCGCAAGGGCAGAGGCAACCAGCACATTGTCAAGACCATTGATCTGAAGCAGATCAGCAAAAAGGGCAGCAAGGTTATATTCACGAGCTAGAGCAATGGCATCAGGATTGTCATCTAGAATATAAGTGAATCTTGACAGAGCCCTGACTAGCCCTTCAAGAAAAGGATTCATGAAGCGACCCCCACGAGTACTGCCTTGCCTGATACTGACCACATTGGAGACCATTACTTTGAAGGTCTCTTCATCAAGAAGCTGCTTGGTTAAGTAGTAGTCCTCAAGAAGGTTGGACAACAAACCAACAGCATCTGATTGTTCCTCAGTGATACCATTGTTCTCAGAAATGATACTAATAAAGCAACCTAGCTGGCCAGCAGTACCACGAAGAGCATTGGCCAGCTCTGCATCCATGTGAGGAGATATGTTGCCCAGAAGTTTTACAGAAGCCATTCGAACCTCTCTCTGGGGAGCTTCAAGAAATTGAATGAGACTAATGATAGCACCTGAGCTTTTAATGGCAGCAACTATATTCTTGATGGCGGTAGATGAACTTGTAAGCCCAACAAGAACCTGAAGAAGCTTGCACTCAATAGCAGTGCCAGTGTTACTGATCAAATGGAGAAGATTGTGAACAATGTCTTCGGAAACCAATGTACGATGATCTTGATCAAGCAGTATGGAATCAAAACCAACACCTGATGTTACAAGATTTGACAAAACTGTTGCAGACGCCTCTTTCAGCCTTGTAGGAAGCTGGTCGATGCCTACAGCAAAGAGGTCCTTGACAAGTGGAGGAAGGATGCCAGCTTGAATAAGTATCTTTGCACTAGTTTCATTAGAGGAAATCTGATTGAAAGCCATGAGGGCAGCTTCTCTTGTTGGCTTGCTCTCACTCTTCATTAGATCAACTAATGTTGAACCGGCTATCTCGGCTACAGAGACTTTCACATCATTGCTCAAGACAAGATCTCCAAGGTAGGAAGCCATAGTAAGTTGTATCTCCGGTGAACCTGAAAAGTTACATCTAGAATTTAAATAAATTTGCCTGAAAAGGACCAATGATGCAACATTTAATAAGAGACTTAATCGATACCAAATCACCACTACAGAGAACAACCAGAAATTAACTTGTTTGCCGCGAGCACTTCCTGATTTACCCTGGCGGCCGTGGGAAACTTCCGTGGGGCCGAGCCGGTTACCCGAGGTTTGAAAAACCTCGTTAATCATTTTTTTCAGAAATTAACTTGTTTGCTCGTGAAAAGTAGCCACTAGCACCGCAGGTAAAATAAAAAGATATTCTTGTAAGAGATAGAGGACACTATCCAGAAGACAATGAACATAATAAAAAAAACAAAAGAAATTGATATAAAGAGAACATATGAGCACATATCACCTAAACATGCTATTTATGCTATTACAGAATATTGAAATTATCCAAATAAACAAGAAAAGCAACCTGATCCATTTGTTTGAAAAGAAAAAAGTAGAGAGAGCACTAAGTGAATAGCACCTTCCAGTAGACGGGTAAGCAGTGGCTGCAGTCTTCCATTTTCAGCCATTTGCCTCACATTTTCTTCACACTTGTCAAGATTTTGCAATGTATTAAGTGTTTTCTCTAGTGTTATACTGTTTTCCAATTTAGTACTTGCCATTCCAACCAATAAAAGAATTGCTCCATTAACTCCTCCTATCTTTTCACACAAAGATCTAGATTTTGAAAGTTCATACAACAAAGACACAGCTTCCTTCATCTCTTTAGAATGTTCATGTGACAAAATTTTCACAATTGTCCTAATGGTTTCCCCTGCAGCTATGGCTTCCTGTAACAAAAAACGAAACATATGTTACCAAAAGAGAAAAAGTAATATGTTCAAATTCATCATATATGTAAATCCTAAATAACCTTATTAGCATCACTCTCTTCGGCTATGGCACAGAGGGTTTCAAGTGCCTGAACTCGCAATTTGCTGCTACCACTCTTCAGCATGTCAATGATCATCGGTATCAACTCAGCAATGTACCCAACATGCATGTTTGACCTGCCATTCTCACAAATCTGTGTGATGTAACTGAGAGTCTGTAAAATCTCAATCTCTGGACTCTCTGAAGTAAGTGTCTTACATGCTTTTTCAAGCTGAGCAATGTCATTTCTTTTAATCCATTCTTCAATCGCATTCCTCAAAGCTATGCTGGGGTTTACGTCAGTGCTCTTCAATTCTTTCTGTGTCAACGGACAAGTTGGCTTCCTCCCACTATCTGTGCAATCCCTGAACCAATTCTCAATTGCTTCTCGCTCAAAGGTCTGTCCATTCTCAATTGTAACAGGATCCTTCATAACCTGCTTCGTAAGTGGACAGAGAAATGCTTGGAAAATGGGCTCAATGCGTACATTGTCACGATAGCTATCATCAGATAGGCTACCAGAATCAAAGATCCCATCCCAGCTTTTTCTCATCTTTGTAGAGAAACCTAACATGACAGGAATGCATGCATTTTTTAAGCTTCCAGCAGCAATTATATACAATAAGGCAATATGAAACATTACGAATTCCATACAAAACTAACTAAACTCAGATCAGTGCAAGATTATTTTCTATGATTATGAATTCCATAAATAACCAATTAAGTTCATAGCAGTGGCATAGAACAAGAGTTTTTTCCCCTCCTCTATACTGTCAGCTCAACAAAGCCATCTCAGAAGAAGAGAGCACAAAGCCTCACATTCCGACTAATACCACACATGATAGTTTCTTTAAAAAAAATAGCCATAGTGGATTTTGAAACTGTGCGCATTAAAAATAAAAAATGATAGATATATTTAATCACTTACTGACCTGAATGCATAAAACCTATATTTTCTCCCTAAGGTGGCCTTCCATGATTGCATCATACTTGTTGGAATCCATGTTCAACTTGCGTGAAGTGTAAATTCAATGCAAGTTTGTGTATAGAAGCAGAAAAAAATCTTTTTGTTCCATTTCTCATTGGACAAATCAGCAGCCTTCAATTTTGTTCGCACAGTGAAATTTGCGAACTACATGAACAATAAAACTTGTAATTCATAAAGTGAAACTTGAACGTATGGCTATGCGGCTATTTTGATTTATTATATAAATCATTCAAACTACACTGTCTCTACATTTCGTTCATTGAGCTATTAGTGTGTGTTTTTTTCCTCAGAATCATTAAAAGCTACATGAATCGCCCTTGAAAGCGAAGCAAGTGAAAGAAATCAAGTCAAGGAAACCTTACCGCTCGGTGCCACACTTCCTGATGAATTTTCCAGCGTGGCAAAGCTCTAATTTTCCGCCTCCGTCGGTGGGTCGGCCGTGGCTCGCCTCGAGCGCGGTGGCATCCGCTGCGGCCTCCGAGAGCGAGAGATCCGAGGAGCTTTGGGGCGTATTAGAGCTGCAGGGCGAGAGGAAGCTGGATCCAGAAGTGGCCGGGGGAGGAAGGAAGGAAAGAGGGGCGAAGACAAACGAGAAAGAGACGGGAGATGCCACAGGGAATCAGCGAGGTTGTTGCTTGGAATTTTGCATTTGGACTAATAAAATCTTCAAGCCATGGCCATGGCGAGCTAGGTGGTACACTCGTACTTGTTCATGGAGTGGAAACAATTCTAATTGGTTACAACTTGAAATTTAATATTAGTTGACTTTTCTTTACACGAATAGAATATATCTGAAAATAGATACTGTAAATTACATGAAAATTTCTCAATGCCCACTTAATCTTTGCATACATTTCCTATTTAAATTTTTCTTTACATTCACTCCCTAATGAGATTGAGTATAAAAGAGTAAAAATTGAGATATACATCAATAAAAATTAAGTATAAAAAAGTGAAACTTGAGTATAAAAGAGTGAAAATTGAGTATACATTTCTTGATGTGGATAAAAAAAAAAAAAAAAAAATTGAGTTATACAATTTCATGACTGATATCAATTCTTATTATAATCTCCTTATACTCAAATTTCTAACTTTTATACTCAAATAATACTCACCAAACTGTCTTGTCAATTCCAATCAGGGACTCATGTCAAAGAAAAAAAATTTGAGTGAGGATTGCATGCAAAGATAAATTTGAAGATGAGGAATTTATGAAAAATTTTATATATATATATATAATATATTATATATATATATTATATATATATATATATATATATATATTATATATATATATATATATATTTTATAATATAATTATTCAACTCTTGACTAATTCTAAAAAGGATGGGTCTGATTTTCCATCGACTAAAATAATTATGCCCGGAATGAGATTTAAATTTCTGTGGTCTAGTAATTCATCACATCTTTTCCATCCGAAAATGTTAATATGCTTTGAATGAGATTTAAATCTTTGTGGTCTAACATATCCATCACACCTTTTCCATCAGGTGCGTAGCTCTGAGATGAAAATAATTTTATTATAACTATTTACAATTATGATCATAATTTTTATGATGATTGTCCATCTTGATTTATTAGTGTTTATTTTAAAAACTCAAATTGTTAGATTTTTTTTATAGCCTAAGTATTCAGATTTTACTATTCAATTACAACTAATAATTAACCGATTTAATCTGATAAAAATTTTACTCTGACAACTAAGATTAATCAACGTCATAAATAATTTAAACACCTGATATGTAATAGGTGTCAAGTTGCTAAAATAGCTATATGTGGATGTCATTTTTGATACATTTTCTTAGTATTCTGAAGTGAAGCCAAAGATAGAATTATTTTTAGCATATTTG
Organism: Boesenbergia rotunda; assembly: GCA_024364735.1. Lineage (NCBI taxonomy): Eukaryota > Viridiplantae > Streptophyta > Magnoliopsida > Zingiberales > Zingiberaceae > Boesenbergia > Boesenbergia rotunda. Next base: position 225,744 of record JAGFNQ010004768.1, on the reverse strand, counting down.
ACATGTTTTGTAGATTTAATTTTTAAAATGCATCAATTCGAAGTGCAAATTTAACACCAGTTTACTCGAAAAGGGGTCGCAAATTCGCAAGATCTCAGACCCAAATCATATCCATCGGAACAAAATGTATATAATTGCTCTGTTATAATTATGCAAGCATGAATCTTGCTACATGTGGCAAGAGGCGGATAGGATAAGAGAGAAAATGAATAAAACAATAAGGGGGCTTGATAACACTATTGATTGGATACTCGTAATTATTCACAGTATATGATATCAACAAAGGTACATCCTTGTATGTGCCCATAAACATTCAATAAATGCGGTAATGTTAAAAGAAGCCGTCGTCTCGAGTCATTTTTGCTGACAATTAAAAACCGATAGGCGATGAGCTCTGGAACAAGCTATTGGAGAATCTGAAAACTGGTGAATCTTACAGACAAGATCATAAAAGTGGTAAACCTTACAGACTCATTGAAGGACACAAGCTGAATACTGTTATTCCAAGTGGAGTTACTGCCTGGGATTCCCAAGCAGTCGCTCGACAGCAGCATGGACGTTCCCTGCAGTGGCAGTTAGCGCACGGATGTTCTCTTGGGTATCGTAAAATCCCATTTCTTGAAGCTGAGATAACTGAGTCGAGTAAAGTTCTTCTGGAGGGACTGCAAATATGACAAGGAAATAAAGTTCAGATTCTCATCTCAATTAATATAACCAAAGAAAATACCCGAACAGTCCCTCTTCTCACCAATGTATTAAAAAAAAAAACCCCTCCTGTGCCTATCAAACTATTTCACCAAAGAGCATGATATATCATCTTGTATGAAAGATGCACCAAAATGACCTAGATGATACTAACACAACCAAAAGGCAAACTGTCAAGAATATGAAATTGGCAAGATTTAAGCCCATCAAGTTGTCACACCAAAGAGCTGAATAAAAGATATTTTGTTTGTAATTTATACAAAAATACAACTAATGGAAATGCACTCAAGCGCACTAAACTAGATAATATAAGAGCAAGCTGTGAAGAGTGATTCCACCAAATGGTTACAATAAAGAACTTAATGATCAATACAAATTTGCCAAGGGTGTGTGGCATTGGCAAAGTTCCAATCCACCAAATTATTTCACGAGATTTTGTATCAAAAGTATGCCAATATTAGCCTTAGATGTTACCAATACACTCAAAACATATTACAGAATTATTGCATAATACGAGCTATCAAAAGCATAAAATTCATAAATTCTCAGTTCATCAAGCTGTTTCACTAACTAATTTTATATATAGCAAGTTTTTATATAAGAGGGCTGTATTTTTATACAATAGACTGAGGGCTAATATTAGGTATTTAGAGGCCCAAGTTCAAAATTCTTCATTAGCAAGTGCCCAAAATCGGTAGATCATTCCAATAATTTAACAAGATAGATTCAAGCATTGATAAAAATTCATAAATCAGCGACATTAGAGAGGAGAAAATTGACCATTTGAAGGGTTGGGGATGCCAAAGCCTCCTGCGCCAAGACCTCCTGTGCCAAGCCCACCAAACATGTTCATCAGGAACTCCATCCCTGTGTTGCTTTGAGTGCCTATCAAATATTGAGTAGCAGCATTAAATCATGATATGAGAAATCAAACACGCAGAATAATAATCTAACAAGAATTCATGGTTTGAAGCAGCCAATACAACTCTAGAACAATTGCCGAAATCCTGCAGGCATAGCATCACAGATATAACTAAAAAGTCGCACAAACACCAACCCAACTTTTAAAATGCATGCTTTTAGCAGAATACATGTCCCAAGATCATGACACACTTTCATAACTTGTATAGAATGGGGTTTATGAACTTGGATTGTAGATTTAGTAAGCTGATAAATAGAAAAAAAATACATAAATATTAAATAATGATAGAATTTCAAGAAAATGAGCATGTTGCATTTTCAGTTTATTCTATTCAATCGGTAAATTATATAGCATTCTAGTATAAGGCAATCAGTCTCAGTAGAACTGAAGATTTAAATTAAAAATGATAATTTAGAGATTGGATTCTTACCAATAACAGTGGAATACCTAACCTCGGTCAAATGGTAAGCTCTGTTGCTAGTCTTGAAGGGAATGGAAATGGTAGTGATTACTGAATTACTTATGCATAATTGCTAAAATTAGTAAATAACAGTTATATCAGGTTAAGTTAACGGGATACATTAAATAGAAATATAAAATACAAGTTTTTTTTTACTAGGGAACTACTAAAAAAACTAATTCCTTGCTTATTAGAAATTTAAGTCCAGATGTGGTACAAGAAATTAGATTTGAAATGCTAAAATTGCAAGTAAAGGTAGCAAGCGCCTGCTCAAAGACAATTAATTTGATGTGCGTGACCATGTCGAGCTCAATTCAACATAAAATGTTTAGTTGTAGGAACTGAGCATGGATGTAATACGGGCATTTAGGAAATTTTCCCTCTTCTTCTCATGCTTCTGCTGTTTCTCCTACTAGTTAGTGACTTGAGCACATTCATACAGGTTGACCAAGTTTAACATGTTAGTTTAACCTGGGATCAGATGAATAAGAATGAACTCACACATCAACTTGGAAAAGTGAATATAGGCCCTAGGATCATGCAAAACTTTGGCTCGTATAATTTAACAACATTGGGTTGATCCATGGTTTACAGTACTAGTTAATATTCAATGCAACAGTGACGTTAATAAACAGAATTCAAAAGTTAGAAGCAGTTAATACAGGATTAAGTTTGAAGATTGCAATTACTGCCCAGCATATCATCAATACTGATCACAAGACACCTATAGTAGCAGTTCTCGGGAACAAGCAATTACTAGCTCATTGAAACCATAACAGATAATGGTATAACAATACTGATCACAAGACACCTATAGTAGCAGTTCTCGGAACAAGCAATTACTAGCTCATTGAAACCATAACAGATAATGGTATAACAATTGAAAGTTGAAATTTATTGTTACCAGTGGCTCGGCCTGTCTGCTCTTGCTCCCTGAAAAAAAGAAGATAAGATTTAGATGCCCAAATGATCTATTTCCAATATGAAAAAAAAATAACATAAATAAAAGTCCATAAAAAGTTTACCTCAATTTCAAAAATAGATGAATTAGAAAATCTACAGAATGTAACATGTAGAATATATTTGATTCAATGATTGCCTATCTATATGTATACATGGTAGAGACAAGAGACAATGAGTCATATGCAAATTGACATAAACTAAACAAGTTGAACAAATAGAAAGCCCAATGGATAAGTACATACCATCTAAAACGACATGATATCATACAAGTTAATAAAAAGATGATTGACACTCACGGGGTTGACTGCTGCCGACCAATGTGGGAGAACAGAGATTGTTGAAAAGATAAAAGTTGCTGCAGGATAGAATTATTCAAATTGCAGATTTTAAAGAAAATGATTTTTTTTCAACACGTACTACTCACCTGCATTGTTTCAGGTGACATAAGCTGGCGTATAAAATCTGGGTTTTGCATCATCTCTCTTAACTGAGTATTTGATTCCAATAAACTTCGCACATTGGGGTTCGAATTAAGCATCTGCATCAATTATCAAACAAAAGTAAGATGCCAGCCATGTCCAGCAAATCAGCCACGGTTCTTAAGACTCTACCTGGTTCACATACTGAGGATCAGAAAGGAGATTTTGCATCATCTGCGTCATAGCAGGATTTTGCAAAATCTGACTTAACATGGATGGATCCTGCATCCTACCAGCCATGTTTTCTAAATCCAGTGAACCAAGACCAGTTAACCCACGAGTTGTCGGTGTATTTGCAGCAGTTGATTGTGTATTGACTGGCTGTGACCCTCCAGCTACCAATCAAATAAACCAGAAAAATAGGCAGGAATAAAATATTAGCAGAAAAATGATCACATAATGCAAGGAAGAAAACTTACAGTTGGCGCCCCAAGGGTTAGGAAGAGGATTGGCATTAGGTACAGTCCCAGTTGTTGGCTCTGGACTAGGAGTTGAATCTGCTGATGTCTCTCTGCCACGTCCAGCAGCCTGATTTCTGAGAAGAGCAGCAAATGGGTTGGATCCTGTGTCACCCCCTGAGTCTCCTCCCATAGTGGTTGCATTAAGAAATGGCTCCTGAACAGTTTCATACATGCGTCGTAGCATGTTGAATCCTTCAGGAGATGATTCAATATTGCTCATTGCCCTATCTGTGTTACGCATCATCTCCCTCATGAGTTCAGGATTCCTTGCCGCCTCAAGTGTCTGCCTCAGAGTATTTGGATCATTGAGGACATGCGCAAGCTCAGGATTACGGTCAATAATTTCACGCATTTGGGGGTTGTTCATAAAAAGATTGCGGATTATATCTGGATTGCTAATGAGGTTCTGCATGGCAGGCATATTCATAATTTCCCTCATAATATTAGGGTTCTGACTAAGCTGCTGCTGCATCTGATCAAGCTCTGGAAATCCAGCTCCCAATAAACCAGCTGTCCCACTACCAGATAACCCATTAACACTCAGGCCTGGAGAAAGGGAACCTCCAAAAGTAGATGATGGATTAGTGTCTGTTGCTCTTGAAGCACCTTGGGTATTCACAGCTTTGTTAGTCGGCACAGCAGAAGGAGCACCACCACGAACCATGTGAATGGTATGATCTGATTCGACACCTATTCAGAAAGGTATGATGATCAGCTAATGATGCAAATTATTCATTGTATCAAGAGCCCGATGAAACTATACATTAACACCAAGCTATGGCTCCAATTATTTGGGATCGGCTACATAGATCTATCTCTCATTGAACTCTATGTAATTTTATATTTGGTAGTAACGTGGTTAATTGTGCAGAGTCTGCAAGCACATCAATGAACCAAAACAAATGCCAAAATGCACTACATGTTTTAACAAGAAACAATACTAAGTTACAACTCAATCTACTTATAGTCATTTCATAACACGAGACCAAAATATTCAGACAAGTATACAACGTAAGGTAAATAGTACATGCATAAACAACGAGGTCTGACAAAAAAAAATATGATTGAACAATAGCAAGTCAGTCATATTAAGAAAAAGAAGGCATATCAGCATATCCATTGACAAATAGCCCCTCGGATGTAGCTAAGTCTCTAGTAATAACTCACCCGAAATAACCATCGAGTACCATAGTTAAGAGTACGAAAATAGCATGTGACAAAACAATGGTGCAGAAATTCAGGGAAGATGCCCAGATAATGCCATATTCAATCAAAATCTACTTTGACTGAAAAACATGAAACAAATAAATATAGTTAATTATGCTAGGACCAATAGCCATTTAGCTAAATTTCACAGTCACATTATAGACAATCATAATGTGTGCAATAACAATCCATAAACAATAAGAGATAGAAAATCTCGGTCAAATATATTTTAGAAACGCCATTCAAAGCAATGGGAAAACAGACAGTAAAATTGATAGCAGGGAAATGTATCTCTGGTTGCCAGAACGATGCCCATGATTTGTGCATCGTGTGATAGATAGATCTACCAAAGACCTGAAGCAAGATCCATTAAGATCGGGGGGAAAATGCATTCCACGGGCAACATAAACCTAGACCTAACTTGAGGACGCACCGTAGCTCGCGAGCGTGTGGTCGTCCTTCAAGATCCTCCCCTTGTAAATCAGCCGCTGCTGTTCCGCCGGCACGTCACAGCTGCTGGCGACGACGGCCTTGAACGCGCCCACCATCTCGTCGAGTGCCGCCTGCACGGAGAACTTGGAGCCGTTGGAGCACCGGATGTGGATGGTGGCGGAGGCAGGGACCGCTCCGCCGGACTCTCCATCGGCGGCCATGGACGAGTAGGACCACGGCGGATCGGCGATTCCCTAACCCTAACGAGAAGAGTAGATCGCCGAAGGACTCGCTTTTCGCCGAAACTTAAAATCGATGGCAAAAATGTCTCAATGTTTTATTGTTTTTCACCCTGATAAATAAACAAAATATTAAATACTATTTATTATTTGGCGACCTTTTCCTATGCTTCCTGTCGTGGATCGGATGGGGTCGGTGGGTATTTCGTGCGACACCCCGTACCGTGAAAAATGTGCGGTGAACTTAATGACCGTTCGTTAGTGCTGAATAATAGCAGGTGATGGTGGCGATGGCGATAGGATGCGAGGGCACGAGTGAACGGGACCGTGTCCTTGTTATCACGTGGTATAATGATCAAATTAAGCGACATTGATTTCCGATGAAATTGATAAAATTCTTAATGATATATGGGATTAACACATCATGATATATGGGAAAATTTGAAAAAATTTCCTAATATTAAATTGGGCTTTGCATGTACTCCCTAACTAAAAATTTCTTTGCATGCATTCCCTGATGGAATTGACAAGATAGTTTTATGTATTATTTTTTTTATCAGTATGAAAGAGTAAAAATTCAATATAAATCATAAAAATTTGAGTATAAATTGTTTGAGATTGAGTACTAATTTAAGAAATTTGAGTATTATTTAAAAAAATTAAATATACATTATTTCAGTATATAGTAAAAATTTCAGTATCATTATCAAAATTTAAGTATGAATTGATTTAGATTGAGTATTATTTGAAAAAAATTGAGTATAAAATTTAGAAATTTGAGTATGTGATGTTGTATCCATCATATCAAGATTTTCACATGAGAGGTCGCCAAAATTTTATATTCAAAATTTTTAAATTAGTACTCAATCTCAAATAATTTATACTTAAATTTTTATAATGTATACTGAATTTTTACTCTTTTATACTCACCACATCAAGATTTACATATGAGGGATCACCGAAACTTTGTACTCAAATTTCTGAAATTAATACTCAATCTCAAACAATTTATACTCAAATCTTTACAATGTATACTGAGTTTTTACTCTTTTCTATTCAATTCATTAGGGAGTGAATACAAAGACTTTATCAAGTGGGAGTGTATGTAAAGGTAAATTTAAAATTGGGAAGTTTTCTCCCATTAACACATTTAATTTTTTAATTTATCTTTTTATAGACAGTTGTAGGGCCGATGAGCATCCGCAGTCGCATGATCTTTTGCCAAATGAAGGAATGGACCGTGTCGGTCACGTGGTTCGCAATGAGAGCATAGCGAGATAAAAAATGTTTTTCTAAAACTATTTTAATTCGTTTAATATTCATTAAATATAGGAACTCATAATATCAACATCTTTTTAATGGAATGGAATGAAGAAGTAAGACTTGATCACCATTTGGAATCGAATGGTTCGACGAATAGGCAGTTTGAAATCGTCAATTCAATTATTCTTAGTAAATCGACCTTTAATCTTAATCTTAATCGTCTTTAATCTTAATCTTAATCGTTGAAGATCATCACAGTTCATAGTTCAAATTCATCCATTCACAATTCTATACGGTTCACGATGACTCAAAATTATTATATTAAAAAATATAAATAATGACTTATACTTATTTAAGTTACCTGTGTATCTCTTTAGGGTAAAGAGAATCAAAACTTACATAGTTATCTTATCTTTTTAACTTATGATTTTCGTAACTAATTAGCGACGGATTTTATATAAAAGTGTCATTATTTAGCGACGGTTAATTATGTTGGTGCAATCAACCCAAGTTTGATCATTACGATTATGAATTTTGATGTATGTGCCAATAAAATTAAATTAGGATTTCATATTGGTTAAATGTGTGTTTAAGTCACGCAAGACTTGGTAAAACACACATGAGAGATCTCATCCTGTGTGCTCGGGTCCTTGAGTTGGTGAAGGATGATGCATGCGAGGGATCGTCGGACAAGGAGCAATGGAGTAAAGCAAGAGAAGCAAACTTCAAGGCATATGCGAAGGATGACATGGAGACGAGCTGTGGGCTCGTATGCATTCGAGGGACGAGAGCCAAAGAAAGAGAGCTTCAAAGGACAACTCCGGAGAAAATGAGAGTGAGTGTGTAAAAGAAGCAGTCGACTGGTAGCTAGGGACATCTTGATCTTACTGTTGGGTCGAACAGAATGTAGCAGTCGACTGGTTTGAGCGCCAATCGATTGATCTATTCAAAATCCAACCATTAAGCTAGTCGTTGGCTGGGCACCAGTCGACTGGTCATGGTGGCAATCAACTGGTGTCGAAGGCGATCATAGGTTTTGATGTGTATGTCAATAAATTTAAGTTAGGATTTCATATTGGTTTGATGCGTGTTTAGGTTATGTAGACTTGATGGAACACACATGGGAGATCTCATCCTGAGTGCTCGGGTCCTTGAGTTGATAAAGGATGGTGCATCCAGGGATCATCAGACAAGGAGTAACGGAGTGAAGCCAAGGAAAGCGGACCTCAAGGCATACGCGAAGGATGACATGGAGACAAGCCATGGGCTCGTATGCATCCGAGGGACGAGAGCCAAGGAAGAGGACTTCAAAGGGCGATTCTGAAGAGGATGAGAGTGAGTGTGTAAAAGGAGTAGTCGACTGGTAGGGACACTAGTCGACTGATCTTTCGGTTGGGTTGAGCAGAATGTAGCAATCGACTGGTCTGAGCGATAGTCGACTGATCTGTTCAAAATCTAGTCGTTAGCTGGACACCAGTCGACTGGTCATGGTGGCAGTCGTCGACTGGTGGCGGAGCTGAGCTATTTTGTTAGCTGCTCTCTCTCTATTTAAAGAGGAGCTTGAAACTTGAGAAGGGTTAGCTGTTCTATTGTGAAAGATTCTTACTTAAGTGCTCAAGCTTCTAAGTCCACTCTCTTCCTCCTAACCTATCTTTCATCTTGTAAAGAGGAAAAGAAACTTATGAGAGGTTGTTCTCCACCGAGAAGGAGAAAGCATTAGCCGGAGATTGTCGGGGATTGATCCATCGAAGGATCAAGGATTCATCCACCTCAAGGACACGTCGTGGAGTAGGTGCAAGTAATCTCCGAACCACATAAAGATTTTGTGTTAGCATTCATTTCATTGTTTCTTTCATTTCCGCTACGCATACTAACTTTGTAGGAAGAAATACGAATTGGGGGAAATAGAGCTATTCACCCCCCCCAAGCTGACATCCGATCCCCAACAAGTTATTATCTATCACTAATACCTTGATCGGAATTTAGATTTCGTAAACAAATTAGCAACAGTAAGTTAATATCCATCGCTAATTAGTGACAAATATGTAATCTCTTCGTTAATTTGATAAACTGAACTTGCCGATGTATTCGCGACGAATATTAAAATCTGTCGCTAATCTTCATTTTAAAAAAATTCATTTTTGTTTAGTTCCCCCGTTTACATCCAAATACAATCATCCCTGTTTAGCAGATGCATTAAGTGATTCTTGGCAAACATTTTTGAAAGTGCATTTAGACCCAAAACTAAAAGAAGTTTTTTTACATAAACAAATCTAACTAAAATTTTTTAAATTTATTATTAGAATATATAAATAAACTGAAATCGGTAGCCCCACGAGTCGAGAAAAATATGGATAATTTCATTTGAGAACGTTTGATCCCATATTTTGTCGGGTGTTTCATTTCAATGTGTCATTTCAAAGACCTATAGATGCCATCAGCTTAGAATTTGTAGGAGACTTTTCAATATTTACGTTTTGTATGCAATTCTCCGGATAGAAGAATGACATTCTCAAAATATTCAGTAAAAATAGATGAATTTAAAAGAGGAGCATCCCAAACCTCAAAAGTATTGCCATCAATACTTTCTTGTGTGTAAGGTGTCAAAAGTTCCTCTGTCTCATCATCGATAAATTGAATATTGTGATCCTTATTCAGATTGACTATTTTATTATTCCTCCAAGATTGAAATGATGAACCCCTTCCTTTGACTTGGTCGATTGAACAAGAAATCTAGATCTCTGAGTTCTGGATACGTCGTCGCTGATAGAGCCTAATTCCTAATTCTAAGTCAAAAGTTATGACCCTTTAAAATTCAAAGGGTCATAATCCTGCAAAATAGAGTTAGCACAATAGATAGTATAATAATAATCCTACAAAACAAGATTAGTACAAACAGATAGGTAGTATGCATGATTAAGATAGTAAGACCTATCTTTATCTCAACTTAAAAATCTCTCCGTTGGTATCTTTAGCTAGATCAACGCCTAATATTAATTTATCCCTCTGGGATACGATCTCCTACATTCCCTTAAGGAGCTTACCTCAACTTACCTGACAAATATCGGGTCCTCCAAACCTATTTAAACTTTAGTTGTTCAACATCGGATCGGCTTGTCAGGGTTTCCACTTGATTTGATATCGGATCCTCCATGCCTATTGAATTTACCTACCAGATGTCAGGTTCATTTGATCCATCTAGACTTCCTGCCTGAGTTCAACGATCTGCTGAGACTACCCTTGCCTAGTATCAAGTCTAGCCAACCTACTAGGACTTTCCAAGTTGAGGCTCTTACACACTTAATCAATATATCATATAAGAAGACTTAACTTGAACTTTGACAACTTTTGATAATATTAAAATATAGAGTAATGATACGCAACAAGAATTTATAGCATGAAACCCAATATGAATGACGTGACACTTTTTATATACGCATCCGATTGCCACTTGGACACCAACGGCGGCCTCCGACCGCCGCCCCGAACCAAACTATAACCTGGGGGGCATAGTGAACCCGTCAAGGATCGCTATAATTAGAATGCCACATTATTCATGTTGGGTTTCATGCTACAAATTCTTGCTGCATATCATTTTTTTAAAATATAAGTTTGATTATGGTGCTCCATGTATATATAATAAAATTTATAAACCACATTTGTTAATAAATCTTTTACTAAACTTGTAAACAGACAATGAAACTCTCAACAAATAAATGTAGAATATCAAACTTAAAAATATAAAAATTTTACACAATCAAATAATCTCGAAAAGAGAACTAAATAACATATAAACCAAGTTTAAATTCATTAAAAAAGAGATTAAATTTAATACTTATTTTCAATGATTTAATTTATTTTAGACTCAATTTAATTTTACTGGATTACTTCATTAAAACAACTTGAACAACATACATCTACCAGTAAAAAAATATTATGAAAAGTTTGATATTCTTTATGAGAAAATATTTTTTTATAGAGGGTCTTCATTTATTTAATGAATAAATTTGAAGTACAAATTATATATATTTAGAATATTGATCTTTAGAAATTTCATTTATAATAAAATTCAAATCTTGATCTTCTTAATTGTTCATGTTTACTCCACTTATGGTTTCTGTATGTTGTCTACCTTTGTTACTTGTATATTATGGATGTTATGAAAGTCAATAGCGTGGACAGTGAATTCCTGATGATGTGATTTACGATTATATGGAGATTGTGACCTAAGAAGGAGAAGAGAGCGTTAGAATAACGCTAGGAGGGATCTCGACGAAACCACTATGACGCTCAAGTTTAAAGTAGGATAAAAAAATTGATGAATAGAAAGACGAAAGAGAAAATTTAAAATATTCCAGATTTTTTTTCATAAACATTTGATCCCCTTTTATTCTGGTCCTGGTGACCTGGCATCTCTTTTGGTATCAATATCATTTAATGTTACCGTCTTTATGTTACCAACCATTAAGTCATGTCCGTTTATCATTACTCCTTTTTATATTTTGACGGTGCCCCCAAAGATCTTTAATACTTCATTAATGATTACCGTTTAATATTCCTTGAGAGGGAATGCAACTATTTATTCTAAAGGGGACCTTTCCCAGTCAGGGCATCCTCGCAAGACCCCGATTGTGTCAGATCAAAACATGCCCAAGCATCGCCTGGTCGGACTAGATCAAAACATACCCAAGGCACACTCCCCACTACTAGAAAAAATGCATTTAACAACAGTGAATCACTGTTGTCGTAGGCCATTTACCACTGTTGTTAAAGGCCATGTTGTTAAAGGGGGGGTCTACGACAACAGTGAATCACTGTTGTCGTATATCACATTCGACAACAGTTTGACTTCCACTGTTGTCGTATGTCACATTCACAACAGTTTTTCACTGTTGTAATTTATTATATTTGACAACAGTTTTAATAACCGTTGTCGTATATCAATAACAACATTTTATCACCGTTGTCGTATGCCATATTCACCGTTGTCTTTTATTATATTCGACAACAGTTTTATCACTATGTTGTCGTATCTATAACAACAGTTTAGCTTTAAAAAAATCTGTTGTGCGTTTGCACTGTTCCACAACAGTTTCATACCAATTTGACAACAAAGATATTTCCATTATATTTTCAATTAAAAAGCAATAATTTAACCTCGAAACAAAAACTATATATATCAAACATCATCAACATATTTACAATAAAGATCTACCACAAGCTTTCTACAGACGAAACCACAAAAGTATCTTTTGTCCAAAAATCTTTCTAAAGACGAAACCACTAAAGTATCTTCTGACCCAAATTACAAGAGTTCATAATTCTGACCCAACTAAACTTACAATGAAGTTCATAATTTCTTCCGAATATTATCCTGTCCAGTAAATGATCCAGTGACTACAATTAGCAACCCGCTCTGGTATGACATTTGTGAATCTACAGTCTCTATCACGGTGAAACAGTTTCTGAAGTCCAGCGACATAATCTTCTCATTGATGGCCTGCTCCATGTAAAACAAAGATAACAGAGATTGTTATTTGATAGGAAAATGTAGATAGAGCTTTGTCTATAACAAAAAATCAAATTGATATCAAATAGGATAAAGCATGTTACCAGAACGGGTTGCTGGGGAATACAGATGAAGAAAAAAAAGGAAAGTATTGAATACAAAAACATTTGGATTCATTTCATACAAAGCTTGGATAACAAAAAATCAATGAATGCAATTTTTACCATAAGACCTCAGACATTGCAAAGAACAAATATCATAAAATCCAACTTGTGAATTTAATCAATAGTATTCATGACAACAGACTGAGCTGTGAGATACTAATAATAATGGTAAAATGGGATATAAGGAAAGAACAAAATTTGATGATCCATGATTAGGATCACCTTTTAAAGGTTGTTTTTTTTTTAAAGAAAGAAACACACTAAGTGCTGAATGAGGTAGGTCACATTGACAATTGCCCTTGTCTTGAGTTCCAAAGACAAGTTGAAATTTGAAACATTATATCTTTAGGCAAGCCTAAACAGTTGACAGAAATAATAGCTACATTAGAGAGAAAATCAATTAGATTACAAGTAGCCAATAAATGAACTATCAAAGTATTGATGTTTCATGGCATTCCAATGTAATTAGGAGATAGACTAATCTCTGATTACCTGATTGATTGTCCGGTGCAAGTGAATTGTAGATGACTGTTCACAATGAACACTCACAATGTCTGTACCAGCCTTGATAAAATCTGGAACTCGTTGGTCAGGTTCCACAATCATCTAAAATTTGGAAAACATGGTAATGCAATGGTTTTTAAACAACTAAAAAAGAAACAGAATACAGTGGTGACCAATTTTCAAATATAAAATTTACAAATAGGTGGTGGTTATAACTTTGAATCTGAAGCTTATTAAAAATTGCAGCAGAGGAGGAAAATACCAAGTGCACATCCAATGGAAGATCTGTCACCGGGCGCAGTGCGTCAACAACCAGAGGCCCTATGGTAATATTTGGCACACAACATCACAGCTTAATTATCTAATTTGATTGAGTAAAAGAAATACAAGAACAGAAAAGTCTTCTTCAGTTGTAATAGAGAACTACTATTAGGAAAATTTAGAAGCATAATATTAAGAGCGGGTTGAAAGCAACAAAATAACGAATGTGGCGATCAACTAGGCAAAATTAATCTTTCTCAGAGATCAGGAACAGGAGCCAACTTGTACTAATATCATAAGACCTCAGGCATTGCAAAGAACAAATATCATAAGACCTCAGGCTTGCTTATCTTGCGAATTTAATCCAACTTGTACTAACACAAGTACATTTAAATGCATATAACGATTTTTTATTTGTAATCATGATGTTACCGAGAGTGCATAAAAAACGCTCTTATTGGCCAAGTGCTTTAGAGAGACAGAGGAATAGAATAGGAAATACAAAACATACAATTTGATACAAACATATTGGAAAATAATCCAAATCACCATTGAGCCAATTCTTCCTAATATTTCATTCAAACAAACTTAAATATATGTATAGTTAGATCTAATTAGATCATAAAAAAAAAACTCGTTATATCTCTTAGAAAGCATACTTGCAGAGTTGTTAATGAAATCATCTGTCCATCAGAATTCAATCGGTTCACGATGCTAGAATCCTGATAAAACTTGAAAACTATTTCTGGTGATTGATGAAGTATGTGATAATACTGTTGTACAAACGCATTTCCAATCTGTAAAGTCAATAGCAAAATGTCAGATTTTAGCAAAGGAATTAGACACTTATATGGGACTATTCATACCACTTGCGGACTTGGAGAAGGTACAGGGGATGTAGTGGGCAAAGCCATCTTTGATGCCCGGAAAACCTTCAGAATCTTGACCTCCCACTCTATTTGCACCAACAGGACTACCATCTTCTGCAAGAATCTTGAGCTAGACAGGAGCAGCCAGAGTTAGTGGCTGATTAAGCAACAAAGCATATGTTAGTGGTTTTCCATGGAGACCACAACCAGGAACCAAGTGAAAAAGCCAGAGGGAAGCATAATCCAGACAATCACATAAAAGAGATTGAATTGAAAGACAAGACAAAAAAGTACACGTAAAGCAATGTCTCCAACTGCTAGAGGGTTCTCCTTCTAACTTCGAACAACTTTAAAAATTAGAATTCTGCTCAAACTTTGTGCCAAAGATAGCACTCATACAAGTTTACATCAAATTAAGTTAGATCATTTTTTTTCCATTGCAGAAAACAAAGAATTCCAATTCTGGCTCAACAATAAGTAACACTATCACCATATAAAACATGCATGGCATTCTTGTAATATAGAGAAACATGAAGCACTTTCATGTACAACCAAATACTTCACATACCTCAACTCGAGGAAGGGGTTTCCCAACAGTGCCTGCCTTTCATGCACCGTGCAAAGGATTGGATAGTGCCATAACAAACTACAAAGTGCCATAATAATCAGTACAAACTATAGCTTACGCTTGTTGGCATTGAAAAGGTTAGTGCAACTGATATAGATTAAACCATCTTTTAAGAAATCAAATAGTAGGCTGGAAAACGCAAAGGGAGAATGAATATGGAGAAAACCTATACAACTAATTAAACCATCTTTTAATTACTCCATTAATTAAATCTATACAACTAATCATTATTAATCAAATTACTAGCCTACTAAACCTTACCTCCAACTTATAAATCAATTCCAAGATTAATTCCCCACATATCGACGAAGTCATCACATAATCCTTAATTAACAATAACTTATTCAAACCAAGTAACCCTTGCATCAATGGAACCCAACCAAAATGGTATAAACTCCTCCATGAACTCACGGCAAAACACAGCCAAAGACCTATGCCAACACCACACCCAAACAAAGACAACAAACAACTAACCTATCTACCACCACTCACGGCACATAAACTTTAAAAACAAACAGACATCAAACCTGGATGATGGCCGATGACAGCTAGGTTGCGTGAAGGAAGAGTCGCGAGTGACAGGGCCGCAACTTAGATCAGAGAAAGGATGGGGAAAGGATCACCAGTGCCGGTCGAGTGAGGAGGAGATCCGGATGAAGTTACTCCGGGGGTGTCACTCGCTCGAACTGAGGTGAAGGACGGTCGACCGGCCGAGCGGCGCTCGGCGTCGCTCGCGCTTGCGGCGCCACAGGAGGAAGAAGAAGAAAGGATCGTCCGTGTCTGGCGCTCAGCGATTGACAAACGAGCACGGATAGGATCGCACCGGCGAGGGCGGTGCGGCCGGCGACGAACCTTGGCGTCGACGATCCGAGAGAGAGGAAGGCAGTGGCACATGGCTTCGCGTGAAGGAGCTCGGCGTCGAGAACGTTCGCGACAGAGAGATGGGGGGCCTGGTGACCATTGCCCGCCGGAGATCAGGAGGCGCGGGCGAAGGGCGGCACAGCGCGATCGCGAGGAAGGGCTGCAGCTTCGGGCGGAGAGGGGAGGGGTTCGGCGGTTTCACTAGGGCACGGGGAGGTGCTTAAATAATTCTCAACTTTTTCCTTAACTAATTTATATATATACATATATTTCAAAAAAAATCAAACTTCAATAGTTTGTGCGACGAGAACTTCAATAGTTTGTTATTTTTTTTGTAGTCGGATATCCACCGTTGATTTTATTTATTGATTGAACAGCACAACAATACAACAACAACAGTTTAATATAACTGTTGTCTATTGTCATAATAGACAACAGTTTATTACATCAGTTGTTGTAAATCTCGCCTATAGACAACAGTTATTTTATAACTGTTGTCGTTGAGTATACATACGACAACATTTTGTTATTACTGTTGTCTTTTTACGTATACAGACCAACAACAACAACGGTTAATACTAAAACTGTTGTTAAATTGACATAAGACAACACTTTATCAATAAACCGTTGTCGATTATGTGTTGTTGAATGCAAAAATTCTAGTAGTGCCCTTACAACTATGGCTCGGCGGAGCTTCCATTATTATCCTCCCGACTAAGCGAGGCCTGGTTCAGTGGAAACCAAGCAAGCAGGATCGACATCTTTTGATATTATCCTTCCAACCGCGGGTGCTTGAACGATTCCCCTATTGAATCCCACCCTATCTCCTATCGACACACATAGACTCTCCTATGTCACATGACAACCTCTCGGCAACCCCCAATCAGTGGCCAAACACAACTTCTTGTTTGTGCACACAGCACACAGCCTGAGGCTTTCCATCGTCGTTGATGTTGCAAAGAAACCCAAAAAACAAAAAAAAAAACAAAGGAAACCGATTAATTTTGAGATAGATAGCCTTCTCTTATTTCTTATTTAACTACCGAATAAATTTAAAAGAATAACTTATGCATATTTAGAAGTCGTTATTTTTTTTAATGATTTTTTTGAATATTTTATTATTGTACTATACCATGAAAGAATAGTTGAACACTCTTTTATTATAATTGTATTTTCCATGAAATTTGTGTAGGGTAGAAGAGATTTTCCTTGAAAATGATAACAATTGAGAGGCAAAGAGGATAGACAACAATTTTAATATATTTTTTATATGCAAATAGTATCCTTTTAATTTTTGTTGTTATTCGTCGCTTAGGCTATCCTTTTAGCCTACTTAAACATTAGGTTAGAAGGATAACAAATTCTCACTAAATGAGGAGTATCTATTCCTGCGGAATACATCAATTAATTGCATTTGACTTAGTTAGTATTAATATAAATATTTATTTTAATAAATATTAAAATTATTTTTTAATAGATATAAAATATTTTATTGAATATATCTCTCCTATATAAAAAAATTATTGTATCAAGATAAAATATTTTTTATAATTTATTTATTTATGTATAAAGGTAAGTCTGATTATACTAAATCATTGAAATGAAAGATATTAATTTATTTTTGCTATGATAGTGGCCAACAAGCATCCATCATGCTTTAAATCTTCTCTTTCTTGTCACTTCATTCTGTGACTCTCCTGCCTTTTTTATTTTAAACAAACAATTTTCACACCATACACCTCTTAATTGCTTTTGACCAAATAGCAATCTAATCGTAGGTTTGTAGGCTATTCGTGAAGATAATTAAAACTTATGGTCTATTAATTAGTTTTTATAGAGGGATAAAATATTATTTTATATTTGATTTTATTTTATTATATTTGATATTAGACAGATAACTATTTATCTGATAAATTTAAAGTATAATTTGAAATTACAAGCTTGGAGTTTACGAGCTTAACGACGGACCAGTAGAATAGTCAGAATTTTTAATAAGAGGGGACGAATTTAATAAATTAATAAAAATAATACAACACAAAAAAATATATAATAAAAGTCATATATTAACTTCATATATTTTTACAATATCACTCCTCGAGTTCATACTTTAAAAATGTTATAATAACTTCATCGTCAACGGTATCAAACACATCTCGTTTAATATATGGTATCAAACAATCATTTACCATATCATCTCCTAACCGATTTCAAAGTGAAATTTTTGATTATTTTCATTGGTGAAAACACAATTTCTACAGTTGCAGTTACAATAAATAATAGCAATGCTAATTTTAAAAGTAAAGATACCAAAGTATACAGTCGATGTTTCTTCAATTGAACCATCCTTTTAGCAAGCTGGCTAATCCCCACAACCTCAGAAAATTGATAACTACTTCGTATATCAAAAATAAAGTTATCATGTGCTCAAGGTGCATTAACTCTATCGAGAGAGAATTTGATGGATAAAACTGAATAAACTGATGCAATTTTCTCTTATCATAAGTAAACAATGAATTTGATGGATCAAAATAAGTCATACATAACAACAATTCTGTGTTCACCTCGATAAACTGACTGTTCAACTCTTGAAGTTGCAAATCCATCACTTCATAAAATGTTTCAATGGGGTAAAAGTGAAGATTTGTCCTTCATTCAATATTTCATATTGATCTCCCATGGAAGATGAATAAGTCGTCCATATACAAGGTGTATTGAGGCAATCTATGGTTCGTGGAACTGTGTGTTTTGATATTTGGCCAAAGAGTTTAAGTTAAGTTCACCCTTGTATTTGATATGTGTATTTGAGTGTGCAGATTTGCATGATACACATAGACTTAACTTGATGACTTCGGGTCCCGTGAAGGATGACATGAGGATGAGTTGTGGGCTTGTATGCATCTGAGGGACCGTGGATAAGGCAACAACGATAAGCTGAGGGAATCGTACTTCGAGGCATACGAGAAGGCTGACATGTGGAGACAAGCCTCGGGCTTGTGTTCATCCGAGGTACGAGAGCCAAAGTCGAAGAAGACTTGAAGGCAAGAGTCAAGATTGCAAAGGAAGAGTCAAGTGAATCGTAAGGGTCGGGGTGCTGAGTGAACTGTACTCGGGAAGGGAAACCCTAGGTTTAGGGTTTGGGCAGTCGACTACTGCTGGGAGCAATCGACTAATAGAGGACAGAGAAAGATCAATCGATTGATCTTCTGTGCAGTCCAATGGTGTCGGCTGGAATTCGAACGTTGGACTGTAATGTTCGAATTTCACTGGAGCAGTCGATTGGTGTTGGCACCAGTCGACCGGTAACGGCTAGTTTAGCCATGAGCTCTATTTAAGAGAGCTCGGGTTGGCTAGCTTGGGTTGACGAAATTAGTTTTGGTTAAAAGCCAATTAGTAGTCAGAGGTCTTGTGCGAGTTGCGACGAGGTTTCTCCACCCATAAGGAGTTACGCGAGCTAGCCGGAGGATTTCCGGGAAGTCATCCATCGACGAATCGGGATCGTCTATCTTACAGACTGTCATAGAGTAGGAGTTTTATCTCAAAATCATGTTAAATTGGTTGGTATTCTTCTTTGTTAGTTTAATTTATTGTTATTTCGCTTGCGCACTAACAATTATAGGAAGAACCGATCGACTTGGGGGAATCAAGTTATTCACCCCCTTAGTCAACATCTGATCCTCTACAAGTGGTATCAGAGCGAAGGTTCACTCTTGTTGGACTAACCGCCAAATGAGCAAAGAGCTAGAAGAAATGATGCTTGAAAGAGAATGGGGGGACGACATCACCATTCCACTCCATATGATCGCGAGAGCTTCGACTATTGGAGGTTGCGGTTGAAGACATGGTTCAATGTGGATTGGGATTTAATGATCACCATCAAGAACCATATTAAGTCCCAAAAGACAAGCTTGGGAAAAAGCTCTGACCAAGATATTGGACCAAGGAGCAACAAACACAATCAAAGGTAAATGAGAAGGTAATCTAAATATTGCTTATTATTTTACCTAATGATGTGATTAGTCGTGTAGGTAAGTACAAAAATGCTCATGAGCTATGGAGCAAAATGATAGCTCTTCATGAAAATCCTATACAAGCACAAGAAGAAGAATAGCCCAAGGAGATGGGTTTAATGGTCTCAAGAAGAGGAGAAGGATCAATCAAATGAAGAGATGAGCTCAACATCCTAGGTGGAGAATAAATTAGATGAAGAACCATCCACCTCCTCAAGTGAAGAAGAAGTAGAAGAAGTTTCCATTTCAAGGATTGAGGGGAAGGAGAGATCATCCCTAATACCGGAGCAAGAAAAATCCTCCACCTCCACCAAAGCAAAATCCAAAGACCACATTATTTGCTTTGAGTGCAATAAGAAGGGACACTACAAGGATATATAATTATTCATTGGGTAAGAAAAAGGAGGTAAACCCTAAACCCAAGTCAATTCTTTTAAAATTTAATATGGGTTGTAGGGAAAAGAAGAAGAAGAAGCACATTAAATGTTTCACATGTAGTGAGCTAGGACACTACCACACCAAATGCTCAAGAAAAGAAAATTTTAAAAAGTCGGAGCATTTGAGGAAATGAGAGAAGAAGGAGAAGAAGAAAAACTCACATCAAGGGGGAGCTACAAGGATAAGGGAGGTAATCCCTAATTTGAAATGTAATTCAAATTTAAATTCCTCCATGCATGCTATAAATAATACTTATTATTTACCCATACAAAATTTTGGTTTTAAATATTATGATAGAAGTAGGGTAATATTGTAAATTATAACCCTAAAAGACTCATGTATCATGATAATACCATTAGACCTAAGGACCAATGCATTAATCCTAAAAATGAGAGACATATACCTAGAATGGGTAGGTCTAGGAATGCCCAAGGTGGATATGTTGATTCTAGGTTTAAGAACCTAGAAAAGGGAAACTCAAGTTTTGAGAGCAAAACTTGAGAAATTAGAAAAAATCCTAGATAGATTCACTATTGGATCTAAGAGGTTAGGTATGGTGTTGGGGAGCCAAAAACCTAACAATGATAGATCGGGTTTGGGATACCGATTTAGATCCTCAAATGCCAATGAAAGAAATATATGCTAGGTAGCATATAATTATGTTAAGAAGGAGAAGTCCAAAAATGACAAGGGAGTATCATTTAAGGGCAAAAAGGCCCTAACTAAGGATAAGGTGTCCAAGGTTAAAGGAAGAAGTGCTTAACCAAGGATAAGGTGTCCAAGTTTAGGATAATTAGGTTTGTAGGCCAAGAGTCACCAGAAGTACATCGGTGTGACCTTGTGATTATAAATGAGTCACCTAAGAAGGTGGCTAGGGTTAAGAGATCAAGAGGGAGCTCTAAGAGTCAAACTGAGACCCATGGTCAATGGATCGGGAGGATATCTCCCGGAAGTCTAGATAGACCATGGAGTGTGCCAAAGATTTGGAGACGGACTTAAGTCTCTATCATTGGGTTTTGACACATCAGGTTTATGTTTCATGCATGAAAATATTACATTGGGTCATGTTGCATAAAAATTGATTGTTGACGTATTGATGTCATATAGACCAATGCTAAGAATGCATTATGGTTCGGTATTGACAGATAGATCAAGAGGAAGTCAAAACTAGGACTTTAGATCAAGGTTCAATTGAACAATTTAGATGGTTTCAGATTTTGTGTCAATCATGGGATGGGTGATAGATACATTTTTTAATGTATTTTTCCTAAGTAGACACGGGTATCACAACCTCTCCATAAAATTTAGGAATTTTTAGAGATTTGAGAAATTTCTGGTGTATTTCTGAATTTGGGACAGAAATGCTAAAATAGGCTAATATCAGGGTATCAGTCGACTGGTGCAGAGGTCAGTCGACTAACAATTTGTAAGGTTTTTTTTATGAGGTCAGTCGACTGTCTCAGTCAACTGATACAGGATGAAATTATTTTCAGCAAAGTTGAAAAGTGTTTTGATGATGTCAAATATGTGTATAATCTTATGAGGGGTTATTACACCATGCTTATGATCATTAGAGGGTTAAGAATTCAATAATTAAGAAATTGTTGGAGTTTTTTTTTTATGTGTGGCAAAGGAGAAGAAGTGTTACGTTTAAGTGAGAAATCAAACACGCCTTTATAAAAAATTCTAAGTTAAGGGTGAGCTTAGGTGAAGGGAGAGTATTGTTGCTCATTTATTAGCAAAGGGATAGCCTTATGATAAGTTCTTAAAAAGTCTTTGTAAGTCCAATGTAAAGGGAGTCTTGGAGAAGTTTTTAAAAAGCCGGTTTGATAAAAATCTAAACTCATGGGGGGAGTTTAGGTGTGGGGAAAATCTTATGATAGGATTCCATGTATGTTTGCATATGCATTGACTATGTAAGTTTAAGGTGTAGCCTTAGCAACATAAGTCCATTTGGTTATTAGCATGATTATTTGCTATTTGTTTTTCCTAACTTAAACGTATTGTCAAACATAAAAAATGGAAGATTGTTGAGGCAACCTATGGTTCGTTGGAGCGTATGTTTTGATGTTTGGGCAAAGGATTTAAGTTAGGTTCACCCTTGTATTTGATATGTGTATTTAAGTGTGCAGGTTTACAGGATACACATAAACATAGCTTGACGACTTCAGACCGGTGAAGGATGGCATGAGAGTGAGCCGTGGGCTTGTATGCATCTGAGGGATCGTGAACAAGGCAACAACAATTAGCCGAGGGAAGCACACTTCGAGACATAAACGAAGGATGTCATGTGGAGACAAGTTGCGGGCTTGTATGCATCCGAGGGACGAGAGCCAAAGTCGAAGAAGGCTTGAAGGCAAGAGTCAAGGCTGCAAAGGAAGAGTCAAGTGTGTCGTGAGGGTCCTGTTGGGACCGATTGGCGAGCTAGAGGGGGGTGATTAGCTCCGATTTGCTCTTTGATGATTTGTTACGGCGGAAGACTCGAGCAAACGCTAACACAAAGGATTTACTTGGTATCCACCCCGGTCGGGTGACTAATCCAAGGATCCACTCTCCTCACACTCTCATGCACTATGAAAGTCTCCTTCTTGAGGTGGAGAAACCTCTTACAAGCTTGTTACAAAGATACAACAAGAACAAAGCAAATACAAGATAAAATCTTACAAGATTTACAAATAAGCTCACACTTTGCTTTCCTTGTTATCTTCAAGCTTGTGATTGCCTCTTGGACCTTGGAAATGCAGCAGCAACGAGCTCCAAGGCTTCCCTTGAAATGGCAATGTAGTTAGAGAAGAAGAGGAGAAGTTCTACAGCCAAAGACCTGCGCGAAAACCCTTATACCCGACGCCTAGGGTTTGGTAATCGATTAGCCAATCGATTACCACGTAGGATTTAGCCGTTCAACGGCTAGTTTTCGAACGGTAATCGATTAGCCAATCGATTACCCAATCGATTCAGAGCTTCTCTGTTCTCTCGCGCAAACTCTGTGATCGATTACCCCAATCGATCAAGAGACACCTTAATCGATTGACCAATCGATTAAGGAAGGCTGAATCGATTACTCAATCGATTCAGCTACCTTCTATCCTCTTGCATAAACTTCCCTAATCAATTCAGCTACCCAATCGATCACCCAATTGATTGAGTCCAACTTAACTTGTCTCCACAAGTCTAGGATCCCCTACCAAGTGTCCGGTCAACCCAGTTGACCAACTTGGATTTCTCCTGCCTAGCTCCCAGCTCGGACTTACCCTGGTTCCCAACCAGATTCGCCTAACCCTCGAGTTAGGTCTAGTCTCTCGGTAGACTTCCACCTTGTCAGCATACGATCTCCCCGATCCATCTGGACTTCACCTAGTCCCACTAGGTCTTTTTCCATGCCAGCGTACGATCTCCCCGATCTACCTGGACTTCACCTAGTCCCACTAGGTCTTTTGCCTTGCCAGCGTACGATCTCCCCGATCTACCTGGACTTCACCTAGTCCCACTAGGTCTTTTGCAGTGCCAGCGTACGATCTCCCCGATCTACCTGGACTTCACCTAGTCCTACTAGGTGTGCCTAGTCCCACTAGGTCTTTTCCCGTCAAGCCTCCAGTCAACCTTGACTCACTTGACTTCCTACGACATTCAAACATTATTGTCACATACAAACATCAATGTCAAACATCGAAACATACGACCTCAAGCTCACCCGAGCTTTGTCAAACTAGGTCAACTCTGACCTAACCAAGATTGCACCAACAATCTCCCCCTTTTTGATGTTTGACAATATGTTTGAGAAAGACTAAACCCTATTAGCCTTTCAATTTTCTCCCCCTTTGACACACATCAAACACTCTCCCTGAGAGTCTATATGGTCAAAGGTATACCTAATGAAAATCCCATACTTTTCATTGAACCTATGCTCAACCTTGAGCACTCATGAAGATTCCCAATCTCCATTCATTCACTTATTCCAAAAATAAAAATTCAAGCACATGTTGTTAAGGAAGATCTCCCCCTCAAAACATGCTCTAAACCTCTATCATTGCACCAACAATGATTTTTGAGTTCCTAAACCTTTAGGAAAACTTAACTTGAGGTAATTGAGATTTTGAAATTCAAAATTTGAATCAAAATCTCTCCTTAACCCTTAAATGTTCACCAAACCATTTCCCTTTTTGATTTCACAATGAAATTTACCCAAATATACTTATAAAAGTAATTCTAGGGTTTAGGGATTGGTAGGTTACTCAAAAATGGGTTATTGGACTGAAAATAGACATTTTCAGTCTCACCAATCGATTGGTGTTGGGAACCAATCGATTAAACTAGCCTTAATCGATCAACGGATCGATTACGGCTGACTGTAATCGATCAAATGATCGATTACGCGAGCTTCTGTGCTCGCAAAAAGATCGACCAATCGATTGACCAATCGATTGGCTATGGTCCCAATCGATCACCTGATCGATTGGGAGTTTCTGAAATCTGAAAACAATTTCAGATCCGAAATTCAGAAACCCCTAAATAATTCTACAAAATTCGAAAAATTCTAAAATTTTGTGTAGACATTATTTATACCATATACTATCAAGGAAAAATAATTTTCTATGAAAATACCTTCCTTTTTCAAAGATTGACACAAAATTGGAAACCATTGAAATATTTCAATGTTTCACTCTATTTTGTATCCAATTCATCAATGATGAGATCTATCAAAAGATAGTCTTTACCAAGGTTTTCCAAGATAGTTTTGAAATAGTTTTCAAAAATAATTTCCAACCATATTCCTTGGGCCAAATGCACATGACTTGTACATTAGCTTTCCCAATGATTGGAGTTCATTGAACTTCATGTTTTGACGAATCTAAAACTCAATATGATGTACTTTGTCAACACCTTGAGTTTTGTTCATCACCCTAACATCTCACTTGTTTCTAATGTGTCTTAAAAATACACACAAGTCAACTTATGGTCTTAGTGAGATGTGAAAGCCATATTCTCCCTAAACTAAGGGTTCATGCATTTCCATCTAGGCATTATAAACTTTGATCATCCACCTAGGATGTCAATTAATGTCAATGTCCTTAACTTCAATAAAAATTGATTTATGCATGATTAATGACTATGACATGCATCATATTAGAGTTTAAATAATATTATAACTAGATGATGCATGTATGACATGACATGTAATATTTTCATAATAAATATGAATGATGAAATATGATGTCATGGCATGTGATAGGGCATACAAAACATGGCATAGTAGCATAAAAGAATATACCTAGATTTCCTATCTAAGTATCAATAACTCATCGCTAAGCCATTGATAATCCTAAATTTGCCCTAATTTCCAAGATAATGTCAAAACCCCCCAACTTGGCCTATCTTTGGATTCTAACCTAGTTGTGCCAACTTTATCAAGTTTAATCCTTCAAAAATATAGTTTGGCACAAATTTACTCCTCCTAGAGTAAATAAATGAATCCTTCATTTTCAAGGGTAGTAGTTCCTTGAAAATGTCCCAAAGTGCCAACTTCATCAAGGTTGGGTTAACTACCCTTCCAATTAGAGTTGACACTCCCTAGACCTATCTAGGGTGTGGTGAACACACTCTTAGGAACTCAAAATCTATTGGTGCTCCTTGGGTGTTCTAGGTATTCACTAGGGATGACTTCCCTTAATACCTTCCTAAAGACTTTCTTAGGCTTCTCCGAAGCCTTAG
The DNA here is from genome assembly GCA_024364735.1 of Boesenbergia rotunda. Taxonomy (NCBI): domain Eukaryota; kingdom Viridiplantae; phylum Streptophyta; class Magnoliopsida; order Zingiberales; family Zingiberaceae; genus Boesenbergia; species Boesenbergia rotunda. The sequence goes on along the minus strand of JAGFNQ010004768.1, from coordinate 199,664 downwards.
TCACCTTTGTCTTGTCTTGGTCAACTCTAGGGATGGCTTCCCTTGTGACCTTGACTTGACTCTTAGACCTAGATTTAGTTCCATATTTGTATGGAACTCTATGATAGGATAGACCATCATCCTTAGTCTTAGGTTTGTACCCCAAGCCTTTCCTGCTTCTAGAGGGTCTTTGATTTCCTAAATCTATGTTTTGATCCTTAGATCCCTTAAATAGATTTTCTATTCTTTTGAGGGATTTTTCTAATTTATCAAGTTTTGACCTCAAAACTTGATTTTCTATCATTACCTCCTTAAGGCTTGGTTTTCTAATATAGCCTTGGTGATTTTTCTTTTTGGCCTTATATTGGGTAGGTTTGCCCTTAAATGATCTATTTTCCTTAGGTAGGGTAGACCTAGCATGGAGAGCTCTATAATTTTCCTTTGGGTTCTTATACCTCCTATTTTCATGATAAATAGCATTGAAATGATAATAATTTTTTCTAGCATGCATATTGTCATGATTTAAATAAGTACCATTACCTAATGGTACCTTAGTGTTACTCTTGGAGGCTCCCCCTTGACTTGAGCTCCTCCTTTTAGCCTTGGTCGGATTCTTCCCCTTTGGACATTGATTTCGATAATGTCCCTTTTCTTTGCATGAGAAGCACACAATGTGCTTATTATCCTTCTTTGCCACGGAGCCGACCTCCTTTGACTTCTCTTTGGTCTTGGGTGCCACTAGCACCTTCTTCTTGACCAATTTGGGACACTTACTCTTATAGTGTCCTCTTTCCCTACACTCAAAGCAAATAATATGATCTTTATTTTTACAAATTGAAATTTTTATACCTTTGCTTGTAGGGGTGTGGCATGAATCTTCACTTGATCCGGAAGTAGATACTTCTTCTTTTTCCGGAATCAATGACCTTTGCTCCCCCTCAATCCTAGAGGTGGAGACTTCTTCTTTCTCCTCATTGACCTCGGATGATGATGTTGACGCTTTTCTTTGATCCGATTCCAATGGCACATCTTGCTCCTCTTCAACCCTTGAAGTGGAGGCTTCTTGAGCTTCATCTTCGGATGTTGAGCACCTCTCAATTTCCGAATCTTCACTTGATGAATCTCCCTCTTCGGATTTGTCTTGATTTGGTATAGTGGAGGGATCTTCATGAAGCCTTGCCAATTTGCTCCATAGCTCTTTGGCGTCTTGAAATTCTCCAATCTTGTCCAAGATGGTGCTTGGCAAAAGATTGACCAATAGCTTGATCACTTTGTAGTTGGCCTCGCATCTCTTGATTTGCTCCTCATTCCATTTGCTTTTCTTGAGGAGCTTTCCTTTTGAGCTTGTTGGAGCTTCAAAACCCTCCATTAGAGCAAACCATTGCTCTATCTCCATCATGAAATAATTTTCGATCTTTGACTTCCAAAGACCAAAATTCGCCTTGTCGAATGGTGGAGGTGCCCTTGTGTCATAGCCAAACTCCATTTTTGAAATTTAAACCCCTTGATGATGACTTCTTGAAATTAGGGTTTCTTCCAACTTCTTCTTCTTCCTCTAGCTCTTGCCCTCTTGGCGATGAGTCCAAATAAGAGCAACCTTGCTCTGATACCACTTGTTGGGACCGATTGGCGAGCTAGAGGGGGGGGTGATTAGCTCCGATTTGCTCTTTGATGATTTGTCGCGGCGGAAGACTCGAGCAAACGCTAACACAAAGGATTTACTTGGTATCCACCCCGGTCGGGTGACTAATCCAAGGATCCACTCTCCTCACACTCTCATGCATTATGAAAGTCTCCTTCTTGAGGTGGAGAAACCTCTTACAAGCTTGTTACAAAGATACAACAAGAACAAAGCAAATACAAGATAAAATCTTACAAGATTTACAAATAAGCTCACACTTTGCTTTCCTTGCTATCTTCAAGCTTGTGATTGCCTCTTGGACCTTGGAAATGCAGCAGCAACGAGCTCCAAGGCTTCCCTTGAAATGACAATGTAGTTGGAGAAGAAGAGGAGAAGTTCTACAGCCAAAGACCTGCGTGAAAACCCTTATACCCGACGCCTAGGGTTTGGTAATCGATTAGCCAATCGATTACCACGTATGATTTAGCCGTTCAACGGCTAGTTTTCGAACGGTAATCGATTTGCCAATCGATTACCCGTGCCCTGAATCGATTACCCAATCGATTCAGAGCTTCTCTGTTCTCTCGCGCAAACTCTGTGATCGATTACCCCAATCGATCAAGAGACACCTTAATCGATTGACCAATCGATTAAGGAAGGCTGAATCGATTACCCAATCGATTCAGCTACCTTCTATCCTCTTGCATAAACTTCCCTAATCAATTCAGCTACCCAATCGATCACCCAATTGATTGAGTCCAACCTAACTTGTCTCCACAAGTCTAGGATCACCTACCAAGTGTCCGGTCAACCCCGTTGACCAACTTGGATTTCTCCTGCCTAGCTCCCAGCTCGGACTTACCCTGGTTCCCAACCAGATTCGCCTAACCCTCGAGTTAGGTCTAGTCTCTCGGTAGACTTCCACCTTGCCAGCATGCGATCTCCCCGATCCATCTGGACTTCACCTAGTCCCACTAGGTCTTTTTCCATGCCAGCGTACGATCTCCCCGATCTACCTGGACTTCACCTAGTCCCACTAAGTGTGCCTAGTCCCACTAGGTCTTTTACCTTGCCAGCGTATGATCTCCCCGATCTACCTGGACTTCACCTAGTCCCACTAGGTCTTTTGCAGTGCCAGCGTACGATCTCCCCGATCTACCTGGACTTCACCTAGTCCTACTAGGTGTGCCTAGTCCCACTAGGTCTTTTCCCGTCAAGCCTCTAGTCAACCTTGACTCACTTGACTTCCTACGACATTCAAACATTGTTGTCACATACAAACATCAATGTCAAACATCGAAACATACGACCTCAAGCTCACCCGAGCTTTGTCAAACTAGGTCAACTCTGACCTAACCAAGATTGCACCAACAGGTCCGAGTGCTGAGTGAACTATACTTGGGAAGGGAAATCCTAGGTTTAAGGGTTGGGCAGTCGACTGGTAGAGCTTACAAAAAGATCAGTCGACTGATCTTCTGTGTAGTCGACTGGTGTTAGCTGGAATTCAAATGTTGGGTTGTAACATTCGAATTCGGGTGGACCAGTCGACTAGTGTTGGTACCAGTCGATTGGTAACAACTAGTTCAACCACAAACTCTATTTAAGGGAGCTCGGTTTGACAAGCTTGGGTTGACAAAATTGGCTTTGGTTAATGGTCAATTAGTAGTCTTTGTACTCAGAGGTCTTGTGCGAGTTATGACGAGGTTTCTCCACCCACAAGGAGCTACGTGAGCTAGCGGAGGCTTTCCGTGTCCACCGACTGATCGGGAACGTCCACCTTACGGACTGTCGAGGAGTGGGAGCTTTATCTCAGAACCATGTTAAATTGGTTGGCGTTCTTCTTTGTTAGTTTAGTTTATTGTTATTCCGCTTGCGCACTAACAATTATAGGAAGAACCGATCGACTTAGGGGAATCGAGCTATTCACCCCTGTAGCCGGCATCCGATCCTCTATAGGGTGACTATCTCATATTTAACATAAAAGAATGAAACTTCATTCGGTAATAAATCCCAACCATCATCTCTCATAGTTTGCAATCGATGTTTGCTTGATCTTACAAGAATCATAGCATTTGCAATGTCTTGATCTTTTCGTTGTAAAACTTGTGATAAATCATTTGTGACTCTCAAGATATTTTTCATTAAGTGCATATGAAATATAAACTCATATTTTTCAATTAATTCCAATAGATTATTTGTCTGCGCCCTTTGCTTGTGATCTTTTCCCTCCTAATAATTGAAAGATACAATCATATCAAACTTAATAATGTATTATAATGTGAACCCCAACGTGTGCTTCCAACTCTTTTTAATGTTTTCTCTTAATTCTTACCTTGTCCAGTGAAGATGTCATCATTGAAAATTCTTGTAATAACTTTTTCATATTGTTTCTCACGAAATATGCCTCTTCACTTGCATAATGCTCTAACAATATTGTTCTATTGTGCAACTATATCAATAAAAAGTAGAAATTCTTATGTGATTTTCTGCAACAGTTATAAATGTAAGTTGTAGTTGATAAGCAAAACAATAAACATAATAAGCAGACTTATTCTCCATCATAATTAAGCTTTTTAAGCCTATTAAATTCTCCTCTCATGTTGCTAGCTTCATCATATCATTGCCCTCGCTAATTAGATATAGATAATCCATATTAGCACAACAAAGAATCAATAGCAATCTTAAGTGATAAGGTAGTAGTGTCGCTTACATGTACAATGCCTAGAAAGCATTCAACAATATTTTCTCTTTCATTTACAAACCGTAAAACAACTGTCATTTGTTCTTTAACATATATATCACGAGTTTCATCAACCAATATAATAGATAATTCATCACCAAGATATACAAGAATAGAATTAGTAGTTAAATAGATAATAGATTTGATAATATCTTGTTGAATATCAGACGATGCCAATTTGAGATTTGAGGGAGCATTGTTCAGTGTAACTCTATTGATATCCTTATTATGGTCAGCAAGAAATCTTATCAATTCAAGAAAATTACCATAATTGAGTAAGTTTGTTGATTCATCATGACCACAAAATGCTAATCCTTGACGCACAAGGAATCTTATGCAATCAATTGATGCTGTTAAATGAACACGAAAATCAGCAACTACTTGACTAGACTGATTGACCAAACAAATTTCAATATGTTGTTTTTGATTCATCAAGTCATAAGCCACCATCATACACCTGTTGTGAATGTTGCTCTGATTTCCAACATGTACATGAAATTTTTATTTCTTTCTCTAATTTTTAAATCTCTCAATAACAAAAGAATCTCCATCACTTTGACCACCATGATCCGTTTTGAATAAATAGCAATAAAGACAAAAGGTCGTGTCTTTTATGATGCTATATTCTAGCCAATTAGGATGAAAACTAAACCATATAGCTCGAAATCTTCGTTTCTCCTTTGAACAAAAACGTCAAAGAAATTCATAATTCTTAGGTTGAAATGAACCTTTTTGCAAATTGTAACATTGAACAATCTCCCTTTCATTAGTATTATACTCAAGGATTTGCTTTCTTAGACCAGGATTAATACTAGGATACTTATTTGAGTCAACATTAGGAGGAGGCGGAGGAGGAGGAGATGACTTGTTTGAAGTAGGTTCATCTCGTATTTTCTTAAAATACCTCAACATTGCTATTTCACCTAATTGATCATCAATATAATATTTTATAAACATAATCACCAATTTAATGATATCATTTCCAACAATTCATATTAAAAAATTAATAATAAACGAAATTGATAAAACTAACTTGAGAGTGAATGATCCTTTATTTTTCACACGTATTGATAGAGATACTGAGTCAAATGTTTATCTTATAAAAAATATTTTTTTAGTTATATAACTATCCAATTTTAATTTTCATCATAAAGACTATTCATTTCATATGCATGTGTTATTATAAGATGTTCGTGTAAATTATATGATGAGTTATCCATATAATAAATAATGTGATTCAATCGATCAAATTTGATTGTCAATAAAATTAATCACATTATTATAACAAATCAAACATCAAATGAACATTTTAATATCGGTAAACATTTGATATACTTGACTAACAAACAAAACCATAAATATATGTAAAATTAGCATTATATATTTTTTAAATACTTAAATCAGTAATTGAAACAAGCAAGAAAATTTCATCTTAATAAAAAATACTTATTATGGAACGCCGACGAAACGATGACGACAACGTTAGCAGCAAATGACAATGGCGCTAGCAATGGCGTGCGACGACAATGACATGGATGGCACCGAAAACAATGTGCGAAGGAAGATTTTGAGGGTAAAATTAGGATTAAAAAAAATGAAAATTAGGGGAGCTAGGAAGAAGAATCTGAGATAAAGAAAAAAGGAGAAGGAATTAGGGGAGGAAGAAGAAAAAAGGGAGAGGGAAAAAAAGGTTCAATGGGAGAAGGGAAAAAAAACTTCAAGAAGGAAAAAAAAATAGTGTCGACAGCTATGTGAGAAAACACAAGAGAAGAAAGAAAAGGATTTACATTGAATTTTAATTGGATTTTTCTAAAAAAAAGTCTAGAAACTTTTAAATTTTATAACTGTCTTTTTTTTTATTTTTTTTCACAATATTAATTTTTCCGCCCTAAAATTTAGGAGGGTAGTCGCCCCCCCTTTCCCAGTGTCGCTACGCCCCTTGACCAACTAATTATGATTTCTAAGGCTACATTTGGTAATGGGTAATCAACTTTGTAATACAATCAGGATTACATTACAAGATTGATTATTTTGTTTGGTATAATTTTAAAACTGTAATGTAATATAATCTGCATTATAAAAGTTAGTATAGTGTTGTAATCTGGATTACAAGGCCAACAACATATAATTTGGATTACATTACAGATTCAATTACATTACAAACTGGATTACATTATCCCTAACCAAACGCAGCCTAATAATCATCTAGCTGCAAGCTTTAGCACAATTCGAATGGTTAAAATTTTATATGAGTTTTTTTTTAATCTTCAATATATCATCTTAATTAATGCCATGTATAAAAATCTATCATTCCCTTCACAATAAAAAATAATAATTTTAAAATAAAAATATATCTTTTAAATTTTACTACTATTCTTGAATTAAGAATATCAAACTTCCTATCTACATTAGTTTTTTTTAATTTCATAGACCTCTTTAAAGATTTATGATTGAATATTAGTGCTTACAATTTAAATGGAAATTAAGAGGCGGAGAGAAAGGACTTCATTGTATATGAGAATTTATTTCCACATTAGTAGTTCTAGGGTAAGTTAGTTGATTTATATTATTGCACGTACATATATGATACAAACAAATGCATAGAGAGGGATTTTCTTTCACTCGTAGGATGAGTAGGGGGTGCAACTCTAGGTCCTGAATTTGCGTTAAACTATATATGTTGACTCACGTACGAATATGATCTGCACCTGTTGAATGTCGAACTTGAATTTTTTTTTACTACTTACTCAAGTGAATAATATATGCATTAACTGATGTTATCCGTAACCTCTCAAGTGAGACAACTGACATTTCGATCTAGACAGTAATAATAGTAAGTAACCTTTAATCGGTTATTTAACACAGACACACAGTCAAAGGAGAGATGCTCTTAGAGAGACTAAATTTAGAGCAAACGAATAAAAACAAAAGCTATAGCAAAAACTCTAAAATCTCTATCCACCTGCACTCTCTCTTGATCTCTTCCTTCGTTGCGCGCCCGCTCGACAGAATTACTAGTTATAGCAATTAGGCATCTTCTTAGTTCGTCATGATCCGCCAGTATTTGGCGGTGATCACGATCCGCTGCTGCATTCTAGGAAACAGATGATCCGAGAGAAACTCGAAGCATAACCGAAGATGGGACAAATGTGTTTAAGGAAACTGCGTTGAATGAAGGTCTCGGTGTCTTAATTTTAGAGCAATCAAGAATCTTTCCCGACTTGGCACCATCACTGCCCGACTTAGCGATTCAGACAACTTACATCTCGACTCAGCATCCATTTGGGAGACTTATTGTCCACTCGGGAGCACTTTGTTCCTGACTCGGCTGCACTTGCCATCAACTTGGGCGATGTTGCGACTACTTCCTAACTCGAAGCATTTGGCTGACTCGACTTGTCATTTGGACTTGACAATACAAAGTAGTCATCTTAAAGATAATCGAATAGTTTAACCTAACTTTGAAGACTAACAATCTAAAATTATATGTTCGAGACATCTTAACGGATAAAATGAAATTAATTTTATATAATTTCAATTTAACTAAAATTTCTCGATAATTTTCGACAGATTATCCAACACATAGCACCTTGCGACTTATATGAAATAGCAATCTTATAATCTATTTGAAATGACAGTCTACGCGTAGGTACGATGATGCTAATTAATACTGCTGGTCTATTTCTGATTTTTTTCAGGGATTGGATGATTTATTTATTTATTTTATTTGATATTGGATAGACAATCATCTATCGGATAAATATAAAATATAATATATAAATATTCATGAAAATAGACTAAAAAAATATTAATCTACAGTAAAATTTAAAATTCGATGCTTTTAATTTTTTTACTGCTGCATTAATGTGTAAAACCTTAATAAAAAGGATGTTATGCGATTTATTTATTTCACATTTGAATAAAAAATTAATAATGCTCCTTACAGACGGTTCATTGAATTACGATTAATTATAGATGAGGATGGAGATATTTTATTATGGTATAAGAGAACAAATTCTCAGTTTCCAACGGCCCTTTATCTCGTGTTTTAATTCGTCGGCGATTATCGGCGAGTCCTTCAATCATCGATCAGACATCATAGGCGGTCTTCGGCCACCACTCCGAACAAAACTATACCCTAGGGGGTATGGTGAACCCGTCGGAGATCGTCGCAATTGCGATCTCGTCGGATGCACCGTCGAATCCGACGAGATCGCAATTGCGACGATCTCAACCGATTCACTGTTCTCCCAGAATATCGTTTGATTCGGGACGATGATCGAAGACTAATGATGATGTCCGATCGACGATCGGAGCGCCGGCGAGTTCAGGAGATGGGGACACGGGATCCTCGGGATAGAGAATCCCGTGTGATGGTATAAGGGCTCTTCGTATGTAAAATTTAGTATTAAAAAAATAATTTTGATATAATACTCAAAATATAATAATAAATATATAAAATATTATTGATAGTGTATCAAAATTATATTTAAATAATTAATAATAATAATAATTTATATAATTTAAGAATATTATTATTATTTAATAAAAAATTAAATTTGGAAGTAATTAATTACTGAAGATTTTAATTTTGCGTTGTATTAATTTTTAATTTTTATTTTTAAATATTTCATGCTTTACTTTTTTATTGACTTTGAGATAAGAATCACTTGTAGAAGTAAAAGCGATCCCAAAACTCTCTTAATTAGATATATCTTTTTTATATATCTATTACCAATGGACACCACGTCCTATTGGATACCATTATAATCATGATTATCCGATTAGAATGCGGGCCCCACACGCCGTGTCAGTCCACCTGTTCTGCTACTTTTTTTAATCGGGAATGAAAATGTTGAGGTCATTTCAATATTAAATATAAAAAAATGTAGGTAACGCACTAAATTTAAGGGTCCTTGTCGGGCCAACGTCTCCATTTGCCTTTGGATTTGGTAGGTCGCAGAATAATACACCTCTGCTCGTGCTTATCTTAATTATCAGAGAAACATTTAATTTACCCCTCGTAATTTATTCATTTTCAAAAATCCCCATGCACTTTCGAAACTACCAAACAAGTCCTGGTTATTTTGAGGAAAGAGACAATTTCCTATCCATTGTGATTTAGTTCGAAAATAATTCATGATTTCTTATTATCAGGAAATTAAAAAAAACATTTCTAATTATTTAGATTGTTAAAAGAACTATCCCTCTTTTAAAATTTTTAAAACAATGTGTAATTCATTTTAGAGCAATTTTAATTAAAGTTAGATCACATTATTTTAAAGTGGAGTAATATGATCTAGCTAAAAAGATTATTTTAAGAACGCATGTAATTTTAATCAAAATTACAAATTTTAAAATAATTTGGATCAAAATTATTTCGTTTTAGAATAATTTTAATTTGTTATAATTTTGATCAAAGTTGACGGAGTCCTCTATGGGAGAACGGACATACTGATTTTGTTAAATTTTGACTCCAGATTTTATGATAATAATATCCACGTACTAACTATTAGCTAATGGATGATTGAGATAAGATGATAAATGGTTTAAGGAAGAAGAGAACTCTCTTTTGGAGAGAAAAAAATTATACATCTTCATCTACCATTAGACCTTATGTAGCTAACGAAAGAGAATATCCATGTAGATTAACATGCTGCCCATGCAAGCTCTCGTGCAAAGGCTAGCTTGTCACATGGGCGGAGAAAGGTCGAGGGGCAGAGAGGACTGCGACGGAGTCATACATCTGGCATGATCATATATATCATTGACTAGGCGTCACATTTAGCTTCGACTATCTCACAATAGGTGGTTATAGCTAGGCAACAGGGTACGATTATTATATATGGATGTCAAGGGTTGTTGTAGGTCGAGATTAAAGAGTATTAGCTTGGCAAATGGCAAAAAACCCTCTACGTAGGAAAGTCGCCAAGCCCGGGCAGAATGGGAGGAAGTTAAACGGAGCGGGGCCCGCAAGAGCACGCCAAGCTCGTGCAGGGCGGTGAGAAGGCGGACGGGATTTTCTGTCCCATGTAGGATCTCTATTTCTCTGTCTCATTCGTTGGCGATGGTCGACGAATTATTTGATCGTTGATCGAACACCATCGACGGTTTTCGGCCGTTGTCCCAAATAAAATTATACCCTAGAGGGTACGGTGAATCCGTCAGGTATCGTCGCAATTGCGATCTCATCGTATTCATCGTCGAATCCGACGAGATTGTAATGCGGCGATTTCAATCGATTCATCATTATCCCAAGATATTGTTTGATTCGAGACGACGATAAAAAATTATCGATGGTGTCCGATCGTCGATCGGACGACTCGTCAATCATCGTCGATAAATATGAAATAGGTCAGATAGAGATCCTCTGAGTCAGAAGATCCCGCCCGGTGAGAAGGACATTAGCCCACGCAGGAGCGATGAGGAAGTGATTAACCCAATTAGCTATTAGATATTTTGAATGTTAAATTAATTATCAGTAGAGTATATTTTGAAAAAGAGACGGGATGATATGAAAATAATGAAATGGACTCGATTGGGTAAATAGGTGTGGGTTGGTAAAAAATAACTAAAATGGGTGGGTTATTGAAAATCGTTGCGTTATAAAATTCACATAACGCCGGCTCCCTTATCCTGACGCGCACGCACGCACTCGCTTTTTCCACCCACTGGTCTCCTTCCCGGACCCACGCACTCGGATTGGGAGTCAATAAATAGAGCAGGAGCGGTAGTCACCACTGCAGCAGTGCGGCTCCCGTTCCTCTTCATCTTCTCTCCGGCGATCGCAAATCGAGCTCCGCGATCCGCCGTAGCCAGCCATCCATGGCGTCCTTCCTCGGCGCCCGAGTCCTATCCTTCCCTTTCGATGCCGCGCGTCGCCGCGACGGCCGGTTGCCGTTCTATCCTAATCTCAGGTGCGAGACGCCTCTTTTGCCTCCTCGAACCCTCATTCTTGCTTTGCTTTCTTCAGCTTTCTAGGGTTAGCAATTGCTTTGATTCAAAGAGAGATCGAGTGAGGAACAATGGGTGTGTGGTAGTGACAGAGTTTGGATGTAATGAGGGGAAGATTATAAGTAGATGAGTGAGTGAGAGAGAACGAGAGGGTTATCCTAGCTGCTACCCGACACACCCACCATTTGTTGTTGCGATCAGGTTTGGGTTTGATCGCCGACTCGGGAATGGGAAGAAGACGAGGCACGTGGGGAGTCCTCCCCCGTCCGTGGCTTCCCCCACCATGAAGCGGGATTCCCTGCCCGATCCCAACATCAAGGTCTGTTCTCCTTCACCTCGTTTATGAATTGCAGCGGCTGTGCCGTTCTAATGTGTCTGCACATATGCCAAGCAGCTGCTCCATTTCGATTTTGTTCATGTTTCTTCTTGTTGATCTTATGTTTGTCTTTTACCTTCTCTATGTTTCTTTCTTAGCTAATTCTTTTTTATTTTATTCCTTGGCTACACGGGAAACGCTAATTTTCAGATACTCAAGATTGCCAGGGAAAAATTTGCACAGGAGATCTCCGTCAGGTCTGATGATAAAGATGTTTCACTAGCCAAGGTAACATGATGTCGTTTGCCTGGCCTGCGACTCTAAAATCTATAACACCTGAATCAGATGTATGCAAATTAAGGTGCACTTGTAGCAAAGCTAATCTTTTGACAACATAACCTTTGGTAGTAAGTAGTAGTCTTCAAGGAAGCACGGTACAAGCTACAAGTTTGACTTGTGACCAAATAATCTGACTCCATTTGGAGCAAAACGTGATTATGCTCACTACGCCTCTCCATTGCCTGCCCACATCATGTGGAAGGAAGATAAATCAGGGAGGACTTTTGGCTTGCTGAGTGGCCTCCTAAGTGAGGGGGTCCCCTGCATGGGGCAACTCCATGATTTGAATCCGAGACCCATTGAACCAACTCCTTACCCTAGTACCAACTCGGCTACCTCGTGGGGCGGGGGCAAAAAATTTCCGACTCCTTGAACATTATGAACATGGAGCAAGTTGGGTCCCAGATAGACAATTATATTTCAAAGTTGGTAGATGCAATTAGTTTTTTCTTGTTTGTTTTATGGCACACGGAAGAATATGCTGTACTATGCTCAATTTATGCAATTTATTATGTTCATATTTATCCACACGATGACAACTATCCTAGCTTCCTTGTATATGCCCTACTATAAAATAACACCAAATATACTATTTTTTATTTTATTAAAAAAATTGCTGACGTGTTGATTGAATTCATATGTTGCATTTCTTTACCTGGCCTACTATTTTTGTATTTGCTATTTAGGACTGGATGCAGTTTGCCCAACAAGGAAGATATTGTTTCTTACTTCTTGCATAGTTTTGAAATCTTGTAAATTTGTTAATATTTATACATTTTATTTATGGTTGCTCTTAAGACTAATAAAATCGCACAATTTTCAGTTTAGCCATCCCAATATTCTTAGTGTGTGTGCGCACGCGCGCGCTCGAGTCCTAGATTATAGTGCTAAATTTCCTCAAGCTAGGCTTCATGTCAGACCAAACCCTTTATTCTTGAATATCAACAGCATAGTTCTTACATTTTAATTCTAACTAATTGATGCTTTTGAGAATTTACATATTCATCAGGACTATATGACAGAATTTTATCTCACCTATATTTGGCATTACTTTATAGAGGTACATTACTCATCCTGTCATGTGAAGAAAAACACAAAGAGCAGATTAGTGATCCCAGCACAACATACCTAAAGGACCACAACACACCCTAGATAAGTAACTCCTCTCATGACAGCTCACCAACCAAATACAGAAACATTGGTCAAGAAGTAGTTTCATATCATCACAATTTATCAGAAGATAAAGAAAAAAGAAAAAAATCTCTATCTTAATTACATTAACAGTTAAAAGCCTGCTGCATATGTGGGAATTTTTTTTTGGAAATCTTCTGATCCTTAACATCAGCACATAAAACTAAATTGCCTAAACCTTTAAATTATCTACCATCTACGATGGAATATACTGCCATAAATATATAACTTTTCTTCAGCTATGCTTAAAACAGCTGCTCTTATTAGTCAGGTGGAAGCGTGCATCTTATTTGTGATCACAGTGTGTAATACACTAGCAAAATATCTCTTTTCCAGTATATTTGCATTCTACCAGTTGTATGACACACAAAGTAATGATCATCTGTGAATATTGACTCATGTCTTGTTATAGGCTTTGTTACTTGTTGCTGCTGAAGATGAAGCTTTCATGTCACTGAATCGTGACATGGATGCACGGTCAGTGCGGAATGAAAGGGAAGTTGCAACCAATCAATTTAGTGATCAATTAGAAGTTGATTGTGTGGAAGATATTTCCTTGTCCGGAAAGAGCATATCTGGGTGGTTAAATGAGTTGGATGTGATAGCAAAACAAGTTGAAGCAGAATTAATTTCCAGAGACATAGGTTGCCATCTACTTGAAATCTTGGAGGCTGTTAATTTTGTTCTCTTTGAATCAAGAAGTTTCAAAAGATTTTCTGTGCTAGTAGATTCAAAATTTTCATACCTGCATACGGTCATTAGCACTGGATGTGGAAGCAGTAAGTTTTTTCTAGCATTCACTTCAACCTTCAATATTATAGCAAATGTTATTCCAGCTCATACGGATGAGGAATCTTATTGTTTCAACAGATATAATGTTCAGTGTTGTATATGTTGAAGTATGTCAAAGGCTTGGTGTTAACATTGTGGGCTCTAAGGTTGGGGAAGATTTTCTGATTTGGCCACAATCAGGAAATTCAGTGGTGCGTTTTCCTCTTTTTGTATATTTGAAGGCAACGAGATTTATATTTCATTTATTTGAAGGTATCTTAGATTGCATTGTAGTAAAGAAAATACATGGCACTCATTTGTTTCAGTTGTTCACTCATTTGGCTATTTCCTTCTAAATGAGGAACTAACAAGTTTTAGGCCCAAAACTTTTGATTTCTTTCTTCATCTGGTACGGATACCAGCTTTTGACAGATTACTCACTTTAGTCTGTGAATATTTCTTCTTTGATTATTCTTCAATATCTACCATAAGTGCCAAGCCTCTGATATCTTTTTCGCTTTGTTAGTATCCATCCTTAATGGTTTCCATGTCAAAAACTTAACCTAAGGCCTAAGGTATTTCCTGTGATTCACTAATATCTGCTACTTGATTGCTTTATTCCTCATACTTTTCCCCCATCTTTTATAGGAACTTTTCAGTATTGCTTCTGGACGTAGCCTGTTTGCTACCATTAATGGCAAATGTGTAAAGGATCCAAGATCCATGGCTTCTGAAATGGACAGCCACTCAGTTTCAAGACTTGATATTGCCACTAAGAGAGATATTATTGGCATTGCTCTCGCTAATCTGATCGTATGCATCTACATAAATAGTGGAATGCACTTACACATATGATGAGCCTTTTGGTTTCTTTATGATCCTATCATATTCCTTGCCATTTGCAGAGATTTTATTGGAAACGGGCTTCAAAGGTAAATCACGGCTTGATGTTAACTTCTCCACTTAAACCTGTTTATCCGGGAAATGACAAAGCTGGCATGGGAGGAATTTTGGATATTCCACTGTTGCGGCCCCAGGACCTCAGGTATATTCTATGTTTCCATCATATTTGTTAGTCATGATGATCACTAAAGACATTCTTATTCCTTACCACTTCATAGGGTTGTAATTGGGCTGAGCCGATTCTTCTGACCAATTTCAAACTTATTTATGTGTGTTACTGAGCTTGATAAATTTTTTATTAAAAGTCTTATTGAGCTAAGCTTGTCATCGACTTAAAACTTATTTAAGACAATTATCTAATAAATAGATGAGCTTTTACTAAAGAATATTGAATTTGTTCATGAACATCCTCTTTATTTACAACCCTAGCACTTCATTTTATTGAAAATCGAATATATTGTCTCATGAAGCTCGTTGAAAAATTACAATTATCTCGGGCGCATTGGTACAAATTATTTTATGTACAAGGCTACCCTGGTGATCTGAATAAACTTGTTCCTTGGTATTTCCCAGAAAAAAGGACAACAGATCATGCTGTAAAGTAGGCCTATTGATCCCTTTTATAGGATTGGAACACCAACTTTCAACTAGATATTTAACACATCTACTGGGTGGTTCATTAATGTCGTAGTTTCGATATAACAGTCAAACTATCATGTTTCCTCCTGTCTGGGCTTCATGCTTTTGCCTGTTCCTTTTTTTTTTTGGTCTTATTATGGCTCTCCATTGGCCATTTATTTGCCAATATCATGAATCTACTCCATGATCTCCAAAATTATGTGTTCCCATTTTGGATCGATACAATGTTTTTCCTAGTTCAATTTTCCCCGTATATCCCAATTCTACATTTCATGCAAGTAGAAACTAGCAAGAAGCATCACTTGCCACTGACTGCTCTCCCCAAATCATAAGGTTGGCCATTATGGCTTCCGAACGGCTATTGATACTGCAGCCTGGCAATTGGACTTTGCGAAGAGATCATGGTATGCTTTTGTACTACAGCAGGTAATCTAGCTCGTGTCTGAATCCTTGCTTCTTTTAAATGCATCACGTAGTAGCGATTCCAACAATCCTCATATTTTGATAGGAGGTATGCCGAGGCAGTTCAAGAACTCAGCATTTGCATGGCCTTTGCGCCCGAGGAAGAGGCGGAGATTCTGGAACCATTTGTGGAGAAGCTGCACCTTCTGCGTCTTCTATCATCCTGGCAGTGTTTGGATCAATCTGGCTCGGTTCCAATCTCTTGATACACTGCCTCTAGTTCCCGGCACTCACTGCGGAACAAAGTAATTCTTACTGGAGAAGGGGTAATCGTTCCAACTATGCAGGAAATGAAACTTTTCCAAGCTGATGACTCATGATATCCCATGCTGCTGTTATCGGCATAATGCAAACGGAGTGATTATGAGACACAAATATCTATCAGTTGCTGTGTCTGTAGGTCAGAGAAAAAATGGTATGGGAATTGAATGCTTCATTTGATCGTTGTAAAATTTATTCAGATCCCTTATGAGGTTGATCTGGAATTGCTAGGCGATAGCATAGTGAAGTTGGAATATAGTTGGCCTGATACGAGCTTCCCTTGTGAGGTTATCCATGCTGAAGTTGGACTACCCCCTTTCTGTTTGTTTGTGTAGAAAAGGAGACAAATGAGAGTTTTAAGGGCAGTAATATGCTAAAAAGAAAAGTAATATGCTAAAAAGAAAAGAAAAGAAAAGCAAAGATAAGAAATGTATTATTTTATTTCTCTCATTTACATAGGCGCAATTAAAGAAAAAAATATGATTATTTATTTTTGTCGATTTAATATTTAGATTATATGTTTCTTTAATTATCGTTCTTTGAAGATATATATATATATATATATATATATATATATATATATATATATATATATATATATATATGGTTGGAATTATTTTTTTTCTTTTTTCCATTTCTGAGATTAATGTTTTTAGTTGTTTTTTTGTTCCGGTCATGTTATCTTTAAGATTAGTAGTATTGTTATCTCTGCGTGTCATTTCCGGAGCAAAATCTTTTCCTATTCGAATATCTTAATTTACCTTTTTTTTTAAAAAAATTATGATGTAATGTGAATATCTTTTAAAATTTCATATCCTGCTTGCCGCTACGATGTTTATGTTTCCACGCAATAGAGACTATTGATAGTTAATACGTTGATATTATCATCTTAAATTTTAAAAATTAAATTTTAATAAAGTCAAAATATCCATCCTATCCGCACGTTAATCATATCCACACACTGATTATAGTATCTGGATTAATAATTTTTTATTTTTTCTGTGTGAAATTTAAAATGAATTAATGAATTGTTTTTTGCCACCATAAGGCAGCTATGATCCTACGACAACCTCCACGAGGTCACGGGCGTGCCACAATCTTGCAGCGACTTCCCTGGGAACGCCATGATCTTGCAGTGATTTTTGCGAGATCACGAGAGCACCCTAATCCCACGGCAACCTTTAATAAATACCAAAATAGCAGAAGAATTCTTCCATCTCCACAATTGCGGTTTGGTCAATATTGGTGCTAAAATTTTACGATGCCTAGCTCTCTTGTATCCTCTTTTGGTCGATATTCGTATCAGAGCGGCCATCACTAAAGCACTAGTTCACTCCCACAATCAAGGGTCGCGCGC
The DNA here is from genome assembly GCA_024364735.1 of Boesenbergia rotunda. Lineage (NCBI taxonomy): Eukaryota > Viridiplantae > Streptophyta > Magnoliopsida > Zingiberales > Zingiberaceae > Boesenbergia > Boesenbergia rotunda. The sequence continues at coordinate 182,131 of JAGFNQ010004768.1, read as the reverse complement.
CAGCATTCAATAACCTTTACCATTTAGCTTTGATATTAGTTTTATTTGCCTTTCAACTAGTACTAATTATAGAGAGACAAAATCATCTTTTAGGTGATTAACGAGATTTTTCTAACCTCGGACGATCGGTCCGGGCTCATAAAAATTTCCCACCAGTTGCTAGGGTAAATTGAGAAGCGTTCGTAATGGACAGTCTAGAAGGCCAGCGTATCAAGGTTCATGGCCCATTTGAAGGAAAAAATAGGGCAAAGCTGCATTCATGAACTTAAATGCACTGAATAAGACATACGTACCGTTGTCTTCAAAACAGCTACATGAATCTTATTCCTCTATAAAGCTGCGTCGAAGACATTGTCGAGTTTTTAGAACTTCAAATAACCAAGACAGGATGAAAAACATGCTTAGAATTGGCACAAGATTTAGTGAGTGCCACGTTAAAACAGAAAAGAAAAGAAAAAATGACATAAAAATCCATTCTACAGTGTCTTTTCAAGATGTGAAAAAAATCAAAAATTTACATTGTTAGTAGGAGTCCTAGAGCCAATTATATGATGATTGACTAGGGATATTTTGTATCATATTCTATCATTAGTAAAGACATGTTTGGTTATTATACTTACTTTGTATTTGTGCCAAATAACTAAGTATAATAATATTCTTGTGTAGTAGGTTCTTATCTATATTATATTGAGTAGTTGAATCGATAAGGAGATGATATAGAGAACATTACTCTAAACCATTCCTAGTCAAGTATTAATATTCAAGGACAATATTAATACATGGAGACTAGCATGTGGGTCAACTGATGACTTGAGCTCACAAGTCATGGATATGTGATATCAAGTTGACACATAGGTATATATTGGAGAATGTGTACTGAATGACCCGCCATGAGAAAGTTTCATAGATTGTCATATGAGTGTCATAAACTTTCTCATGTGACTATTGGTATGAATTGTCCTTAGACCTGAAGTCACTACGATTTCCTACATAAGGAGTTATGTACTTTGATATCGTCAAACGTCACCCGTAACAGGGTGGACTATAAAGACGATCACTGGGTATGTAATGAATTATGCGGAGGGATGTGAGTAATGTAGATGGGATCTATCCCTCCCATATAACGGGAGTGATATCTGTGGGCCCCTTGATCGAGTAGGACTACAGAAACGCATGACCATGCTCAAATGAGCTCAATATCAAATGAGTCAATATGAGATATTGAGCTCATTTGTTTGAGTGAGTCTACTCGGGGATCAAGAAACATAGGATTGATCAAGGATGACACAGTCTATGCCTCATTGGTCAATCTAGATATCAAGGATAGAAGGACAAGATCATACATTATCATAGTCACGGAGGTTTAGTCGGATCTCGACTTTTCTTGTTACTTAGGTGCAATGATGCATTGTTAGATGCCGCTCATTGCTTATGTGTTTAAAGTGTTTAGGCGCATTGCCAACGTCACGAGAACTTATTGGGTCACACACAAAGGACGCAATGCTTCGGGAAAATCTGATCGGTAGATCTGAGTCCGAGTTGGGAACTCGGGAGATCTGAGCCCGAGTTGGGAACTCGAGAGATCTGAGCCGAGTTAGGAACTCGGGAGGTCAGTTCGGGGGCTCGAGTTGGGAACTCGAGAGTGCGGGTCGGAGCTCGACAGACCGAGTCGGAGCTCGGCAGACCGAGTCGGAGATCGACAGACTGGGTCGGAGCTCGGCAAACTGGGTCGGGAGCTCGACACTCGGGAGACTTGGTCGGGAAACCTGGTCGGAAGCCCGAGAGGCCCGATCGGAATTGCATGAAGGAAAGAGAAAAGTCTCTCTTCATTGGACGAAAAGATTCTTTTCTTGCATGGGAAAAGATAAAGAGCCATATGAAAAGATGTGCTCTTTATTGGTATTAATGAAGGAAGCCAAAGAGACACAAACCTCTTTATATTCATGGGATGATTATAAAAGAGGGTCTTGTGACTTTGGATGAGGTCTTCTTCTTGCCCTCTCCTTCTTCCCTTTCTTCTTCCCTTCCTCATCTTCCTCCTTTGGCCGAAACCCTACTGTAGGGTTCTTGGTGTTCTGCGAGCTACCTCAAGTTGCTAGCACAACTAAGGTAGTTCTCCCAAAGTTAAGAGATTGTGTCCGTGTGAATATGAATAGAGGCACGGATACTTGAACGTGCAAGAGATCCGACACACCTTGGACGAGCGGGATAAACAAAGGGCACGCTCCGAAGGTATATCTTCTTTAGAAGTAGATGTAGATCAACTTTGTACGAGTTTTTTCTTTCGCATGGATCGCTCGAGGGTTCTTGTTTCCGCTGCGTTTTTATGTTTTTGTGCCGGGAGAACCCAACACACATTTGGTAATCATGATGTGTAAAAGAGTAAGTTGAGTTCGAGATTTTGTACAGGAACGAAAGCTTTGGAAATGCTCTCCCAAATTTCGCAGTCAAAAACAGCTATTGGCAAGTTACTAAATTGATATATTTCTAGAACAAAATAAATAAATATTAGACCTCCCAACTAACCCTGTTTCTGGTTCATGATCTCATCCGCACAGGTTTCAGAAAGGAAAGTAGCATCATAGAAAGAACAATGATTATCTTGTTCAATGTCTAAGAGCAATAAGTAATAATTGTACTGCAAAATAGAAAATATACATAAATGAGTGTAGGTCATAAATTCTAGAACTACAGAATATAGAAGAGAATTGAAAAGACAATAAAATTTAACAATAAGTTACCATTTGGTACATGAAGATTCTCAGTCCAATTCCATTCTGCTTCGTGACTCCGAGAGTTGGTTTTTTTCCTAGAGAAAATTAAAACCTTTCAACAAAGGGCATATCCATCAAAAGATGTCTATGCTAACTAAATGTAGCCGAAAGTAAATGTGGAAAAAAAAGTGTGCATGACCGTGATGAAATCCTACAGCAAAAGCTAAAAAAACAAACAGGCATCTGTCACTGCACAAAGAATTTAGGTCAAAATTAAGGAAACTGCGAAGACAACAAGTTAAACAAAAATAACAGTTTCACAATCCTGATAAGTTGGATTGAAGACATAACCTGTTACTACCATTTTCCTCTACAAACATACAGATTGCTGCTTCATGAGGTGTTGTCATCATGAGGTCTGGGGGTCAAATCCTGCCGAAGCCAGGTGTCTGCCCTCCCTCATGCATTAGTCATTGTCCAGGCTAGTAGCCATCGTGATTTACCTCCCCCATGTTAGCTCTGGGATGGGTTGGCGGGGGTGCTGGGGGCGAGCGAATCGCCTTTTGCTAACAGATATCCTCATCCGTCATCAGATCTATTATTACAAGTAAATCATCATCAAGCTGTGTTTAACTATTGGAGATTTGGACATGAATCTCATCCCCATTTAGCTTATGCAAGATTATATGAGCAATAATCTTCAAATTATTAAATTATTTTCCATTTCATTGACTTGTTTTTTCTTTTGGTTGCCCTCGTCTTCAGATAACCAATCGACATATTCTGAAACTACCAAACTTGAATTGCTAGTTATAATCATTGCTTTTAGACAAACTATAAGCTACTAATAATGATTTCCCCAAGGATCATGTCAACTAGTTAATTTGCAGTATAAAATCATACTAAAACTTAAAGAAGTTTGCTGAAGATACTAGTTAAGGTATATAATTCATATGCTTAACAAAAAGGTGAAATCTTAGTCCGACTGAAATATGAGATAAGCATTAATCATAATTTGTATCACATGAATGGAAAGAGTAAATACACAAATCTAACTGAAAATTTTGCCTGAAATCAAAGAGGCTTGACAACATAAAAAGAGAACAAAAAAGACCTGCTGAAGAAATCTAACTGACAAATCTATCTGAAAGGACTGAGGCTCAAGCACATAAAAGAGAACAAATACGGCTTGCTCAAGAAATCTAAATGAAAATTTTGCCTGAAAGGAGAAAGGCTCGGGCACAAAAAAAAAGAAGAAAACAAATAAGACCTGCTCAAGAACCTTCACTGAATTCTCCTCAACAAGACTAGCCAAACTTTAGAGTTTAAGAAATATCTTTGCAAAAAAAATATTTCAATTTTGTTGTTAACTGTTGACATCAAGTGTTAATTTGCACTATAAAGTCATAGATAAAACTTAAACTCAAACTGCTGAGGATATTAGTTAAGATCAATGGTTCATTTGCTCGAGATAAAGTTAAGATCTATATAGTGACTGAGATAAGAGTTAAGCATTAACTTGCAAGTACTTGTATATGGCAATAGTGACAAGAATCAAACTGAGAAGCCTGCCTGAAAGAAGAGCTCAAGTTTATGAAAAGAGAATAAATACAACCTGTACAAGATTCTTAGCTGAACTCTCCTCCACGAGCCTTGCCAAACTTTCTAGTGTAAGCAGTCTCCTTCCATACAAATCTTCCAATTCCGATGTGTACTGCGAGGCCACAGGCCCTACAAGCCTCCCCAATCTTTCGACAGAGAAGCTTTCTGCAGACAATTCCAGCATCTGCTGCTCTCTTGCAAACTGCCTGAGATGGTTCGAGCTATCCCCTTCTCTCTTGTTTGCATCCTCGGACCCCCTTTGGCAAGGCATCCATGGCAAAGGAGATTCCGACGAGAACGAACTGCGCCCTAAATGCCGGGCCTAAATTCACAATATGTAGAGATCTAGGCTCGAGGATTCCTCGGCTCGGCGAGAACGAATGCCCTGTACTTGTGGTGTCTGGGGCGTCATCCTCGTCAGCTACGGGACGGGAAGGATGTATACTGATATAATTTCATCGAGCTTAGTATTAAACACTATCTTTATAAAATGATATTGCTCTACTACAGATGCTCACGGATAACAGTAATTCGTTTCCCAAGATACAATGACGATGTCTCAAAATAGTAGCATTATAAATTTCGAGACTAGCGAATCTTCTCGTAAACTTTTTGGACTCTGGATACACACAATGAGATGAATGATAATAACTTTGATGATTGAATAAATGAATGAATTCATCATCTAGAGGACTCTATTTATAAAAGGGAAAAGATGAGTTACCCTTTGGTGAGTGAGTTTGACTTTTGGTTTAGGATTAATCTAGGTTGTTCGATCTGAAGGGTTGTAACCCTGCAGATAGTCCTTTGATCTCATCCATCAAATCTGAATGGTTGTAACCTTTTAGATCTCCTTTTGATCTCAGCCGCCAGATTTGATTTGACGCTTCAGATCAAGTCTCTCTTCACCAACAGTCAGACCATGACTTTTCTCGATCAACGCTCTAAATCGCGTCACTTGCGATCCAGTACCCATCTTCGATCCAATGGTTGTCATTTGTTTGCCCAGTCAACAGTCTAAACATTTCTCTCCTCCTATCTGAGTGTCACGCAGGCACTGCCACATCACATGCCACATCACTCGAGCGCCACATAGGCACTGCTACGTCACTCACACATCACCCGAGTGTCACGTCGCCTGGAGCATAAATTTAAGCTCGTCAATGCTTCTCGCGACGATGCATAAGTGCGAAGTTCTGGGGATAATATAGCTTTCCCCCACAAGTTCTAGGATAAACCTGAATTTATCAACAAGACATTTATCATTTTTTTAGTGTCCAATTTTTACGTTCGGCAACTCCATTTGATTGAGGTGAGTATGACGTCGTTGTCTAATGAATAATGCTAGATTCTAAACAAAACTCATTAAACGATGCATCGTATTCTCCACCTCTATTGCTACGAATTATTTTAATTCGTTTATCAAGTTGATTCTCAACTTCTGTTTTATAGGTTCTGAAAGTCTCTAAGACTTCATCTTTACTTCTTAAAAGAAAAACATAATAGAACCTCGTGCAGTCATCGATAAAAGTAATAAAATACTTTTTATACCCTTTAGTTTATACGAATTTTAAGTTACATAGATCACTATGTATCAATTATAGAGGAGTCGTTGACCTTTCAACCGAATGAAAAGGTAGTCTCGTCATCTTAGCTTCCACACACACTTCACATTTGTGTATTTCGTCAATATTGACGTTTGGTAATAAATTTAATTTGATGAGACATTTTAGAGTATTATTATTAACATGTCCAAGTCGATCGTGTCATACATTAAAACACTCAACAACGTAGTTGGAAGCTTTTATTTTATTACCATCAAATTCACGGTGTATAGTCATTACAATTATTTTGAACAGACTCTGTTCTAAATATTCCTTACCTACGAAGACACCATTCTTCGTAAGTACAAAGTGTTTGACTGGAATACTAGTCTAAAGCCGACCTTAACAAGTGCCAAATTAGAAACTAGGTTCTTTCTGATGTCGGAACATAGAACACATCAATGAGTCCCAGATGTCATCTTCAGGACAACTTTTCCTAGTCCGACAATCGACGATGTAGTTGAATTGTCCATATAGAGCTTTCTTCCACTTATTGGAGTATACTTGGAGAACATCATCTTATCCGAATAGATGTGACGTGTTGCTCCAGTATCGATCCACCACTGCTTCGGGTTGTCCACCACCGTGTTGGCTTCAAACATGACTGCAGTGAGATCCAGTTCCGATAAATCGGGGAGCCTGTCATCAAAAGTTGTGACTTGGTTCGCAGCATCCTTTTGACTCTTTCTTCCACTTTTGACTCTTTGACGGTTTCTTCGGGCGTCTACAATCTTTGGACAAGTGTCCTGGCTTTCCACAATTGTAGCACGAACCTTTAAATTTCTTGCCTTGAGCCTTCTTCTTGAATTGCTTCGGCTTCTTGACTTTTGACTAAACCATGTTGGACATCTCATCGATGACCCGCTTCGTTTCTCTAGAGTCGGATAACTTTCGATTATCCTCCTCTATTCGGAGCCTCAGGATCATGTTTTCAAGTCTCATTTCTTTTTGCTTGTGCTTAAGGTAATTTTTGAAATCCTTCCACGACGGAGGGAGTTTCTCGATTACCGTGACTACTTTGAATGATTCGTTCAACTTCATGCCTTCGGCATCCAAATCATGCAGTATCAGTTGCATGTCTTGGACTTGAGACGTCACACTCTTGGAATCCACCATCTTGAAGTCCAAAAATCGGTCGACGATAAATTTCTTCAATCCGACGTTTTCGGTTTTGTATTTCTTCTCTAGTGATTCCCATAGAGATTTTGTCGTCTCCATCGGACTATACACATTATACAACGTGTCGTCCAATGCGTAGAGAACGTAATTGCGGCACAAAAAATCTTCATGCGACCATGCATCACATGCAGCCTTGCTGTTAGCATCACCTTCCTTAATGGCTGGTGGGTCTTCACGCAAAAAACCGTACGAGGTTTAGCATTGTCAGATAGAACAACATCTTCTGCTGCTATCGTTTGAAGTCGACTCCTTTGAATTTCTCCGGCTTCTTTCCGTGTGGAACGACAGTCGGAGCATTGTTGATCGATGTCATATCAGTTTGCAAAATAACTTTATTGTAAAATACAAGGTTCTTAACTTTGTTGTCGTGGTGTAATTGATTACCACGTCAGATTAACACACAGAAGGTCTCCGGTTTGAGTCCTGGCGACACCAATTATTTTATAATAATTGCAAAGTATCATTTTACGATTGTTTGGAGGCGTTGTCCGGGTAAGCTGTTGGGAGGATGCAAACTGATATAATTTCGTCGAGGAGAGTGTTGGACACTATCTCCGTAAAATGATATTGCTCCGCTATAGGTACTCACGGACAGCAGCAATTCGTTTCCCAAGATACAATGACGATGCTAATGACTTTGATGATTGAATGAATCCATCATCTAGATTGTTGGAGCAATCTATGGTCCGGAGTGACCATGTGTTTTGATCTTTGGGCAAAGTGTAAAATACGGCAAGAAATTCTAAAGTTTAAATCCAGAAATAACCTTGGAAAATATGACGGTAAATTTCTAGAAATTTTTTTTGATCCTTGGTGGAATTTATGAGGATAAATTGTATAAATAATCGAATATAATTTGGTATATATATATATATATATATATATATATATATATATATATATATATATATATATATATATATATATATATATATATATATATATATATATATATATATATATAAGGGCTAAACCTAGGTTAATCAGCCGATTAACCATTTCCTCCTCGCAGGCTTCGCCGCAGCCAAACCCGACGCCACACCTCTCTCTCTCGCGCCTACTCTCCTCCCCTCGTGCCCTAGCCACCGCCGAAGCCAAGCCGCCCCTTCCTTCGTTTTCTTCCTCCCCTCTGCCGATCGAAACCCAAGCCACCACTACCTACTCAGCCGATCTGCGCTTGCCCTAGCTGTTTCTTCCGCCGGCGCCGGCTAGCCTCAAGCTAAGTTTCGGAGATCCCTCCCGACGGTGACGGGTCTTGCCAGAGCTGAGGAAGGGCGATCTCACCGGCGCAACGCAGGTAATGAATCGGTCGAGTCTTTTGCATCAGAATGAACTGCGATTGGAAATTTGTTTTGGTAATGGTTTGTCGATTGACTGTGCTTTATGGAGTAGTTTTTCTGAGGGTCATGTACTCGGATTTGGTAGAGGAAGGTAGGAATTTAGCAGCTAATAACATTTCTGGCCTTTCTGTTGTGGAGCTGCGGAAGAACCTTGCCGTGAGTTTCTTAAGGTAAGCTCTTCTTGTTCAGATTTGGTGTTGTGTTCTACCATGAGTTGGTTTTTGATCTGTTTGTTGTGGAAAGTTTTGGAATGAGGGTCGTATTGGGGTTTTTGTAGTTGAATTTGAATTGGGTAGCTTCTGATTTGTTTGGTGTTGGCTTGGAGCGGTGAGGAATTCTGTTTGGATCTCAACCAAGAACATCTTGATTAGTATCTCGGTTTGATTTGTTTTTCTTAGGGATTAGATCTGAGTTTTCCTATGGTTTCTTTTTGGATGATCACTTGGCTAGCTTTGCTTTCCCTTACCATGTGGATCAGTGTGGGGAGTTCGTGTTCTATTTTGGAATTAGATCAGTTTGTGAGATATGGAAAGGGATGTTTGAATGTTGGCTTCCAACTAGGTTGCTTCTATTACCTCCTGTGTAGAAGAGTATGTATCAATTTTTGTGCTGGGCGTGGAATTGGTTTTGGAGGAGTAGCTTGGATTTTTATTTGCTGTCCTGTCGTGTGCCACCTTACAGGTTCGTTTTATTTAAGGTGATCATTGGGTTAAACCTAAACTTGAAACCTGACCCCAATCTAGAAAGGGATAATCATTTAATTAGATTAATTAAATAAAATACGAGGGTGAAGTTAATCCTAATACGGTGTAGGAATTTGTTTAGCTACTTAATAATTATTGTGATAGCTAAAACAATGTCCTTGATACAGGACGCTGATTGATTGCTGATTATTGGACGGGAGGTTCTCTATTGATACAGACTTCACTTACTTGGAGGCGGGTACCCTTTGACTTATCTTTTAGATATTGTCATATTGCTATGCATTGTCTGTTATAGATAGCAGTAAGTTTATACGCTATCCTGAGTTATTATTCATGTTTTGGATACTTATTAGTTATCCCTGAGTTATTATTCATGTCCTGGATACTTGTTAGCTATCCCTGAGTTATTATACATGTCCTGGATACTTATTAGTTATCCCTGAGTTATTGTATCTGTCCTGGATACTTGTTAGTTATCCCTGAGTTATTATTCATGTTCTGGATACTTATTAGTTATCCCTGAGTTATTATTCATGTCCTGGATACTTGTTAGTTATCCCTGAGTTATTATACATGTCCTGGATACTTATTAGTTATCCCTGAGTTATTATTCATGTCCTGGATACTTGTTAGCTATCCCTGAGTTATTATACATGTCCTGGATACTTATTAGTTATCCCTGAGTTATTGTATCTGTCCTGGATACTTGTTAGTTATTATTCATGTTCTGGATACTTATTAGTTATCCCTGAGTTATTATTCATGTCCTGGATACTTGTTAGTTATCCCTGAGTTATTATACATGTCCTGGATACTTATTAGTTATCCCTGAGTTATTATTCATGTCCTGGATACTTGTTAGCTATCCCTGAGTTATTATTCATGTTCTGGATACGTATTAGATATCCCTGAGTTATTATTCATGTCCTGGATACTTGTTATCCCTGAGTTATACATGTCCTGGATTATAGTTATCCCTGAGTTATTGTATCTGTCCTGGATACTTGTTAGTTATCCCTGAGTTATTATACCTGTTCTGGATACTTGTTAGTTATCCCTGTGTTATTATACCTGTTCTGGATACTTGTTAGTTATCCCTGTGTTATTATACCTGTTCTGGATACTTGTTAGTTATCCCTGAGTTATTATACATGTCCTGGATACTTGTTAGTTATCCCTGAGTTATTATACATGTCCTGGATACTTATTAGTTATCCCTGAGTTATTGTATCTGTCCTGGATACTTGTTAGTTATCCCTGTGTTATTATACCTGTTCTGGATACTTGTTAGTTATCCCTGAGTTATTATACATGTCCTGGATACTTATTAGTTATCCCTGAGTTATTGTATCTGACCTGGATACTTGTTAGTTATCCCTGTGTTATTATACCTGTTCTGGATACTTGTTAGTTATCCCTGAGTTATTATACATGTCCTGGATACTTGTTAGTTATCCCTGAGTTATTATGCCTGTCCTGGATACTTGTTAGTTATCCCTGAGTTATTATACCTGTTCTGGATACTTGTTAGTTATCCCTGGATTATTATACATGTTCTGGATACATGTTAGTTATTCCTGAGTTATTATGCATGTTCTGGATACTTGTTAGTTATCCCTGAGTTATTATGCCTGTTCTGGATACTTGTTGGTTATCCTTGAGTTATTATGTATGTGTATCTATCATACACCATCCTTGCATTGTTGCATGCCGGCGATCAGCGACTCCCTTGTGGTTGAGCCTAATCGTCTTCCGGCACATGATATGCACACACGGCCACTCATGGGTTAGTGGATACCGCTGGGTGTGTGCGTTTGCTCTGTACTGCTCCGTTCGTCCGCTCAGGGGTAGTGGTTTCGGAGCGTGGTAGCAGGCAGGGATCCCTTCTCTTACCATAGACCAGAGGAGATGAGAGAGATATCTCCCCCATATATACATGGGGCGGAGTGTTTACTCCACCAGCATCTTGTCCACTCGGTCACTCAGGAGCAGTGATGGCAGAGTGCTGACAGTGTCACGGCTCTACCCACTCGGCCGACACAGTATCGCCTGTCTCGGTGGCTTGACTGGAGTTAGGGGGTGACCATGGCATTGCACCATGTGCATACTTTGCATCGTGCATTGTTTGTTGCACTTGATTCTTGCACTTGTTTGACATGCATATTCTGGAGACTTGTTATTTGAGATTATATGACTAATGATATTTCCATGGTACTCATTGTCTTCTTTTCAGGTTAGCTGGATTCTGGTATGTATCTACCTCAGTATTTCCAGTACTAGTTTTTCCATATTGTTGTTATGAGACTGTATTAACGTAGATGCTTATTGTTATTATAACATACTATGCATATCTGCTGGGTATTCGCTGAGTTTATGGACTCACCCCGTTGCCATATATGATTTTATTTCAGGTTGAGATACTTGTAGTCGCCAGAAGAGCCCAGCAGCCAGTCCCTACCCATCGCGTCGACATACTTTTGCCTTGTACTTGTAGTACACTTGTTTTATATTTCTGTTAGTGATTTGTATATGTCGTATGAGTGTCATGTGCCCTAAGGGGTTTTTGTATTGGTTGTTTCGTCGTAAGTCGGACCGGTCCGCAGTCAGGTATGATGTACTTAGTTGTCTTGTGTTTTATATTGTGTCTATCTATATTTTGAGGCCTGAGGCCAATTAAACTGCGTGGTCGTGTTCTGTGTATGTGTAAATTGTCCGCCGGACAGGGGAGGTGCTGTCCGATTTTATATTGGATCAGCGGCTCCTGGGTCTCGGGGCGTGACACAAAGGGTTTAAGTTAGGTTCACCTTTGTATTTGATATGTGTATGAGAGTGTGCAGGTTTGCAGGATACATATAGTCTTAGTTGGACGACTTCGGGTCCGATGAAGGATGACATGAGAAGACAAGCCGTGGGCTTGTATGCGTTCGAGGGACCGTGGGCAAAGTAGGAACGATGAGCTGAGGGAAGCACACTTAGAGGCATACGTGAAGGATGGTATGAGGACGATCCGTGGGCTCGTATACATCCGAGGAATGAGAGCCAAAGTCGAAGAAGGCTCGAAGACAACATATCGAGGCTGTTAGGTAAAGAGTCAGCTGAGTTATGAGGGTCCGAGTGCTGAGAGAATTGTACTCGGGAAGAGTAACCCTAGGTTTTGGGTTTGGGCAGTCGACTGCGGCTTGTAGCAGTCGACTGATGTACGACACAGAAAGATTAGTCGACTGATCTTCTGTGTAGTCAACTGGTGTCGGCTGGAATTCTAACGTTGGGTTGTAACATTTGAATCCACGTATACCAGTTGATAAGCACCATTTTATTGATTATTTTAATTGCTAAAATCCATGTTTGACCCATGTTTTTATTGCTTAATTATGATTTTACCCTAGGTTTTGGAACTTTATCTTATTTTGGACTTAATTGCAAAATTACACAATTTTTGGATTATTTGGCCACTAATTTTCTGATATATTTTTGTAGGCATGAAAGGATCCTAGACCTAGGGCATACTGGGTCAAACCTGAGTCGGATGTGAACCGGATCGAATTATCAAGCCTACGACTAATCCGGGTCGTCCGATTCAAGAGCGGCTAGATCTGAGCCATCCGGGACGATCTGAAGCAATCCGAGCTAGGGTTAGGGTTGATCAAGCTCTATGATCAAGATCTGAAGGTTTCATCCCAATCAGAGCTCAATCAACCGTTGGATCAAGCAAGGAGGGCTCTAGAGCGTCCATTCACAGATAGAGTTGATCTGGACCATCCGTTGCATATCTGGAGGATCCGAGCTACCACAAGGCAGATCCTGACCCCAGATCATCATCATCAAAGTTTGGCTCCAATCAGAGCAAGATCAGCCGTTGGATCTCCTCCGATCAATCTGGGCCGTCCGTTGATAGCTATTTAATCAAAAAAACGCAGCAGTTCTCAGCGTCGCGTCTCCGCCGCTGTTCATCTTCTTCTTCAGTTTCTTCTCGTTTCTTAGCTAGATTTCTTCATCAAGGAGGCGCGATCCCTCAATTCCATCATCAACGCAAGAGTTAGGTCAGTGAAGAGAGCTCTTAGTGAGGTTTCCGATTGATTTTCTGTTCAATAGCAAGCTGCGCGAGGTCTCGGCAGAATTGCTATCCGATTCAACGAACTCAGCTGTTCTCCACTTCCACTGCATCCGAGCTGACCAGAGGGGTTCCCTGGAAGGTTTCGGACACTCCCTAATCCCAATCGCGAGCCACCACAGCAAGTTTGATGAAATTGGAAGCTGATTTCAGTTTGGGCAGTGAGCTGATCAGATTCGGTAGCATAGGCGATTTTCGCTGATTTGCGGAGCTTGCGGGTCCGAGGTTCTCCCTTGATTGACGACCAAGGAGCTCTTGAGTTGAGGAATGGTTGAGGAGTAGCTTAGATAATTTAGTTTCCTTGTTTTAGCTGTAGTTTAATTCTGCAAGAATTCTGTTTTTCTTTATCAGTTACTGCTATTTACATTTTTAAGTTGTTTAGCTGTAATTTAGTTTCAATTCTTCAATTCAAATAGTTTAGGAAGTTTGTTAGTGATAAATTGAATGTTATTTCAGCTTGTTCTTTGACAATTTCTTGCGTGCCATTTTGTAGCTTGCGTATCAGTCCATTACTGAAATTTCATTTCAGTTTCAGAATTTTTCTGTTTGTATCACTTTTAGTGAGCTAATTTAGTTGGTCTAAGTTTGTCTAGACTTTAGTTTCATTTCTGAATCCTGTTTAGTTTTGGTAACTCGAAATTTCAAATTGATCCCCATTTAAATCATCGCGTATCAGCTTGTTCTGCAAAGTTCACTTTGGTTTCTGAATTTCGAAGCTTGCTTCCAATCCGATTTATTTCCAGCTTGATCCCCACAATTGAAGACAACATTTAGCTAACTAACTCAATTGATTTGAGTTGTTTAGCAATTTGATTCCATTTCTGCATTTTCGGTTCAGATTGTTGCATCGAGTTCTGTTTCTGCAACTTGAATCCTATTTCTGCAATACAATCATTCTGCAGCCCTTAGTTCGAATCTGTTTAAGTGTGTATCAGTGAGACTTGAGATGGAATTCTATTGCAATCGAATCTAGTTGTTTTGTTGAGTTTTAGCATCCAATTAGTTTCGGAATTGCTGCACACCAGTTTCCATTTCTGCATATGCTGCCTTCAAGGTTATTTCTGCACAGCAGTTGGTTTGGGATTCTTGTTTCTGAGTTCACTTGCTTAGGAAATGTGCAATCAATTGGTTTGTCTCACATCAGTTACTTGAGATTAGTGTAGATCTGTTTTTGTATAAGGCAACAATTAAACACTGCAGCTTGTTTCTGCACGTTAACTGCAATATTTCTGAAAAACTGCAATGTCTGCAGTTTGTTGTGCCAAGTAGAAACTATTTCTGAATAGTTGTTAGCTCATGTGGCACTTAGTTAACTTGATGCTTCCATTTAGCTGAAGTAAACACACTTGGCAGTTTGAATTGTGCTTGAAATCAGTTTCATTTACATGTGATTTGTCTCGGAATTATAGTTTCGTTTTGGCTCATAAGCCTTATCCCTTGCGTATCAATTTTGCTAAGTTTTTGCATGATTGAAATTTGCACTTAATTTGGTTGCTTCACATCCATTTACTTAATATCAATAGCCTCACATCAATTGTAGATCTGCCCTTGTATACAGCAACCAATCAAAATTGCATTTAGCTTTAGCTTTTGGCACATGAGTTTTTCTTCACTTGGTATCAAGTTGTTTCGATTCAATTGCTTGCATTTAGGTATCAAGTTAAGTTTCGGTTTTGAGTGGGAAGTTTTAAGCTTAAATCAGTTTGGTAGGGTGCTCTTGCATTTGAATCAGATTTGTTTAATTTCCCAACTTTGTAAGTGCTCTGATCAGATTTTCCATAGATTGAGTTATTAAGTGCATCATTTTGCTTAGGTTATGAGTTGAGTTTATTTAAATTTTCTTTGCAATTTCGTGCCTCATTGCAAACCAAATCCAAATCTTTATTTCTTTGAAACCCAAAACATAAACGACACATAAACCAAGTGTGAATCAAATTATATCAACTAGTCCTCGAGAAAAATACGACCTGTGGCCCCTTTGCTACACTTTTCATATTTTGATTGCAAAAAGGGTTTCCAGCATTTCATTCATATTTAAATTCTGATGGTCCCATAATTTATGACAAATTTACATAGTATTTAGGGGCCGTCACCAGTCGACTGGTAACGGTTAGTTCAGCCACGAGCTCTATTTAAGGGAGCTCGGTTTAGTTGACTATGGTTAACGAAATTAGCTTTGGTTAAAGGCCAATTAGTAGTTTAAGCTCTCAGAGATCTTGTGTGAGTTGTGGTGAGGTTTCTCCACCCACAAGGAGATACGCGAGCTAGCTGGAGGTCTTCCGAGGACTAATCCACTAACGGATCGGGATCACCCACCTTACGGACAGCCGTGTAGTAGTAGTATCATTTCCGAACCACGTAAAGGTTTGGTATTAGCATTGTTTCAATTTGTAGTTGATATTTCCGCTTGCGCACGCTAACAGTTGTAGGAAGAAATCAACGCATTGGGAGCAACGTGCTATTCACCCCCTCTAGCCGGTGCACCGATCACCAACAAGTGGTATCAGAGCCGGGGTCACTTATCTACAAACTAACCTTCGAGAGAGCAAAAGGCTAGAGGAAATGATGCTTGAAGAACGCTTGGGGGACGACATTAATGTTCCACCTCCCCACGATCGCGAGAGTTTCGATTATTAGAGGATGCGGACAAGGTTTGGTTCAACATGGATTGGGATCAAATTATCGCCATTGAAAAACCATTTAAAGCCCCAAAAGATAAGCACGGGAAGAAACTCCGACCAAGATATTATACTAAGGAGCAACAAACACAATCAAAGGCAAATGATAAGGTAATATCAATTTTACTTAATATTTTGCCTAATAATATAATTAGTTGTGTATGTGAGTACAAGTGTGCTCATGAACTATGAAGCAAAGTGATTGCTCTTCATCAAAAGCATACACAAGAAGAAGAACACCAGGAAATGAGCCTAATGGTCCAAGAAGAGGAGAATGATGAATCAGATGAGGAGGTGAGCTCGACATCCAAGGAGGAGAAGAAAGAAGATGAGGAATTATCCACCTCCTCAAGTGAAATGACACAAGAAAATGAAGAATCGTTCACTTCATCAAAGGGTGAAGAAGAAGTCTCTAATTCAAGGATTAAGGGGGAGGAGAGACCATCCTCAATACCGGAGCAAGGAGATGCTTCCACCTCCACCATAGCAAAGTCAAAAGACTACATTATTTGCTTTGGGTGCAATGAGAAGGGACACTACAAGGACAAGTGTCGATTGGCTAAGAAAAAAGAGGTAACCCCTAAACCCAAGTCAATTTCTTTAAAATCTAACATGGGTTGTAAGGAAAGAATGAGAAGAAGCATATTAGGTGTTTCACATGTGGTGAGGTAGGACACTACCACACCAAATACTCAAAGAAAGTAGAATTCAAGAAATTTGAGCATTTGAAGAAGTTGGAGAGGTAGGAGAAGAAGAAAAACTCACATCAATGGGGAGCTACAAAGGTAAGGGAGGTAATCCCTAACTTTAATTTGAAATATAATTCAAATTTAAACTCTTTCATGCATTCTAGAAATAATAGAAATTATTTGCCCATGCATAATTTTGGTTTTATATATCATGATAAAAATAGGGTTAATCATATAGATCAAAACCCTAGGAAATCATGTCATGATAAAACCAAGACTATCAGATTTAAGGACCAAGACATTAATCCCAAGAAATAGAGACATATGACTAAGCAAATGGGTAGGTCTAGGAATGTCCAAGGTGGACATGTTGATTTTAGGTTTAAAAGCCTAGAATGGAAAAATCAAGCTTTGAGGGCAAAACTTGATAAATTAGAGAAAATCCTAGATAGATTTACTATTAGATCTAAGAGTTTAGGTATGGTGTTAGGTGGTCAAAAACCCAACAATGATAGATCGGGTCTAAGATATCGATCTAAGTTCTCCAATGCTATGCAGAAGTCATATGCAAGGGTGCCATATGACTATAGAAAGGGGAAGTCTGAAAATGGCAAGGGAATGCCATTTAAGGGCAAAAAGACCTTGACCAAGGACAAGATGTCCAAGGTTAAAGGGAAGAAAAGCTTAACTAAGGACAATGTGTATAAGATTAAGAAGGTCAGATTTGTAGACCAAGATTCACCGGAGGTACACCGGTGTGACCTTGTGTTTGATGAAAAGTCACCTAGGGGGTGGCTAAGGCTAATAACTCAAGGGGGAGCTCTAGGAGCCAAGTTGGGACCCATGGTCAATGGATCTCGAGTGGATTTCTCCCGGAAGTCTAGATAGACCATGGAATGTGCTAAAGGATTTGGAGACGAACTTGAGTCTAAATTCTTAGGTTTTGGCACATTTGGTTTATGATTCATGCATGGAAATATTGTTGGGGCAATCTATGGTCTGGAGTGACCATGAGTTTTGATATTTGGGCAAAAGGTTTAAGTTAGGTTCACCCTTGTATTTGATGTGTGTATTTGAGTGTGCAAGTTTACAAGATACACATGGACTTAGCTGGACGGCTTCGAGTCCGGTGAATGATGGTGTGAGGAGACAAGCCGTGGGCTTGTATGCATCCGAGAGACCGTGGATAAAGCAAGGACGATGAGCCGAGGGAAGCGAACTTTGAGGCTTACGCGAAGGATGACATGAGGAGACGAGCCGTGGGGTTTGAGGCTACTCGCCCCAGGTTGTTGTTAGTTAGGACCACGATCAGGTACGCTAGAAAATAGGGTCGGAGCTTTCGAGCAGCTAGCAGTAGTACATAAGCCAACTTCTCGAGTGTCATGTATCTGCACTCGTCTCTTTTCAATAAATGGGCGAAGAAATACACAGGTTGCTGCTCAGCCCCCTCCTACCTAACCAACACCATGCTGACTGACTCAGCCGAGACAGCCAAATACACTGACAATACCTCTCCTACCTCGGGTTTGGCCAATACAGGCAGCTCGGCAGGATATACTTTTAACTCTTCAAATGCTTTGTCACAGTCAACGTCCCATTGGAACTTGGTGGCTCGGCGGAGCGTCTTGAAGAAAGGTAGTCCTCGTTCGGCAAATCGGGATATGAAGCGAGATAGTGCTGAGATTCGCCCTGTAAGTCTTTGCGCCTCTTGGAGCTTCCTTGGTGGGGGCATGTCAAGCAAAGCCTTAACCTTGCTTGGGTTAGCTTCTATGCCCCTCTCGGTAACTATGTATCTTAGGAACTTGCCCCACTCGAAGCCCCAAAATGACACTTCGGAGGATTTAATTTGAGCCCGTACCTGCGTAGGGTCCGGTAGGTTTCCTCCACATCCGCCACCAGATTTGCCGCTCAGTTCGACTTGATTAGAATGTCATATACATATACCTCGATGTTCTGGCCAATCTGGGTGCAGAACACCTTGTTCATCATCCTCTGGTAGGTGGCTCTGGCGTTCTTGAGTCCGAATGGCATGACGGTGTAGCAGTACGTGCTGTCAGCTGTGATGAAGCTCACTTTCTCTTGGTCCTCTGCTGTCAAGGGCACTTGGTGATATCCCTGGTAGGCGTCCAGCATGGAGATGAGCTCGCTCCCTGCGGTCGAGTCGACCATCTGGTCGATCCGGAGCAGGGGGTAGCAGTCCTTCGAGCATGCTCGATTGAGATCCCGAAAGTCAATGCACACTCTCGACTTATTGTCAGGCTTGGCTATCAGGACCACATTGGCTAGTCAGGCCGGAAATTGGATTTCCCGGATGTGTCCGACCTCCATCAATTTCTCGACCTCCGCCTGGATTACCTTATTCTGCTCCGCGCTGAAGTCCCGTTTTCTCTGTTTGACTAGCCGAGCGTTAGGATAGACGTGAAGACGATGCTCGGCCACCTCGGGTCGGACTCCTTTTAGCTCCTTTACAGACCAGGTGAACAGATCTTGGTTCTTGGTCAGGCGCTCCAGCAAAGGCTCCTTCAGTTCGCCCGGTAAACAGGCGGCTATCTTGACTTGGGCTTCCTCTCGGTCGGGAAGCAACTGGACCTCTTCCTTGTCGTCGTGCAGCTCGGCCCAAGGGGAAGCCTGCACCATGTTGCAGCTAGAAAAGGGGCGAGGGGTCTTCTGACTTTCCACCCGGACATCATCCACATAGCATCTCCGGGCCACCCTCTGATCTCCCCGGACCTCTCTGACCTTGTCGCCGATTGGGAATTTGATCTTGAGGTGGAGGGTCGAGGTAATTGCCCGGAACTCGTTGAGGGTCGGTCAGCCCAAGATTGCGTTGTAGGCCGAGGGAGCGTCCACTATCAGAAAGGTAGATCATCTGATCCTCTTCAGTGGCTCCTCGCCTAAGGAAATAGTCAGGCGAATCTGACCAATGGGTTGCACCTGATTCCCCGAGAATCCAAACAGCGGGGTGACTACCAACTCCAGTTGGGACATCTCGATCTGCAACTGGTCAAAGACTTTCTTGTAAAGTATGTTGACCGAGTTGCCCGTGTCCACTATAGTCCGATGGACTTGGTAGTTGGTGATGACAGCTGTGACGACCAGAGTGTCATCATGCGGGACCTCCAATCCCTATAGATCTTGGGGGTCGAAGCTGATCTGAGGCCCCTGTGCTTGGGCGGCACTCGTGCCGACCTGGTGAATGTCCAGTCGGCGCACTTGTGCCTTCCGGGCTCGATTGGAATCTCCCCCGGTAGACCCTCTTGAGATGATATGCACCCCTCCTCGGACGGCGTTCTGTCGGTTGGCCTGCTTCTCGTCCATTTCTTTGGCTTCTGCTCGGTCTTCTTACGAGAACAGGTTGCGAGCAGTTGAGGGGTTCCGCCTAGGTTCTTCAGCGGCTGGAGTGGCGACCTATCCTCAGCGGCCCGATCCGCGTCGGGGAGATGTGTGGCGTCCCCTCCCCCGAGGAGCCGGAGTCGCCTCTCCTGGCTTGCCGACACTCCTCCGTGTCATGGGTGTGGCTAGGGTCTCCAGCGGGTTGGCAGGCACTCCTGGGCTACTTGTTGCATGTGCCTACGCTCCATTCCTGCACGGTCGGCTGCCGCCCGGGGGCTGCGGATGGGTCCGCCCGGGGGTCGGCTATGTTGCACATGGCTCGGGGTTGGTGTATTAGCTACCTCCTTCTTCCGAGCGGCTTGTGCTTCCTCTATATTAATATACTTGACAGTCTTCACCAGCAGGCTGTCGATGTCCTTCGGTGGCTTTCTGATCAACGATCGGAAGAACTCTCCCTCTTGCAGTCCTTGGGAGAAGGCGCTGATCAACACCTCGGGCGTGGTAGTCGGCACGTTCAGTGCGACTCCATTAAACCCCTTGATGTAGGCCTGAAGCGATTCCTTCAGGCCCGGCTTCAACGCGAACAAGTTGAGGCTGGTTTTGTGGTGTCTCCGACTGCTAGCGAAGTGTTGGAGGAACGTCCTCCTGAGATCTTCGAAGCTGGATACTGACCCATTAGGGAGTCAGTCGAACCACCTTTGAGCTGGTCTGAGAGCATGGTCAAGAAGGCCTGACACTTCACGCCCTCCGGGTACTAGTGCAGCAAGGTCGTACTCTCGAATTTCATCAAGTGCTCTTTGGGATCGGTTGCTCTAGCATACTCAGGGATGGTGAAGAACCTGAGGTGCTTAGGGACCGGATCCTCCAAGATCCTAGAGGAGAAGGGGCTACGTACCAGGGCGGTTGGAGATGCTTCAACTGGGGTCTTTCCCCGATCGAGGCGAGGTCGGTGCGTCTGATTGGAGGCGGACGCCTCGAGTCGTCCCACCCTCGGTTGAAAGCGGCAGGAATGGGAGCTGAGCCCCCCTCAGGCCGGGCGGCCTTTCCCCGGCCTCCTGAAGGACTAGGCACCAAGGGCTCGGGGAATCGGGCTGTCGGGCTGTCGGGCTGCTGGCTTGCGACAACCTCTGAGGGGTCCTCTGAGCTCGGGCGGCAATCAAGAGCTCATATTCTTCAGGCGTCACGGTCATCATGACTCGGTTGGGATCTTCCATTGTGCACCTCCGATCAGGCTGAATTGTCCCTCCTTCTAGCGCCAAATTTGATCCTATCGCGAAGTGGAGGTGGACTCCCAAGAGTAAGCTGGCCCTCCGAGCGCTACGAGCTGTGGATGCCAGCTTTAATCTGCGAGAAAAGGAACGTTAGCGAACCCACCGGTAAATGTCCCCGGCAAGGCACTCCGACGGTCAAGTCAGTCCCCGGTGGTGGAAGAGCAGAAAAGCAATGATACAGTGAAAAAATTCTATTGTGCGTATGATAGATACCATTTTATTGATCATTTGAGTGGCTAAAATCCATGTTTGACCTATGTTTTTATTGCTTAATTGTGAAATTGCCCTAGGTTTTAGGATTTCCTCTTATTTTGGACTTAACTGCAAATTTACACATTTTTTGGATTATTTGGCCACTAATTCTCTGATATATTTTTGTAGGCATGAAAGGATCCTGGACCTAGAGCATATTGGGTCAAACTTGAGTCGGAAGTGAACCGGATCGAATTGTCAAGCTTACAATTAATCCGAGCCGTCCGATTCAAGAGCGGCTAGATCTGAGCCATCCGGGACGATCTGAAGCAATCCGAGCTAGGGTTAGGGTTGATCAAGCTCTATGATCAAGATCTGAAGGTTTCATTCCAATCAGAGCTAAATCAACCGTTGGATCAAGCTCGGAGGGCTCTAGATCGTCCATTCATAGATTGAGTTGATCTGGACCATCCGTTGCACATCTGGAGGATCCGAGCTACCACGAGGCAGATCCTGACCCCAGATCATCATCATAAAAATTTGGATCAAATCAGAGCAAGATCAGCCGTTGGATTTTCTCAACTAAATCTGAGCCGTCCATTTCTGATTACTTAAGGAAAAATTTCCCAGCAGCTGACCTCGTCGCGTCTTCACTGTTCTTCGCCGTTCTTCCACCGTTCTTCATCGTTTTTGAAAATTTCTCTTCCAAGAAGGCGTGACCACTTCAACTTCCATTCCAGATCAAGAATTGAGTCTTTGGTGATCGTTGCTTGAAGAATTCTGCTCATTTGCGCCGGAACAGGAATTGTTTGTGGGTTTCGGCAATTCCTCAGTCCGACCACTGTCTTCTCTTCCACAGTCCATCTCCAAGCGTCTGAGCCACTTGTAGGGGTTCTCAGGTGAGCTTAGACGAGTCTCTAATCATCATCGCAGCTCCACCAATTGAGATGGAGTGAATCGGATTGAAAATTCCAGCCAAGCGCAGATTTGAGCAGAATCAACTTCAGAAATGGTTTTCCACTGATTTGCTGAGCCAAGGGGTTCGAAGCCAGCTCTTGCTTGACGACCAAGAAGTTCTTGAGCTCGGGAGGGGTTGAGGAGTAGTTTAGTTAGCTAGTTTCATTGTGTTTGTAGCTTAAATTCCATTTCTGCCGAATCTGTTTTGTTTCTGCAATTAGATCAGCTGCTTAGATTTAGTTTTCTGAATAGTTGAGCTTAATTAGGTTGTTTATCTTTAAGTTAAGTAGTTTAGAAGCTTGTTTAGTGTACAAATAGATCAAATTTCAGCTTATTTCTTTGTCAATTGTTGTGTGCCAACTACATAGCTCGCGTGCCATTTAATTTCTGAAATTTCCTTTCAGTTCTGAGTTTGTCTCAGATTTCTTGTTTTCTGAGTTGTTTCTGAGTTTCTTAGTTGTTGATTTTTGATCTCGCATTAGATAGATAGTTTGCTAGATAGCATAGCACTTAAGTGAAGTTACCTGCTGCGTGCCAGTTTTATTTTGCTTACCAATTTGATCTTCTGTTGGTTTAGTAGCAATTCTGCATGCTCGTGTAGTTTCTGGAATTTTGGTTTGCTTTAGTTTGCGCTGCATTCAATTACTTACTTTGCATGTGATTAGCTTAGTTTTTGCACACTCATTTGGTTTGTTTGATCAGTGTTTAGTGAATCTGAATTTCTGCACACAATTCTGTTTTTCTTGTATTTCATACCTGTTTTCTTGCATTTCACTTCTGAATTTAGGTTGTTTCTATGGATCAGTCTTTGATCTGAATTCTTCATCTATTCCTGCAAAGTTCTTCATTAATAGTTTGCTTTTCAACTTGCATTTGGTCACTTGCAATTTCTGAACTGATAAAATAAGCTTTTGGAACAAGAAAATCATCCTCGGCACAAAGGTTTCAGCTTGCGTGCCAAGCTATTTAGGGCACTGATTTGAATCAGTTGATTAGTGGCTCTTGGTGTATTATGGTTTTTGAAGTTAATTGGTATCGTATCTAGCCTCTCTAAATTCTCTCCGCTTTAGTTAGCTTCGAAAACTTCTAAGTTGAGTTGAGTTCAGTGCTTGTTCAAAGTCTGAATTTTGCATGCTTTTCATGGTATCAAGCTTGTCGTGTCCAAAAATCTGCCATCACTGTGTTTAATAAAGTGTTCAGCAATAAAATTGCATTTAATATCAATAGAGTGCCCTTTTTAATATTAATTTAGTTCCTTTGGTTGAATCAATTTCCCTTTGATTGAGTTACTACTTGCCATTTATCTCTTAATTCATTTATGTAGTTTTCCCTTCTTTTTCTTGTGCTTCCATTCCGAATTCACAACCTAAAATCCAATTACTTGTGTGAAACCCAAAAACACGAACGACCATAAACCAAGCTCGAATCAAACAAGACAACTAGCTCCGAGAAAAAAATACGACATGTGGCCCCTATATTACATTTTCATACTTTTGATTGTAAAAGGGTTTCCAGCATTCATTCACATCTAAATTTGAGGCCCACATTCGTGACACATAGTTTGGGCCCATCAGCGTACCTGTGCGACGGGGGCGGAGAGGCTTATATAGCCGGGGGAGCCGACATCTTCTGCCCGGTCTGCCACTCCCTGTCGTAGGCGAGAGCAGTGCAGGGCATGACCAGTATTGGCAGGGTGAGGCGATGCATGCCCGAATAAGGCAAGGGGTGCTGCCGACTCGCTGACATGCGTCACCAGGCGCTGCCCCGCCTGACGCGAACGCAGATGGTCGTGGTACGGGATGGTAGGGGGATCACGGTGTCAGCGAGATATCCGTGATTTGGACCTGAAATGTGTCAGTTCCGCGCGCGACCCCGTACCGCTTCTGCTTGTGTGATGTCAGAGAGTGGATGAGCATTTCTAAGGGTGATGACCATCTTCCTCGAGGAGCGCCGTTCGACGGCTCTGGGTGGATCCTGACCCCACAGCCATTGCGGCCGAGTCAGGAAGAGCTCGACCTCGCCGAGCCTGACCTATTTAGGGCTTGGGCAGTTGGGGACTCAAGGTCCCCTGGCTCGGGGATTCCCCCGTGAGGCCTTCTTCGCCTTGCCCGTTAGACCTCTATTGGAATCAAGTGTCTAAGTCAAGGTTGGCCTTTCGAGGACCCTGAATAGGCCTAGCTGGGTCGAGCGACATCGGCCTAATCGCCCGCTCGAGCCCTATGACTCACATGGCCCCCGGGGACCCTTAGGTCCTCCTCGCCTAATCATGGCCCCAAGCTGGCCGGCCGAGCCATCTGTGAGCTGGGCTGGGATCAACGACTAAAAATTTTTGTTTGGGAAGGTGAGATTCATTTTAATATAGTCTTAAATCTTAAACCTTAAACAATAATTAGATAGTTACTTATGAAGGGATAATCCATCTTTACTTTTATTTAGATGAGGATAGACAAATCTTCACTTATTCTAGGTGTGCTATACTTGACAGTTAAATATGGACAGAATCAAGAAATCATATCGATTGACGTCGTAATTTAAAAGTTAAAAACTAGTCTTCATTTAAGAACTACTAAGCAATTTTTTTGCTTTAATAGTGACTAGCAAGATGAGAAAGTTCATCTCGCTACAGGAACTTAATTATATTAAGTATTAACATAAAATGCATAATGCAACATACAAAAGAAGTGAAATTACCTTTGAAAGTCACCCCCGTCGGTGTAACTTCGGATTATCTCGTGAAGCCCGACTAAGACTGAATAAGTCTCCCTAATTTATTCCCAGGTTTTGATCCCAAACTATTTTGATTCAATTAATCTTAGAGAGGACTGATCCGGTCTCATAGATCGGCCACTAGACAAATTCAAGGAGCATAAGTAGATTTTTTTTTTATTTACAAGGGATATTCAGGCTTGCATCCGAATAATTCGCTTGGCTGACCGACCCTGCCCCACAGCCTTCAATGAGAGTCCCTATCAGTCAACGAGGATAAATCGCGAGACAGAGACACGTGACGACTTCACCACTGATGATATCGATACCTGATGGCCCGACCACGCAGCAGCCTGTGGCGATTTTTTCCGTCAGCATACTACGTGCTCTACCAGGAAAGAATCGAACCCGGGAAGTGAGGAATCACCCAAGTGAGCATAAGTAGATCTTAATTATAAGACTAGTGGTTCAAACTACGTAAAAAATACCCAGTGTAAGATAAAAATAATAATTCAATTGATGAAGTTTTTAATGTTCTTACTAATTCAATCAATTAATCGATGAAAGCAATTGAACTTAATAACAAAAATAGACAACGGATCGTAAAACTCTTTGCCACAGCAAAGTATGCAAGGGCATACATGATTCACATCACAACATGTCCACTAAGCAAACCGCTAAAACAAGACCGTGATACTTTATAACCTAAATCGGCTTTATGTGATCAAGGCCTACATCTATTTCTAAGCCCACTTGGCAAGAAGTGACATCAATCCTGCTCCCAGTAGCAAGGCAAAATTGATCATGACCTGAAGCTTTACGTTACTCTGCACTTTAGGATTCATAAAATCAGCAGCAAGAAGATCGACAAGCGCCATGTAGATCAAAATTCCAGCGGCCACAGAATCCAGAATTCCTTGAGTGATCAACGACGTGGGACTATTCTCATTGTAAACGGACGATATTCCAATGCCTACCGCGACCCCGGCCGGCGTCGTCAGAGAAAAGAAGAGCCCCATCGTAAGCATTGATCTCACTTTGAACCTTGCCTGTGGATTAACACTGTCACCTTAAAATTGCAATAGAAACAATGAAACACAAACAAAAGTAGCATCCTGTTTGCGTGAATCAATCGACTATTGATACTTGTAAATAATTGCTCTCTTAGACCATATTAGCATCGATCATTAACATTTGATTTGCCAGTTCGAGCCAATCATGTCTATTGGCATCACTATTTCCTTTTTTCAGGTGTGGAAAGAGATTGGCATGCTATTTTGGATGAACAATTACTGCATCTACCAATCATAGAAATGAATAAAAGTATTAACTATGAATTTAAGTATTTTCAACAAAAGTCAAGAGTTAGATATCAGGCCATAATGTGCAGGTAGGCTCATTATTTTTCCATGCTATGATTATTGGTATCACATTTATGCTATGGAGTTTAATGGTAAATTTAACTTTTAAATGAATTATGAGGAAGAACATTAAATTGATTACACATGTAACTAAAATTTCATAGCTTTGAACAATGTGTACCTGAACAAGGCATCCTCCGAGTCCCATGCCCTCAAGGAACTGGTGAAAAACTAGGGCAACCAAGAGAGGTTTTAGGGTTGATGTTGAGTTAGATACACCCAATGAAATTCCTATGATCACGGAATGTACTAGAATTCCCAGCTCCAGAACCTGTACGTTAGTGTTTTTTTTTTAAAAAAAATCAAATTATTAAGTAAGATATGAAAATAATATAATTTTTTTGAAAAATTAATGTGGCACCTGAGCGATAACTCGATGTCGAATTAGTTGCGGCATCGATGATGGGTCATCCGCCGTACCCACGACATGCGAATGCCCATGCGTCGCATGGGTATGCACTTGATACATCCCTTCCACATCCGCCGCATCGATGTTGATGTCCCCTTTCTCCGCCTCGCCCACGGCGATCGATTCCGCCACTGCCGCGGCTCGCCCTCGGGTCGCTCGGGTGAAGTACCCGGTAGCGATCGTGTCGATCATTAGCGTCCCGATGGCGGCCATCATCGCGGCAAATCCGGCGAAGGGGAAGCTCTGCCAGGGGATCGGATCGAGGCAGGGCGACGAGAGGCCCTCGAAGGCATCGGGGAGGATGTGGATGAAGGCAGTGGCGAGGATGACGCCGGCGGCGAAGGACTTGACGACGAAGAACGGGCTGTTCTCGGGGCGGAGCGCCGGGATCCACTTGCCGAGGCGGGAATGAGGACGCCGGCAGCGCCGCAGACGAGAATGGAGAAGGCAGCGGCGATCTTGAGGGGGAGGGCCGCCTTCTTGTCAAGGATCCCCTCCGCTTCTTCACTGTCGCATTGGCCGGAGGCGAAGAGAGGGAGGAGGAGAAGAAAGTAGAGGAATAGGCAGAGACGCCAGTTGTCGGCGGAACACCTCATCTCTCCGGTTGCTTCGTCGAAGGACAACAGAACTTCGGTTGCCTGCAGATGTGAAGCATGGGTCTTATTTATAGTGGGGAAAAATAATATATATATATATATATATATATATATATTATAATATGAAAAATCGTTGTTTAAAATATGCCAATAGAATTTAATTTTAGGAAAAAAATAAATAAAAAATGACATTTGTATGTCGACATAATTGCCATATTTGGATAAAGGCATACCCAAGAGAGTTTCCCATAATAACAACCCGTGCAGATTATGGGCTTAATTTGGGGTTAAGGACCAAATAATAGCCCGATGTCGACATCGCGCACTCTGCTCAGTCGATTGGAATTCCATGAAGTATGCCGCAAAGTCAGAATGATGTCGACATGTTGATGTTATTATTCCACATTAGTTGCGCGAGTAACAGATATTAATTCGATTTTAGATCGATTTAATCTCGATTTGATATAAGAATGGGAATCAGTGAAAGAGCTATGATTTTGAATTAAAAATTGGGCGTTAGAATCAGCGACGGCGACGGGCGGCGAGGAGGTGGGCGGAGAGGACTTGGTTCCAGGCGTCGGGGAGGCCGGGGAGGCACCAGTGGATGCAGTCGGCGAACTCGGCCGGCCGCGCCTGCTGCTCCGGCGTCAGCAGCCGGCCGCCCTGCCGTACCGTGAACACGGAGGTGTGCGCGTCCTTGCGCCGCTCCGACATGGCCGTGACGTCGATGAATTCCACCGGCACGCGCCGCCCCGGCGAGCCGAGCAGTACCCTCTTCGCCACCTCGAACATCTTCATGTCCGTGCCCGACACGACGCCGGCCATGTCCGTGATCGGCAGCGTCTCCTTGGCGCACTTGATCCCCGCCGCGTTGCCCCAGAACGAGCTCCTGCATCAGCGATTAAAAATGGCGCATTGGCATCAAACAATCCTCATCGTGAAATCGGGCTGATCTCAATTACTTACTCGAAGTGAATCGGAGACATGCTCATGAAGAAGACGGACGCCTCGATGGGATCGACGTTGCGATCCAGCCAATTCCTCAACGTCCCCAGCACTCTCTCGTAAGCTTCGTACCTCAGAATCGGATCATGGTCCGTCCAATTCTTCGCCCCAGGTCGGCTGCTTTCGATCGATGCAGCAAGAAATCAATGTTTCTGATCCAAATTACAGGCAAAAGAAGGATCGACGGCGAGCGATTGGTTAGAAGTGGTACTCACAGGACACGCATCTCGAGGGTGTTCATCCACCAGATGTAGGTATCGAAGACCAGCACATCCGCCCCCTTCCAGTGGACGGCGTGCTTCTCGATGGCGTCAGCGTCGATGATCCGCACGGCGATGCTGTGGAAGTTGGGATCGTCGGAGTTGGACTCCACCAGGAACGGCGCCCAGTAGAACTCGATCGACGCGTCGTAGTCCTGGATCGGTTTCAGATTTCGCCCAAATCAGCTAGGTCATCGATCGATCGGTCAGTGCGGAGGAAATTTGTGGTACCTTTGCGGTGAAGATGATTCGGGATCCGTCGACCCGGCGGCTCCTCCCCTCCGGCGGCACCGCGGTCTGGATCAGACAAACCAGGGACTCCCACTGGTTTCGATTGATGGAGTCGCCGACGAACAGCATCCGCTTCCCCCGGAGCCGCTCCAGCAGCAGCCTGGCGTCGAATCTGGCGAACCGAACCAAATCAGACCACACATTTGGAAAGGAAAAAAACCGACCCGGTCGGGGATCGATAAAGTACTTGGGCAAGGCGCAACCGGCGGGCTGCCACCGCCACTTCTGGTACGCCGCTTCCCGGCGGCCGTTCTGCAAGCACGACATCTGCCGCGAGAGGTACTGGCACTCCTCCTCCCGGTAGAGCGGGTACTCCACGTCGTCGAACACCCACTCGCCGCGCGCCAGGTCGCACGTCTCCGGCACGACGCGCACCGCCTCTGCCGTCTGGTTCGCGCCGGCGATTCCCGACGGCTGTTGGGTGAGGCCGGCGTCAGAGATTTCCTGGGGTTTTCTCTGCCACGGCGAGATGCGGACCATGGTCCTGATGTCGCCGACGTAGGTGACGAGGCCGAAGAGTGAGATGGTGAGGACGACGGCGTAGATGGAAATGTTGCTGCCTTTCTTCGTGTACGAACAGAGGAGCTTTGCCACCGTCAGCGTCGGGTCCGGAGGCGACCCGCATAGCAGTTTCCGGCGAGGGGTGTGCATGGCGACAGTGAAGGAGTTGACCCGAGGGTGAGCCGGCGAGGCGATTCTGCTCGTTCGCTTCCTCTGTTGGCGCGCGTCTGTAAATAGCGAGGGAGGGAAGCTGTTGGTCAACGATTGTGATATGGTCAATGACTTTAAATTTGAGAAAATAACACTTCACTCCCCGAAATTTGAAAATTACTTAACAAAAATTAAAATATACTAAATCTTTGATTATATGTTAAAATAAAAGGTTACAATATGCATAATAAAAATGAATATTTTGGTGAAAAATTTAACTATCAGTTGGTGGCATGTTCGACGTTTGATCGTCGATCGGATATGTCCCGAACTAAACTATACCTTGGAGGCACGGTGAATCCAATGAGGAGCGTCGTAATTTCTATTTTTCATCGTTTACCTTCGATCCCGAAGGGTTTATCATCCCCTAAGATATAGTCTGATTCAAGGTGACGATCGAAAATCGTCAGTAATGTTTGATTGGTGATCGGACATCAAATGTGCTACCGATTGATAATCAAATTTTTATTGAAATATTTACTTTTATTGTATAAATCATTCTGAAATATAATAACAAGTTTACACATAATCATTTTATTGAGTGATATATTAATACTAATAGCGGATAAAATGATAAAAATTTGAAAAATATTTCTAAATATAATTTCCTTTTAAAATTTAATTATATGAGTTTTAAAAGAATGATTTCACTTTGATATTATATAAATCTTAAAATCAATATTATTGTGTTATTGTATTTTAAAAACTAATATATCAGTATGATATTATTCTTCAAAATGTAATATCATAATGATTTGTTTTTTTTTAATACAACACCATAGCGGCTAAGAGGGATAAAATTTTGTATTTTTTAAAATCTCAAAGTTAAATGTACTTTTTAAAAATTTTATAATTTTAATTGCACCTTTGATCAGGTAGAAACATACTTGGGCTAAAATATAGATCAGTCCATTTGAGAGTGAAGTTGAAAATATGGAAATAAGTCAACATTTCGCTCCTCTTTTCCTTTTTGAAAACTAGAAAAGTCAACTCTTATTGACTACAACATAAAAGTCCAGTTGTTTGGAATCTCACCAAGATAATGTAATGGGGACAAGGCCCACTAGGGAGAAAGGCTACGTTGACTATATTTTGAAGTTGAAAGAGTGTATATAGTAGTATAGATGATTAATTAAGTCCTATAAAGTTAAAGTATAAATAAATATTTTTCAATATTATATTAAAACATAAAAAACTAAAGAGGCATTTGGTAAGCGGGTTTAAAAGTTGGGAACTTATGATGCTTGGTATGCGGGATCAGAATCAAAATATGGATATGATACTCATGAGTTTATAACCTAGTCCCATAGTTATCACCAAACTCATAATCTATCAAATTATTACATTCCATTACGATGTATACAACCCTATATATCATAAAAAAAATATATTTTTTATATATATATATATATATATATATATATTATTATTTTTTATTATCGAACAAACATAATTGTAACTATGAATTTAAATATTCTGTTTCACTCAAATAAATCTAAGGAAATCAAAAAAATGTAGAAGTTGGAGTTTCAACCAACTTCAACGAGATGGAATCAAACACACAAAAAAAACTCGGTTGCTGGGGTCCATTACAGTGTACATCAACCCACCAAAGTGGCCGCTCACCTCTGGAATACTATCCATTGGCTTTGGACCGGCTGCACTACCAAAACTGGTTGCAACCCTAGTTGACTTTCATTGGAATTCATCGTAATTGTTTTTTTTTAATTTATCATTTAGAATTAGAAAAAAAATGGTAATTCAAGCGTTCTAATTTCGCTCAATTAATCTATGTTTTCAATTATTCAAACTGATTAATCTCATTTGTATAATACCGAAGATGATCGATTCATCAAAATTTCTTGTAGGCCATCAGAAATAATCCGAGAAACTCTGATGTTGAAGACCATCAATAGCCGATTTCCATAATCGATCCAGGGCATCATGTTCTACTTGGGTACTAGACCACGAGCTACAAACATGGGCGCTTTGCCAAATGGGGGTCGTCCAACCTTACCCAAGTAATCAAACTTTATGCTATTTTTTATAATTTTTTTCTCCAAATAAAATATATACATGTTTCAGTTGAGTCAAATCGTGATATTCTAAGTACCCATCAAGTACCAAACTGTTGCACCATGTCTACGATACGCTAAGTATACATCAAATATCTTACCATCGCACGGAGATAGACGTCTTCTTTTTGACTTATCTATTAAGTAAATTTAGAATATATATATATATATATTCCATTTAGATTTGAATTCATCATTTTATTGATTCCCGTGTTTTTATCACCGCAGGAGTGGCTAGATCGGACCATAACCCCCAAGCATTATCGGCCCCAAATGTCGGCGGCCCAATTCGGGTATTTAAAAATAAAAAATATGATTATTATTATTTTAGAAATGTGGGATTGAGCAAGAAATAATTCACGACAGACCGGATTGGACCCAACCCGGTATATTAATGAAATGGCCAACCGGGCCTGACATGGTTCCGACGTTCCGTTCCGATTTGTCATCTTTAGGCCTGAGGGACCGATAATAGGATCCGATAATCCGATGAACCGGAGTCATGGATTTGGAACCTCACCCGATTTGGAATTCACTGCCTCACCCGACCCGTTGGGCGTTGGGTTCCTATCTCATTAGTCTCGTCGGCTTCTAGGAAGGCGAGAGCAAAGTGTAGGGCAGCAGGCGCAGAGCTCGCCTCCCATACTAACCATGGCGTCTTCTTTGTCTCTCCACTTTGTATCCGCGCCTCAATCCCTAGCATCCTATCCTTCTCCCTCTTCCCGATTTCCCAAACCCATATCTTTCGCGTTCTCGTCTCCTCGCTCTCCCCTTTCCGCTGCAATTTCTTTGATTTATTGTCCGTCGTACGCGAGATCAGCTTTCGGCCGTTCGGATCGCGGTAGAGGAGTGTCCGTTCGCTTTCCTTTCGTTTTCGCCGCGCTCGGGAAGCTCTCGGAGGCGGAGCTCGTCGTAGTGCCCAAAGGACCTGGAGAGTTGGACGGCAAGTTCCCATCCGGCGCTGGCGTGTACGGCATCTATGATAGGGACGGGGAGCTACAGTTTGTAGGTATTTCCCGCAACGTCTCGAGCAGCATCGCCAGCCACTCCAAGCTTGTCCCTGATCTATGCCACTCGGTCAAGGTATTCTCTTGTTGCGTGAAGTAAGCTGACTGCTTGATCCCAGAAATTGTATTGATTGTAAACCGGTTTTCAATTTTTTTCTGCCATGTTTTGATTTTATAGTGTTAGGGTTAATAATTCCTAAGTAGTCTGCTACTCTCCTCTACTAACTTTATTTTTCACCTACGCACAATAAACCTCTTATATTTATGATATTCACATAGAGTTCTCTACCATTCCCCTTTAACTAGTTCAAAGATATTATGAAAACTCAACCTATTACACATATATTTATTCTAAGATTTTCAAAGAGTTAGAAATTCCGCTAATTGGTTATTGGAGATGATAACTGGTCACTAGATTGCACCTTTTCTTTTCTCTAATAAAGTGACAATTAAGTTTGATGTATTTTATTCTTTACAGAACACTAGATTAGAAGTTATGTGCGCTAAAGCTTGGTTTTCATAGTACAATTTTATTCTCATCAGGATCACACTCAACTTGGTTGTCAATTTTTTAATCCAGATAAATTCACATGTAACTAAGATAATAATCCTATATCTTATTTCTACACTTAATGTAGCTATGACAGATTGCCTTTTCCTCTTATAAGAAATTTCAAATTACCATATAAAGGGGATACATTCCAGTGTGGATTGTGGATATCTTATCCATATAAGTTTAAAGGTATCCAAATAATTGAATGAATTCTTTAGCCACCAGTTGAGCTTTCAATCAACTCACAATGCTTGTCGTGATATTTTCATTGTAAATGCCAATTTTCAATGTACTGTGCAATTACTAGGAGGAAGGGATACCGCATCCATGCAAACATTAAAAATGTAATGCTTGGATCTTCTTCCTGACCATCTAGTCTGTTTCCACCTTGAATGTGAGAGCACCTTGAAATAGCCTTGGGAAGTGTGATGCCAAATAAGAAGTATAGGGAGGCTAGCTAGGTGACAATGTAACATAAGATAGGAAATAAGAAATCTGATTAGAAATAGAGAAACTATATAAGTGTTGTTGGAAGATCAATAAAAAGTTCAGAATTTGAGGTTTGATTCTGGAGTGAAAGATGATGCTACGTGAGCAGTGGAGTTTCATGGTTGTCTGTTGTAGGTGGGGACAGGAACATTATTCTATGTTCACGTGCCAATCTGGATTTCAAGGCATCATATACAGATCACAAGTGGATGCAGATAGAGTAACGGGATTAGGACTGTAGGTGGGAGAAGCTGTTGGACCTAGTCCTTAGAGAAGGCTGATGGAGAAGTTGGTGTTCGCCACATGGGAGGAAGGAGCACAAAGATCACGCATTTGAGGAGAAGTCGGTTGATGGCCAATATGACTTGGCTCTGATACAACTTAATAAGGAAAATTAGGGTTAATAATACTTAGGTTGTCTCCTCTATTTATTATTCGATATTTTAGATATTTCAATTGGGTAAATTTTGAATCAATTTCATTTGTTGTTCCTTTTGATGAATATTCTAAAATCCACTTTAAGTAACAAATAATTTTTTTCCCTGTCTAATCACAAAAGGGTATTATAGATCTTATAATAAACCTCATATTTACAATATTCAGATAGATAGAGGTCCCTAACAATTAGCAATAAGATCTAAAACGATCATTTGACCTTTTGTCTGTACTTCAGGTTTATAGAATGCGTTTAATCTGTGTGGAATTTTATGAATCTTAAGTCTTAAAGAGGAATAAGTTGTCACCAAAGACATTTGAATGAGTTTGTGGCAGTTATATGACTTGAATCAGAATGGATTTTTCCATCTTTCACATTTCTCGTTGGTCTTCGGTTTAGTATATGATATTAAGGGGGCGTTTGGTTTGTTCCATTTTCTATTTTCATTTTCCAGAAAACTGCATTTTCTCATTTTCTGGAAAATGACTTTCTTTCATTCTCTAGTTTTCTAGAAAACGTTATATCTTTTTATGGAAAATAAGGTTGGAAAATGCAAACCAAACATATTTTCCAGAAAACCGTATTTTCTACAGAAAAGGAAAATGGAAAATAAGCCTACCAAACACCCCCTAAGATTGTTGGATGTTGGCACTTGGCAGTAGCATTTTGGATGATTAATATATTTCTGGTATCTGTTTGTGTTTAGTGAAATTTGATTGTTACTGTGACGACATTGTCCACTTTGGGTTCTTGAATTCGAGTTGCTGTGGATCAACTAACAAAATTTTGTAAAAGGTCAATGAAAGAAGATCCGGCGCGCGCGCGCGCACACACACACCACCCTATGCACGCCGTTGTGCGGGACAGAGAGTGTCGGCCAGCATGGCATTTCCCACCCCCACCCCCACCCCACGTGGCTGCCCTCCCTTAGTTGCGCATATGGGGGTATGCAGCAAATCATGCCGTATATATATATATATATATATATATATATATATATATATTCTTTGTGTGGATTAGGTTTACTAGTTTGAAGTTTCTATATTTTTTTGAGCTATTCCTTTGTTTGGAACTATGAGAGTTTGAGAACTAGAATTCCATTTACCGAAAAAATTGGGATTTCCCAATCCAATCAACAGGGGAGGCTTCCTAAACTCACTTAATTTGACTATAGATTATTTTCAGTTGTTCCAGTTAATTAAGAAACACATCCAAAGGAAACACCATTAGAAATGGGATTCGTTTTAACTTTTGGGGAAAAAAAACAAGAATTGTTTATGTTATTGAAATTTCTTTTCACTCTAATGGGAATTCTTTTCCTATGATAATTGGTTCCAAATAAGCTGGAAATTTCAATATAGCAACTCCCTAAAATATTATGCTAGCTTAAAATTTCAGGTATCACAATGATCAACAGCACAGTTTAGGATTGAACCCTTAACCTTTCTCAATTAGCATAGCATTGAGTGTCTATATTGCCATTATGATAGTGTATTGTCAAATTTGCTTACTCTTGCTAACCACTCTCTTAACTAATTCAACTATTATACGAGAACAACTTGATTATTATAATACATCCTAAATTGTCATTAATGTTTTCTCATCCTGATGGAGATTGATTTGCTGTATGATTCAAACTTCATGTTCTTCGCCTAATGTAGCATTTTCGTTATACAAAAATGATTAACGAGGTTGGGTAACATTGAACCTCGGACGACCGGCCTGACCCCATGGAAGTTTCCCACCGGCCGCTAGGGTAAATCGGGAAGCGCTCCCGGCGAACGGTCCAGAAGCCCAGTGTCCCAGGGTTTACATCCCATTTGGAGGAAAAATTCCTACAAAATGTATCATAGCTAGGATCGAATAGCGGATGCGACGGATAACATGGTTGTAATCTCTTGTACCTTTCAATGGGTATTCGATCAACACAAGCTATCATATTGTCTAGTAATTACCCCATGCAGAGCTGTGGCTAAGCATGTTCACATATGTTATAGTGCGATGCTAAACAACCAGACTTAGTACCATGTTAGTTTTGGAATAGAGTCATCGGGCCTGTTACAAACATTACCCAATAGAAAATGGCACAAGTAGAAGATTCTGAAACTTCCTTTCGCCAAGGATGGCGAGGTTATTCCATGATTTAACTTCTGTACTTTGTTGTTGCAGATAGGTCTAGTAGACGAGGCTGAACCCGACCGAGATGTTCTGACCAGTGCATGGAAATCATGGTTGGAGGAGCATATTGCAGCCTCTGGGAAAGTCCCACCTGGGAACCAATCCGGAAACAACACATGGGTAAGGCGACCACAAAAGAAGGCTGACCTGCGCCTAACACCCGGTCGCAATGTTCAACTGACCGTCCCTCTAGAGCAGCTCATCGACCTGCTGGTGAAGGAGAAAAAGGTGGTCGCATTCATCAAAGGGTCTCGAAGTGCTCCTCTTTGTGGTTTCTCACAGAAGGTGATCGGAATACTGGAGTCTCATGGCATTGATTTCGAATCTGTCGATGTGCTAGACGAGGAGTACAACAATGGGCTGCGGGAAACTCTCAAGAGCTACAGCAATTGGCCAACGTTCCCGCAGGTCTTTGTCAACGGGGAGCTGGTCGGTGGATGCGACATCATCTCTTCCATGGCTGAGAAGGGGGAGCTGGTTGCACTTCTGCAAAAGTAGAATCACTAGCATCAGCTCTACATGGTTCAGTGGCTTTCCACACTTTGGATGCAAGATTATCGATAATTCTTCAAACGATCATTACATATCAAGGTACTAGAACTTACACTAGTGCATTTATGGAAACTTAAATGCTCGGTTTTGAGTTTGTACTGTTTGATTATTGTATGATTGTAATGATAATACAATAACCTTATCAAATTAGTGATAACATGACGATACATATATATTAATACGAGAAAACTATGAGACAAGGGACGTTATTGAGCTCATTTAGTGAACATCAAAAGGCAGAACATCATAGCAAACAAAGTCAAAAGAACTCCTTTATGTTAAACGATAAGAGAGGAAAAGGTAGGTATTAGTTATTGAATCATGATCTTTGTTGTTTTTAATTGATGTTGAATTATTCGACCTTTTGTTGGTAAAATGTAACATCCACTTTAGAATAAATTTGAGTAGCAAATTTAAAATAGATGCACCAAAAGGTGCTTTATTTTCCTTTCAATATCTAATTTGTTTTGATTAATTTTTATAATAATTAATTTTTAAGAAGATCAATTTAATTTTATAAAAAAATTACATTTGTCACATAATTAAACATTGAATTTAATATATATTTTTGTAGGATAGACGGCTAACTAACGTGATATTATTATCTTAAGATCTGAAATTAATATCTGATAAAATCGGAGTTTGTTCTATTCATGCGTTAATCATAATATCCAGATTAATAGTCTCGTAATTTATCTCCTTTGTTTTAATTTTGAGATGAATTGATGAGGATATTAAGACAAATGAATCATCTTTTATCATCTAATTAAATTAAATATTTCTTTAAAATTCACTACCTTGATATTTTCACCTTCAAATTTTAATTAATTACGGTCTTAACTTTTTGTTTTGACAAAACGCACCAATTGTAAATTGTGATGTTGATCAAACTATGGTGTGTAGTGTTGCGAAGATTAAGTTGAACTTATAATTTATGAACTTTTGTGGCGTTAAATGTAAAAGATAGCTAAATTATCTTTCTCCAGGTCCGCATACTTTTATCCTGCGTCGGGCGGTGAGCCTACCGTGTAGGGACGAGACAGACAGTTGAGGGCGCATCCGACAGATAGCGATGCGTCAGCCTTAGACACGATACTGTGATTCGCCATTCAATCCACCCGAGTCACGTTACCTTAATTGTGTACCCAAAAGATTTACCCGCTTCGTGCTTTGTTCATAACGTGGGGTTGCATATGAGGTTCCCGACCACGCTCTCAGGCGACAAAGTCGGGATTCGGAAAGAATCGTGCTGTTAATTTCCCATCTTAGTCATTCTAAGAAAAAGTGGACCGAAAAACCTATCCGTCACACCGCCCGCTCCAACCGTGCCGGCGGGGGCCGCCAAAGCAAATCCCTTGATCCTCTAAAACTCCTAGCGCAGATAAAATTTATTGGTGGACACGTGTCTTTTACAAGTGGAGTGTGACTTAGCGAAGAGTTTTGTAAGCCGTGCGATCAAGATTCCCACGCGGCTCGGAACAATGCGGAGTGCATTTGATCACCATGATCATCCCCAGATCATGGACTCGCTCCTCCTCCTCCGCTCCCTCTTGCTTTTCCTTCGAAGGCTGAAGCATTTAGCATTCGGCTTGGAGACTCGTGCGCCCTCGAATGGCGGCGCCGAGGGTGGAGGAAGTGATCGACTTCTTGTTTGCGCGCGGGTTCTCTGCCGCAGCCGCCGCCCTCCGCGACGACGTACTCTCCCGCTGTCCCACGAGCCAGCCGGCGGAGCTCGACCTCGACGTCGGTATCGCTCTCCCGCCCCTGAAACTTTCGCCGCCATCCCTTGGCGGCGAAGGCGGCGGAAATACTGCGCAACCCAGTGCGGACTCCAGCTCGTCAGACACGTTCGTCAGCCTCGGTTCTTCGCCATTCGGTACGTTGGTTTTTTGATTCGGTTATTTGTTTGATCTCGTCGCTCATTGTATCGCTTTGCTGTTTTCTGTGCGAATTTGACTTGCTTCCACCAATCTCAGCTCTGTGATGCTTTGTTGTCGCCTATTCGAGAACCAATCTTTCAAAAAGAACTTTTTGTCGTGCTTATTTCTCATTTGAAGATCAATTGCAAACGAGCTTGTAATGAACCTGAGTAACTTAACCTTTTCAATTACTTGAATTTCATGGAACAGAACTTTTGAATCCCTATGGAGTCTGGTCACCTGCTCGGTCTAGATCGGATGAGGAATCAACCGATCGGCAATCAGACTTTGGGACAGCCAGAGAGTATAACAACTATTGGTATGATGACCAAATTGAAGAATATTGCGATATGTTCTTCGTCCAAACAGATTCTGGTCAATTGCACAGCGAGGACAAGTTCATCATGTCTGCAGGGGGAAATGATCGGTTTGAGAAACAAGAAAGGTTTGATTTTGGAGAAGACGAACATAGGCATAAGCATGATCATGTTGGTTGTAAGGGATCTGTTGATATCTACAATTGTCCTTTCCCAATTCGTGATTGCTGCAGTGGATCAAAGATCCATGAAAATGATGAGGTTGCTGAAATGATTAGAAGCTCAAGCTTTGCTGTTTATGGTCGCTATCAGATCTTGGATGACCAGACAGAGAGGTTAGATGAATGTGGAGAGAATGAGCTTTGCTTCAAAAGGATACGTGAGCAGCCTGATACCATTATTCTAGAACACGATCTGTTTCATGATAGAAGTCGAGTTGAAGGTAAAGAATGCTCAGAATCAGATATCACAGAGGAAAAACTGCAGTCACTTTATCACAGTGTGGTTAATGATGGTACGTGTGGAAGTGAGCTCTCTGCTTTTTAATTATGTTCTATTTATTTTGTTATCTGAACATATTTTTATGATTTCGGCCTTCAATTTTTGTTAAGAAAATGTGTTGGTTAATTTTGATGATGCAGATTAGAAGTTTAAGTAAGATCTAGGATGCATTTCTTATTTTCTATTATAATTATTTTACTTTTGGATTCTCTGAAAAACACTTTGGTAAAAGTTAGACATGCTTTTAGGAGACTGACCATTTATTGGGACTATGAAAGAGATCCCAACCACCTTGTTCCATTCATTCCTGTTCTTGATGAGGTTTTGACCACTATGAGTTTTTCTCTCTTCCTAAGTCTCTGGTGCTGCATCATTTTGTTGATCTACCTTGAGCAAAGTTAACTGTACAATAGGATGATGATTTGATTCAAGAAGACTGGTCTATCCAAAGAGCAACATGTACTCTGGCACATTCAATACATACATCTTTCACTTGGATACTAGCTATACTACTTAGCATGTTGACTCGTGTACTAGTAGTTTCCCTGCCATTGGTATTGAATCAGTTCATAACTTCTAATCCTTTATTTAAGCTTTGTTCTTTGCATATCTTGCAGTGTGTTCAAACTCATAAGATCTTGAGTTTGCGGTGTCTTTTGTTCTATTTAATTAAATGGCATGCTTGATTATTAGTGGCCAAATATTGGCATACTCGAGGGAACAATCTATTTGGTCACTATTTGATTGCTCAATTTTCTAACTTATTGGTGCCAATTTCACATATGACTTTGTACTGTATAGCCTCAGTCAGGATAATTCTTCTTTTCCTTCTGTTATAACTCGTGCCCATACTGCTGCACCTCCATCAATCAGAGTAATATTAGTTAAGTTTATATTATAATATGTTAAACATCTTGCATTATACTGTTTGCAGGGACATATTGATGTGCAATCTTTTCCTTTGCAGTTTCTGTCCTCATTGAAGTTTGCTTGTGGTGCAGAGTATGATACTAAAATTAAAAATGATAGCAAAGGAGATTCACATAACGGAAACATATTTTCTGTGAACAAGATGGATGGTGGGGAGTTGCAAAAAGAATGTTACAGTATATCACCTTTTGAAGAGGAAGTGTGCAAACAAGGTGCTAAATCTGCCCATGGAGATGGGGATTGTAGGATATCTAACAAAGAATTACAGGAACCTGAAGCTGTTGACATGGAATTAGAGGTTGATATTGGTGATGAGCTTTGTCTTTATAATTCTGGTGAAAATGAACTAGAAATATTTGACTTGAGAATAATTCACCGTAAAAACAGGTTCGGATCCATAACTTCATGTAGACCATTTTTGTGCAACATAACACACCTACTTCAGAAAACAAATGTGCTGAATTCTTGTGCATCAACTTCAGGACTGGCTTTGAGGAAAACAAAGAGTTCCCAATTGTCTTAAAATCAGTTATAGCAGGCAGATATTATATCACAGAGTATCTTGGTTCTGCTGCATTTAGCAAGGTTGTTCAGGCCCATGATCTTCATACAGGAATGGATGTTTGTCTTAAGATAATAAACAGCAATAAAGATTTTTTTGACCAGAGTTTAGATGAGATTAAACTCCTTAAGTTTGTTAACAGACATGATCCGTCTGATGAGCACCATTTATTGCGCCTTTATGACTACTTCTACTATCAGGTATTGTCTATGTTATTCTATTTTGAATAAAATAATTTGTATATGTTAACTCCAACAGAATGTCAAACACTTGTTTCTTAGTTCCTCATGGATGTCTAGTTCTTATTTCTTCATTTGGTATAAAATATAAAAGTTCTTATTTGTTGTGTTTTCTTTCTGAAACAAAAGTGAAGGGATAGATCCTCACCAATCTATTACTAAGCAAGACTTATGAATGTAGTACAGATCATGCACATTGCTTGGAATAGTTGAAAGGAAAAAATGCTAGTAACAAAATTAGGATGATAGACAGAAGAAACCAAATAAAAGAAAAGTGGAAAACTTGTTATGTTAGTAGAAATGGTGCCTTCCAATCAGTTGTTCTTGCTACTGGACATGAAACAGACATAATCTATCCAACTTATATTCCTCTATCAGGAGAAGCGACATGTGATCGTGGGCAACACTAACATTTGCAGGGCTCAGTTTACTAGCAATGCGCCAGCAGAACAGAAAACACATGTACCAGCTGCTTGCTGCTCATAACAGCTGGTCATGCTACTGTAAGCCAAGAAGCAAGAATAACATGTGTCCTTGGCCTTGATAATTAATGACAAATAACTAACTTTCACCAGTGCAAAACTATAAATAATCACTCCTGCAAGGGGGGTAGGAGATTGGACTCGAGATGAGAGAACCACCGATATTCCACCCTGCTTTATTCCATATAAAGCTACTGTATT
Organism: Boesenbergia rotunda; assembly: GCA_024364735.1. Lineage (NCBI taxonomy): Eukaryota > Viridiplantae > Streptophyta > Magnoliopsida > Zingiberales > Zingiberaceae > Boesenbergia > Boesenbergia rotunda. The sequence continues at coordinate 139,917 of JAGFNQ010004768.1, read as the reverse complement.
GTGGCAATTCTACCACCTGCGACCGGATAGCCAATACTCAAGGTTCTCCTGCAAGGCTGCAAGAATCGAAAACTTACTTTGCCTGGCCTGATCTAATAACCTCAGTCAGTTATCATGGAGATGCTTTGTTCAGGAGTGGTCCAGAATTCATTAGTGGTGCAAAATCTATATTATTGTTTCATCACTTGGAAGTTTTTTTTTATTGATATGGATCTGTTGATTGACTTCCAAATCTTTTGCATCTTTACTATTGATATTAAAAATTAATTAGATATCTGTAATTTGGAAGCTGTAATTAGACATCCGTACTACTAATGTCTTTTCTCTGCATCAAAGATTGATTTTTGTACTTTTTTGTTGCTTTACCTCCGGATATATGCTTCCTGCTGTATATTTATCACATACTTTGGTAGCTAGCACATAATAACAAAATGTTGACTCTACATTCTTTTGCATGCTGGTTCTTGTTGATAAACAAAATGTCCTGATATCATCAATTAAATGCTGCAGGAACATCTTTTCATTGTTACAGAGTTGTTAAAAGCTAACCTGTATGAATTTCAGAAGTACAATCATGAGTCTGGTGGGGTGGAATACTATACATTGTCCAGAATACAGGTATGTGATTTACTTTCTATAGATCATGACTGTGTTAAGCCACACAATAGATGAGAACTGCTTGTTTGCTAAGAGCCTTAGGTAATATAACCCTCCATCTGTAACTTAAAGAGGGAAATTATGCACAAACATTATACTGCTGCAGTTTTAAACATTTAGTCGAACGATGAGTAAAAAAAATTTATGCATAGGATTTACTATGAATTTCATCATCAGCATCCTCATTGACCAAGCATTTTGTAGACTTGACTAGGAATTGATTCCTGAATGTCTAAATATTGTTTTTCCCTTGAGAAGCTATTAGGGTTTTGATTCAAAGCACTCCTACTAGCAAGGAGAATTAGTATGCTTAAAATTATTTCATTTCTTTGACAATGATTTGTACTATTATCCTCCTGTAACAGGATATTGCTCGACAATGTCTAGAGGCTTTATTGTACCTCCATCATTTGAGAATAATTCATTGTGATTTGAAACCTGAGAATATCCTTCTCAAGAGTTATAGTAGATGTGAAATTAAGGTTATTGACCTTGGAAGCAGTTGCTTTGAGATGGACAACTTATGCACATATGTGCAGTCTCGCTCTTATAGAGCTCCTGAAGTTATCCTAGGTCTCTCTTATGATCAGAAGATCGATATCTGGTCCCTAGGTTGCATCCTGGCTGAGCTGTACACTGGTGATGTAAGTTCCACTCTTATCTTTCTTACCTAATTTATCAAATATACAATACTACACACTTTGGTGAGGTGCATAAAAATTTTGCGTGTTAGGGACCTAGTTCCATAATCTCACAGCAAAGTAAAACGGACATTTCACTTTATGTTAGCCTTCATTGTATTATGTAAATATAACTCCTCTGTCAAAACAGAGGAATATAATTTGTTTTGAATGTCCTGTAATAGTTCAATTACTTTCCAAGCATTTCATTGGGTGAAGTCTCTAGCACTATGTTTTTTCTCTGTCATTCAGTTCCTAGATTATTTTGAAAATGTTGAGATTGCATATCCGAGCATATTAGCAATTGCCAGCAAAGTTTTGCTTAATTGTTATATTTTGAATAGGATATAAAATTCATTAAAAAGGATTGAGCCAGAAAGCACCTGGATATTATCTTTGGTATTTCTGTGGTCTTAGGTCCACCAATGAATTTGAAAATTTCAACCGTTGATGAAACGGTTGGTTCCACGGTGGACTTCAAAAGTTCAAAGATGGAGGTCCAGGACGTTTGTTTAGTATTGCATTTTGTTGCAATGAATTGAGTTTATTTTAATCAGTTTTCCATGTGGGAATTAGCAAGTTCTCTCTAATCTCGATGTACCTCTCACAAATTGCTAGAGATTGTTAAATACTTCTTCATGCTATAACTGTATCGATACACAGCAAACAAATTACAGTCTAAAATTTCTCTGATATTCAGGTACTATTTCCAAATGACTCAGTACCCATGATACTTGCTCGGATGATCGGCATCCTTGGTCCAATTGATGAGGAGATGCTTTCACTGGGACTGGAAACAAGCAAATATTTCACTGAAAAATATGATCTTTATCACATGAATGAGGTCTCTCTCCCTCCCCTGAATGATTTTTTTTTTCCTTCTAGTTTTTTCCCTTGTCAATTACTCATGCTAAGCTTTATATTTCATGGTGGAATCTGAGATCATATGAATACTAGGAAGCAGGGGCGGAACCAAACAAAAAAATTCGGGTGGGCTAAATAATATAGATAATTTTTTTTTGTGCGGCTGAATACATATATTTAACAACAAGCAAGCCCTAAATCAAAAGAAATGAAAATTTCAACTTCAGAAATCAAATTGTAATTCAAAATTGTGAATATACTAATCATGAAAGCCCGATATCATAAGAAACGTTAATTGAACATGGAAAACAATAAAAATGAACAAGAACATTTAGGGCTACAGACAAGATATAAACCAAATAGAGAGTCTCCATAATATTTAATAATTAAAGTTTTACATCAACAACAGTCAAAATGATAAAAACACAAATACACAATTATAAAGCTACTGCTGATTAACACTGGACAAAGTATTAGTCTTGGATGTGGATTTGCTGTGAGAAGTCGACACAAGAGGAGGCAATTGAATTCTACGAGATTGCATTTGTTGAAAATGTTGCAATATTTGCTCATTTTCAATTGTAGAAAAAATATCCTTTTCAATGTATATGACTAGACTGTCATTCATCCATTCATCTCCCATTCTATTACGTAAATCAGTCTTCACAGTCTTCATTGCAAAAAAACTCTTTCAATTGAAGCAGTCGCAACTGGTAAAACTAATGCCAACTCTATCATACGATAAACCAATGGAAAAACCAAATGTTTTTCAGTTTCAACCAATTTCTGAGCGAGAATTCAAAAGTTGTCAATTGAAGAAAATTGAGGATCATACCGTAAATTATAAAAGTAACTCATAAGTTGTTGTTCCAAAAATAAATAATCAGTACCACAGAAGTCCTCGGGATAAAAATCAGCAAGACGGATGAGTTTATGAACGTCAAATTGAGAGAAAGAGTTTCTTGGATGAAGACATGCTATGCAACCAAGCAATTCCGTACTAACTTCTGAAAAACGATTATTCATCTCTTGTATAATTAAATCAACAACCTAGCATTCAAATTTGCAACCATGATAAATTAATAATCAATGAAATTTCTTTAACAAACAAAAAAAAATAGATTTTTAGAAATAATACCTGACAAAAAATCTCCACACGATAATGATGAAAATTAGTGATAAGTTGTCCTTTGCGCCTGCCATGACCACGGGTTAGCATATTGTCCTCCATATCAAGTATTGGGATCATATTCAATTCACAAAATCTGTTAACTTGTTCCAAAATTATTTGCCATCCATCTTCCCTGAAGTCTTGTAGTCGACTTTTCACACTACTAATCAAGGACATGGCTTAAACAATATTTTGATCTCCTTGTTGTAGGGAAAGTGATAACTCATTTGTAATTCCTAATATATACTTCATCAAATGCAATAGAAAAACAAATTGATAACTTTCCATCTTCTCAATTAAACCCGCGGCAGCACCTTTATTCACAGAATAAGAGGCGTCATCATGTACATTTCCTAACACTTCTATCACTGAAGACCACATAGAGCATAGATGAAGTAATGTTAAGTAGTGTGATCCCCAACGAGTATCGCCAGGTCTTGCTAAATTAGTTTCTTGATTTTTTTCCTTTTTCACTAATGATTTCTCCACTTTCTAATTCAACAATTATCTTATCATCAGGGGTGGAAGCACGAGGGGGGCTTCAGCCCCCCCTCCCCCCAATTTGATGATCCCCTTGGCTGATCGGTCTAGCTGACCGATCAGCCCCCTGGCTGATCGGTCAGCTGGACCGATCGGCCAGGGCTCGAATCGATCAATTGGATCGGTCAGGCGGGAGTCTGATCGGTCAAGGTGACCGATCGGTTTTATCACGAAATTCGGCCGGTTCAGTTTTTTTTTTTTGGAAAATTCGATATTCGGTGGTTCGGTTCGATTTTAATCGAATACTCACCCCTCTAATGACCTAATTGCTCGATCTTTCCTTTTCTCCCCCAAATCGGCGACGGCGATTACGTGCAGCGCTTGATCTTTCCTTTTCTCCCCCAAATCGGCGACGGCGATTACATGCAGCGCTCGATCTTTCCTTTTCTCCCCCAAATCGGCGACGGCGATTACGTGCAGCGGATCTTTCCTTTTCTCCCCCAAATCGGCGACGGCGATTACGTACAGCGGTGCAGACTTCTGATTCCATCTTCCTTTTGCAAGATACCTGGATGCTTATTGCCTGGTTGGTCCTTTCCATAACCCTAGGTAAGTTCCTCTTAATCTTCAGCGGAGTAGCCTCTGTTCTGATAGATCTATTGGCTTTTTTTTCTCCGACACTTCTTTAGTTCTTTTCTTCCATCAGTTCCATCTGTTTCCGGGAGGTCGAAGTCGCCGAGAATGATTTGCTGATTTCTTCTTTGGCAGTTGGCACGAAGATCGCAAATTTATAGGTTAGAAACTTTTTATTGTTTGATTTTTTTTTGTGAATTTACATTTTAGGTTTGTAATTATTATTTATCTTTATCAGACTTAATTTTTTCAAACAATATACATGAATTTATTTTTAGTTATTTATTTGTGTAGGAAATGGAGAGATTTTTTAAACGAATTCGTAGTTCTGTTTCCTCTAATCAGCCTAATGTTATCGAGCACGTGGAAAATCAATCCCATATAGAATTAAATTTAGATGATATTGTTTGTGATCCGGGATTACGAAAACCAATTGAAGAATTTGATATTGCTATTCGGGATCAAGCTCGAAGAGAGTATGTGCTCCGAGGGCCTAGTCAACCAAATGGTCACGTGTATCCGAAAATAACTTTTGGTAATCAAGAAAGGAGTTTTCAAGAAACTTGGTATAAAAAATATACATGGTTATAATATAACATATCAAAAGATGCGGCATTTTGTTGTTGGTGTTATCTTTTCAAACCATTACATAAAGAAAATGTGGATAATGCCTTTATCAAAGATGGATACAATAATTGGAAAAAGACATTAGAAAGATTCAATCGTCATATGTGGACCGTGAATAGTTGTCACAATGAAGCTAGAATACAATTTGAGTCTTTTCAAGATCAAAGACATAGTGTGGGAAATATTTTACGAGTACATGGTTGCAATATAGAAATTGATTATCGCACCCGTTTAACAGCAATGTTGGATGTAACACGCTTTCTATTAAAGCAAGGGTTACCTTTTCGAGGGCACGATGAGTCAACTAGTTCTTCAGACCATCTCCAACCATCAACGCCAAATTTGGTGTCATTTTCACACCAAAATGATGCAATTTCAACACCAAACACTATTTCAACTCCAACCCATTCACATTATATATCACACCAAAAATGAATATTCCATAGAATATTCTATTTTTTTCTTATTCATTTATTCATAATTTAATTATCGACCTAAATTTTAATTTAGTAATCATTTTGAATATAATTATTATATTTAAAATTAATGTTTCATTTATATTTAATAATTTTTTTAATAAAATTAAAATAAAATAGGTTAATAAAATTAAATAAAATAATTTAATCATTTTGAACATAATTTCTATGTTTAATAAAATTAAAATAGGTTATTATATTTTTTTAATTTATATTTATAATAAATAATTAATATTATTAAATACTTATGGAAAAAATATTTATTATAAATTAATTTTTATTTATAATATTTAGTATTATAATATTTACTAATATATATTAGAATTAATGATTATATATTATAATAAATTTTTTAAATATAAAAATAATTAAAAAATATTATCACCAAATTTGGTGTTGCAACAGTGCAACACCAAATTTGTTGTTGCACTGTTGCAATACCAAATTTGGTGTAGGGATATGGTGATCAGTTGGAGAAAAATGGTGTCATTTTGACACCATATTTGGTGGGATAGTGCTCGGTTGGAGATGGTCTCAAATAGAGGTAATTTTCTTGAGTTGCTTGAATGATACAACCAACGAAATGAAGAGGTTTCCAAAGTTATAAAACAAAATGCTCCTGCAAACAATCAATTGACTTCCCCAAAAATTCAAAAGGAATTAACACATGCTTGTGCCTCAGAGATCACATGTGTTATAATCAATGATATTGGAGATAAATTCTTTTCTTTGATGGTTGATGAGGCTCGGGACAGTTCAGTGAAGGAGCATATGGGAGTTGTTTTGAGGTATGTGAATAAAGAAGGATGCGTTATTGAACGATTTCTTGCAATTGTGCATGTGTCTGACACTAGTTCTCATTCTTTGAAAAGAGCTATTGATGCATTATTTGTGCAGCATGGTTTATCATTATCTAGATTGAGAGGCTAAGGATATGATGGGGTTTCAAATATGCACGGTGAGTTTAATGGGTTGAAATCTCTGATACTGCAAGAGAATCCATTTGTAATGTATGTTCATCGTTTCTCTCACCAGCTTCAATTAGTTCTTGTTGCAGTTGCCAATGACAACTATACTGTGAGTGAATTTTTTGGGTATGTCACCATGATTGTGAATATATTTGGTGCATCTTGTAAGAGGAGAGATCAACTTAGACAGATTCAACATGATAACTACTAGGAAGGACAAAAAAAGAGTAACAGCTGCTTGTCCACCGAACATTTTCAACATAGGAACTCTTAGTCATGTCACTTAAAGCAGACCAATACCTAAGAGCATTACCGCTGAAATCTTCCATGGCTTTGTAAGAAATGAGAAATCTATTCGAAATCATGATCAAATGCCTGTAATGTTGACATACATTTACATATTGAGTGCAGCTATCTCATTCAAATCAGCTGTCATGAATGCTCGCTTGCAGCTATGTAATCTGCTATGTAATCTAAACTTTCGGGCATGCTCCAATTTTCTAACAAAACCTACAATCATATCCTCATTACAGGAAACAGACCAAGTCGAGTACCTGATACCCGAGAGTTCCTCGCTGTCACATCAGCTACTAGATTCTGATGCCAAATTTGTTGATTTTCTTTCTTATTTGCTCCAAATAAACCCTGGGAGGAGACCGACAGCTAGTGAAGCACTAGAACATGAATGGCTCTCCATTTCCTACCATTGACACAAAGTTTCACTATGCAGTCATAAAGTTGAAGAACTCATACTCAAAGATTCAACCAAAAGATTCAAATAACCCCTTTTTCTTGTAAGTATGCAGTTTGGCCAGCGCCAATTTTACAACGTGATCGTGTAAATATTCCATAATTGCGTCCTTTTGCAGCAAAAGATGAAGCGGTCCCATAATTGTGTCCTATGTGAAAGGAAAGTGTTGCGTATTTATGTAAATAATTTGTCGGATATTGCAATATTGCGGCTCGAGTTCATGCTTGTCTAAGTTTTGAGGCTTTGAGTGTTTGCAACTCCGAGAACTGATCTCTAACATTGTTCCTTCAGAGAGCAGCTGTGTTGGGTTGTGTTGGCAATTGTTATGTAATCATGGAAAATGGTTTTCTTGAGATAGTATTTCAATATTTTGAACAATATTATAGTCCATTTAATTATTAAATAAATAATTAAAGCTTGCAATTATGAAAAATAGTTAAGTATTTAATTGTGTTATGCTTTTAAATTTATCATTTTAAGATTTTTAGGTCTTAAAAAACGTAGTTTAAGGGAACACCCTAATTTAGTTGTATATGGTAAGCTGTGGACTAAACTTGGATGTAACTACGAGAGGAAATATAACTGAATTAACCGTCGAATTGATTTGAAAATTTAATTCGATCTATTTGAAAATTTATTTGTTTAAAAAATTGATTATTTTAATTAAATATGTTTAATTTTGGATTTTAAAAATAATTAAACCTAGTAAATTGATTTTTTTTATTAAATAATAATATTTAATAAAAATCAATTTACTAGGTTTTTTATTAAATAATAATATTTAATAGGGGAAATAAAATAATCCAAAATAATATTTGAACCTATTGAAAATCAAATTATGCATCTTTCACGATAAACTTGATTGAATATCAACTCGGCTATCCCTACAAAGCTAACTTGATTTTTTTTATTTGATTGCTTCTGTTTTAATCGAATGTTCAGTACTAATGAATCATTTATCTTATTGTTTACATTGCAGATGAAACATAAAAATAGAGAATTATTTTGTCAAAGATAGGATGGCATTTTTAAACTAAGGAGTATATTTAAAAATAGTTAAACTGAGGGTGACTTTTGAAATTAAAGATTAAGGACTATATTGAAAATAAATAAATAAACTTAAAAGCGAATAAATTTTTCAGATAAAAATTAAACCGGCCCGATAAGAACTGGGCTGGTCCGGGTAAAAGAACCAAGCCGGGTCAGGCCCATTGACTATCTAAGACGAGCCCTTTCCGCCCCTGCAAACGTTCTTCCCCTGCTCTAATGGAATTCGAGGATCTCATCTCCTTCCCTACCCTCTTGTTCCCCTCTTCAAGTCCCTTCGAATCTCTCGTTTTGGGGAGGTGGAGCTGCAGGATCCAGGTAATTCGTCCAAAAATCACGCTTTTGTTTCTTTGATCTCCGTCTTTCTGGTTCCGTAGCTGATTCTAGGGTTCTGAAATGGGCGTTAGAAGTTTGTTGAGTTCACGATTTGCTGTCGTTGGCTTAGGTGGTTTGTCGAAAGCTGCGGAGGAGGAAATTCTAGGTTTTTTCCTGTTCAATGGCTTCGCGCCTAACGGAGGAGCGCACCACGGGCCTGGACTTGAACGCAGGGGAGCTGGAAGAAGGAAGTACGGACACAGGTGCTGAACTTGTTTCTGATACTGGAGGAGAAGTAAGCATCAGTGCAGAGTGTTTGGTTTTTCGTGACTCGGAAGGAAGCGTTCTGACTGCTGACGGAGTCGCGGATTGTAGCGACGCTGCAGAAATAACAGAGAGTTTGAGGAATCGAGAGGAGAAGCAAAGTGGTACTAGAAATCCTTTCTTTACTGGTTGTGAAGCTGATCATACACCAGAAAGGAATGTGGTTGAGACAGTGAACGCACTGGCGCTTGATGTTGAAGATGAGATCAAGCCAGCTGAGTTTGAAAAGGATGGTAGCGAAGTTGAAACCTTTGAGAAGCTTGAATCTTCTTTGACAGAGAAAACAAGTTTGGAGAATGCTGCACACACTGGTAACTCGCTAAATGGAAGAATTCTGCTGGTAGGAAATGAATTATTTGAACGCCATGTGGCGTCTGCAGATGAATCTGAAGCTCAGGTAAAGGTAGAAATGTATTACAAGGAAACTGCAGGTGTTAGCAAGACTGCAGAAGCAATGAATGCTTATGATCCTTGTGAGAACAAAGACAAGTGCATTCAGTGTTCTCCTGGTGAAGCAAATTTTAACGGAGAGGAAGATGAGTGTTTGAAGAATGAAGATGAAGCTGAGCTTGTGGAGGAAGATACAATGAATGAAGAGAAGCAAGATAACACGTCAAATGTCTCATTCGACAGTGATTCAGCTGCTTCACCTCTTCAGGATAAACTGGTCCTTGATTCAGTAGCTTCGGAGCATCATAGCCCAGTTGGCACTTGCAAACCTGAAATTAGTGCATTTGGTGGAGACCATGATCTGGGGAATGCAGAACCAACTACTTTTGCTTTTGATGGGGATGGAGTTGAGATAACAGAGGATGCACCAAGTCCAGAGGGTATCAAGGTTGAGATCTCAGAGTTTAAAAATCAGACTGAATGCCAAGAGGGACCCTTATCTGATAAAGTTTGGAACCAGAAAGTTGTTGAACTAACACCACCAGACGAGCATGTTGCAGTTTCTGTAGTTGGTGAACCTGAAAAGAGAGCTTTTGGTGATGGAAAATTGGAAAGCAAGCTTGTTGACTCAGAATGTTCATCAGGGAGTGGTTCTTCTGCCAATCATGCATTTCTGGAAGCTGACAAGTTGGAGGTTCAGGTGAATACACGGGATGAGTGTATGGAGGCTAGTGATGGAAGTGAACTTTCTGGAGATCCAGAGAAGGTAATCCAAGTGGCAAACGATGATTCAGAGATGGGCCTGGGAGCTGATGCATTGGATGCAGGTGCTGAAGCTGATGGAGCACCTAGTCAGATATTACTGCAGGATGGCAATGCAATCAAACTACCTCAGGATTGCCTTTCTACTGCAGATAAAATTGAAGGTTTACAAAAGGACGCAGTGAATTGGAAGGTCATTAATGAGCAACGTCGTGGAACAGAAGTAGTTGGAAGTTCTGTTCAGAATAAAGGATCAACTCATAGTTTCTTAACTGATGATATGGAAGTTGTCCGTATGGATAATCATTACAAGGAGTCTATTGAGTTGGATAGACCAACTGTGGCAGGTGAATCTTCCGTGTTACATAGTTCTGAGAACAATACTTTTGGGACAGAGATGCCTTATGTTGACTTGATTCAGAATGATCAAGATGAAGAAAGTTCCCTCCAGCAAAAACACTTTAAAAAGGTCGGTGTAGTGTCTTCAGATGGTGATGAAAACAATCAACTGAATAATGATAAAATAAATTCAGATATGACTGGTCCAATTATGGAAGTAAACATTTCTGAAAAAGATCCGTTGGGTGAATATATTCCAGATGTTAGTTTCGTGATTTCAACAGAGTCTGACGCAGATATAGACATTCGAGTTGTGGAAGTTGACACTGGAGATATTCACTTATTGGATGAAGCACACATGATTGAGAGTATTTCTGGTGCAAAAACAGAAACAGAGGAGATGGAAATTGATCGATGGAACATGAAAAATAATGAAACTAGTGCTGCAGCACATGATTCCATTTCAAATCCTCAAGTGTTAATGTCAAAGAACCAGTTTGTTGTTGATGAAAAACTCAATGTGGGAGATGCTAGAGTTTCCTCCTCAAATTTGGTTTTAGAAGCAAAGTCAGACCAAGATATGATGATTGATGAAGAACTCTCAAATGGTAACAAGCAAACAGTCGCACATGTTGCTGCAAGAGCTGAAACTTCAATTGAAGATATTGGCCAACATACCTGTTACTACTTTCCTTCAAAAGATGAATACGGTTTTACTATTTCTGATCTTGTTTGGGGCAAAGTAAAGAGCCATCCTTGGTGGCCTGGCCAAATTTTTGATGTATCTGATGCATCAGATTTGGCATTGAAATATCAAAAAAAGGACAACTTTCTTGTGGCCTATTTTGGGGACAAGACGTTTGCTTGGTGTGATGAATCTCAATTGAAGCGTTTTGAGATACATTTCCCACAATTGGAAAAACAAAGCAGTTCAGATGTGTTCACAAGTGCAGTCGATGGTACATTGGATGAGTTCTCTAGACGCATAGGTTTGGGTATGACTTGTTTCTGTTTGCCTGAAGTTGGGAGCATCAATGGCCAAAAGGTTGAGAATGCTGGGGTTCGTAAAGGTAGCAATGGCTATATGCTTGACAGACCTGCTATTTTAAGCTACTTTGAACCTGAAAAGCTACTTGAATATATTAAAAATTTAGCTCAGTTCCCTGATTATGATACTGATCGCCTAAGCCTTGTGCTTGCTAATGCTCAGTTGAAGGCATTTTACAGGTCTAAGGGCTATCCTGAACTTCCTTCTTTTAATCTTTTTGATGGTGGAATAATTGACTGTGATGACGACATTTCACACTTAAATTCTGAAAGCATTGAGAAAGATTTGTTCGAGCAATCAGGCCATATTCTCGGTGATTCTGGAGAACAGAGATCACGAGGACACAAAAAACAGAAGCATGTTTTGGAGGATGGGAAAAAGCAGAAGAGCTTATCTGAGTTAATGTTACTTGAAGATTCTCAGCTAGAAAGTGGTGTGATAATTAAATCTTTTATTGAAGCTGATCATGATTCAATACCATGTCCTTCTAGCAAGAGGCACAAGATTATTGACATTGATTCATCTGACTCAGCGAGAAGTAAGAAAAGAAGGCCAGAGTCAATAGGAGATACGGAAATAAGCCTACCATCACCAGTTATTAAAAGTTCTTTTAAAGTTGGAGAGTATATACGTCGTGTTGCTAGCCAACTTACTGGGTCTTCCTCTAATCTTAGGACTTCTAATGAAGCATCTCTGAAGGTCTGCAAAGGGGATAGTGTATATGATGATTTTGCTTCTGATGGTTTTGGGGATACTATGATGGAGAGCCCAAGTTTTGAACTAGATGATTCAGAGTATTATGCCTCTCCAAATGAAATGTTCTTGGTGCTGCATTTGGCAGCCAGAGATCCTATTGAAGGGTATGATTATCTATCTAGTCTAAGCAGTTTCTTCACTAAATTTAGGAACTACTGTGTGTCTTCTTCTGCTAGTGAAGAGAAACTTCTCGAGGAAGAAAGAGCTGAAAAGGATAAGAAACGGAGAGTTGAAGCTTTGTCAGTTTTTTCTGAGATGATAGAAACTGATCACATGATGGATTCTTACTGGTCTGACTTGATATCTCATAACCGCCCTCCTAAAATCAAAGTCGAAGTTCATGCTCCGGCTCAAAGGAGAAAGAGGAAAACTTCAAGACAAACATCTGCTCTGATTTCTGTTCCTGTCGTGCAAGCCACAGAACATATTCAAATTGGAATAGCTTGTCCCACTATGAAGCAAGTACTATCCTCAGATAGGTCCATAATCAGTGTCAATGCAAAGATGGTCGATAGATGTATGCCTACAGCTTTGGTTTTGAATTTCAATAAATCCTGTCCTCTTCCTTCCGAAATTGATCTGATTAGGATTTTCTGTCGCTATGGGCCAATAGTGGAAGCAGCAACAGAAGTCCAACAGGAGAGCAACAGCGTCAAACTAATTTTCAAGCGGTTCACTGATGCCGAGATGGCATTTAGTAGTGCCAGAAAATATGGATGGTTTGGGCCATCACTTCTCAGTTATCATCTCAGATATCTATCGTCAACACCAGATACTTCTGCTGACATCCAGCAATCAGACAAGTGTGCTGCACTACCAGAACACAGTAACTTGGAAACTCCAGGTAATATCTGTTTAATCATGTCTCTTGTTTTTCTAGGAGACAATGTTTTAAGATACAAATAATATAGCACTCATCGAAAGCAGCAACATAAGCATTCTTCATTCATTATCAGGGAATGATTCAGATTCCAATCTCAAAAACAAATGTGATGCAGAATCCATGGAGAGTATCTGTGCAGACATCCCTTGTGATCATCCATCAGTATCTAATGCTTATATAGACACTAATTCCCAGAACCAAAGAGAACAAGTATTCGCTGGGAATGGTAGAACAGACACTACTGCTGTCCTTCATACATCTGCTTCTGATGTTTCTCCAGACAACAGTCTCCTGATGCAAAGTGATACAGCGATCACAGAGGAGAGCAAGACAGATTTTCCAGGTGACCATCTGTCAGTGTCAGTTGCTTCTCCAGATTCTGATGTCAAGAACCAAGACGATCCAGTACTTGTGCAGAGTAACACTGATGCCAACCTTCCCTGTGACATCCATCCACCGACATCTAACATTTGTTCAGACACCAATCTCCAAGACAAATGCAATACAGTATCAGATATCATTCTCCAAGAAAATAGCGATGCCTTAGTCAGATCCACTGGCTCTGACATTGACAATGAACTTCATCCTTGTATATATGAGGTTCTGCCTGATAATCTCGATGACAAAGGTGACGCAGTAATGATAGAGAGCAGGTCAGTTGCTTCTCTAGATTCTGATGTTCCGAACCAAGTTGACGCAGTACGCTTGGATAGTGACATGAACGATCTTCCCTGTGATCTTCGTCCACCAATATATGACACCTCTGCTGATACCAATCTCCAAGAAAAGCATGAAAGTGATGTTATAGTTAGAGATTGTGCTGTCATTCACAGTGAACTTCATGCTTCCATATCTGATGCCCCGATACTTAATGATCTCCATGCAAAAAGTGATGCTTTACTGACAGAGAGATCAGTTGCATCTCTACATTTTGATGTTCAGACCCAAAGTGATGTAGTACTCAATGAGAGTAGCACCATCAACCTTCCCTATGACCTTCATCCGTTGAGGGCTGACTCTTCACAAGATCTCCAAAAAAAATGTGAAACGGTATCAAACATCAATCTTGATGAAAACAGTAAACTTGTAGTTGGAGACAATAACTCTGACAATCAACATCATGCTTCCTTACCTGATGCGGCACTGATAGAGAACAGTGAGATACAACTCTCTGGTATCATTCATCCATCAATTCATAATGTTTCTACAGAAGCCGGTCTTCAATGTGAAAGTGATACACTACTCACAGAGAGTAGTAATGTGAGTTCTTCCAACACTATCCATGGATCAACACTTGATGCTTCTCCATACTCCGAGCCATGATAAACTAGTGATGCAGTCACTAGTCGAGAGTTGCAACTTGGATTTTCCAGGTAAGCTTCATCATGTACACATAGTTCTCATCTCCCAAAACTGATTACAAGAAAAAAAATGAGACTTTTCACTTACATTGCATTCCGTTCAAGTTTGAATTAATATTTCTGTTCTTCGAATTAGTATATCCAAATATTTTGTTCCTTTGTTTGTTGGATTGCTAGTCTCTCTAGGATAGGGATAGCAATGTGAAATAGAACTTTGACTCCCAATAGTTGTGATTTATGGTTTGCTTTTTTTATTTTCCAAATATATATCAACAACACCAACCAAGTTTTATCCCACTAAATGGGATCAGCTATGTTTTTCCAAATAGACATGCTTATGCAAATTCATGCTTTCCATTCAGTCAGCAAAAGCAGACAGAGTTGTCTCGAACCCTATGCAAGGTGTAGGGGAAGAACTAGTTGCAAGAATTGCTGACGTGGACGATCAAGATGGCTAGATCATCTTCAAAGAGTTCATGATGATGTGTCATTAAGGTATGCTTGATTTATCTCAGAAATTACCACTGAGCAATTCAAGTGCATGTTGTATAATAGATGTCATCGGCTTTACCTTGAGAAAATTTTTACAATGTTGGAGCACGCATCTTCAGGAATGCTTCATCTAAAATATTTTATGGTGATATCTGAATTCCTAACATGATTGATTGTCATTACTATTATTAGTAATACCCGACTGGACCGGCTTGCCTGACTGAGAAGAACTAGACTCGGGTCCTTCATCAGATCGGTTTCCTAATCAGATGGATCAGCAATTGAATTGGTCAAAACAGTTTGAATTGCCCAATTCTATAAATTTACAATGTTAATAATCCTAAAACTGACGGGAAGAGCCAAGAGTTAAGCCACATATTTAGCTGGCTCCATACGCCTTGTAAAAAGGTACATCAGCCATGTCCAAACTTCATCTCCCTCACCTTCTTTGAATGGGCACGCTACAGACACCTACGTTGCGCCGACCCTCTCGATTCCCTTGACTCTTTCACCCTCCTATCGCTCTTCGCCTAATCAGACAAACTTACCTTCTTTGAATGGGCACGCTACAGACACCTACGTTGCGCCGACCCTCTCGATTCCCTTGACTCTTTCACCCTCCTATCGCTCTTCGCCTAATCAGACAAACTTGAGACGACTGCATAGCGCAATTGATTATGGATGACTGAAGAGACTATATTTTAGTATTCCATCTTCCAAGTCGCAATTTCTAACTGAACTTGTTAAAACTAACTTGGATTCAATCGGTGCCTTATATGGCTGATGAACTACACAAAAACTGGCGGCCGTTTCTTAAATTATACTCGAATCAGTGATGGCTTCAAGAACAGTGCCCACATCCAGCAAAAGTCGATTTAATCTCAGAAAACAAGAAC
The DNA here is from genome assembly GCA_024364735.1 of Boesenbergia rotunda. Lineage (NCBI taxonomy): Eukaryota > Viridiplantae > Streptophyta > Magnoliopsida > Zingiberales > Zingiberaceae > Boesenbergia > Boesenbergia rotunda. Next base: position 123,997 of record JAGFNQ010004768.1, on the reverse strand, counting down.
GGAATGTAACTTATAAGAGATCAAATACAAACAAAAATAACAAGAATGACTTGTAATTTCATAGAAGCACAAACGCAGTAGTGTGGAATTCATGATACAATATGTAACTCAAGGGAAAGAGAATCATAAGCCAGATAATTCTGCATTTTGAACAAGTGCCATCGTTTGAACATCAAAAGCTTGAAAACCAGTACAAAAAATCAGGCGTCTAGCATCTGAATAGGGAGATAAACTAGCCCCACACTATAATTTCCTTTCGAGGTAAACCACAATTAGAGTCCAAAAGTATACTCGCAGAAGTTAACTGGTGGCACAATCTTTTCCTCGGTGCTCAATCGATCTTTACGGAGGAATAAATCAGTCTTGTAAACCAAAATCTCGCATGGAAACCAACCGTGCCTGTCAGCACGAAGAATGCATAAGAAGAATCAGCATGTAACCGGCATGGCAAGCGGGTTGGGTTTTTTTGAATATGGCCAGCCACATGGACTATGAAGATGGCCATTGTTTGGAGCTTGAGCAAATGGTTACCACTTCCTATGGTAATCGAGTTCCAAAAGACAGGAAGATAGTGCTTCCCTTGCGAGCTGGTTATTCGATTCCACATATAGCACATCTTCGAACAGGCTCTTAGCCTGTTGCAGAAGTTTCAGCTTTTCCCCTCTGTTGTTTCGACGCAGGTTGGATCGCTGCTGCAAAGCCACACCCCATCTGTACAAGGCTACATCAAATATACTTGTCTAAGATATGTGGTCTTATTAATTTAAAAAAGAAAAGAAATGTTCTTAATCAAGAAGAAAGTAGTCCAAAGCAAATAGGGTTACAGAGAATTCTCAAATTAACAGGATGTCTAGCATGGAGTAACATCTTTTAGAAATATGGCTGGCTGAGCACGGAAGAAAAAAATTGGCACAACAAAACAAATAATATATAGTTTCAGTTGAAGTACGAGGTTACAAATTATTGGAACTGAAAACATGTTTCTGAAATTATTATTTATGGTTTACTAAAAAGCTAAGTTGCGACTGGGGATCGAATTCATAACTGACTTTGGAAGGACAGATGGAGCAGATGTACTATCTCTACGGGGATGCAAGTTCTTTTCGGGGTAAACATGAACAAATTGACTGCTTAACTGAAGACTAGTGCTAGATTCAAGATTCAAGGTAAACTTGAACGTGCATTAACAAGTTTGGAGGACAAAACCCGAATAACATAACATGATTTAAGTTTGCATTGCGTGGTGCTTTCAAGATTCAAAGGCCAAAACTAAAGCAGGAAGTAACTGCAGTTAAGGCAACAATCATAAGCAATGGCAGAAACGTGAAACTTAAAGATGGAACATGATAGCTGATAAACCAGAAGTAAGCTTCTTAAATCTTCCCTGCAATCTTTTTCAGTTTACAAGGCCAATGAGTTAAAAAATGATGAAATGTTTTTTCTTTCTCTAAACGTAAAAAGCTTACTGTTTGTGATTTTGTAGTAAGCCCTATAAGGAGTTCCCTAGTATATGGAAAAACAAAACAGATCAAGAAGAGATAAGGTCAAGGTTGATGTGCATGGTTTTATATTGGCATCATTTCAGGCAGTGATATTCGACTTTAAGTGATAACAAACAACATTTTGATGTTTAACAACAAAAGGTTTTAGACCACAATCGGAACTCCAGTTCTTGAATCATAACATCAGTAAATCACGTGTCTAGGTCTCTCCTACACATTTAGGAATGCTCTATTTGGATCTAAAGTTGAAGATAGCACACTTGAATACATAGGTAAAAAAATGGCAGCTGCTTGAAATTGATTCACGAGCTAAGTCGTATAAGATTTGATACCTGGCGCTCCAAAAAACAAAAAAAGGGTTCTATTGAGCATGTTGCACTGTATAAACCAATATTAAAGTTTGTCTATGTCTTTATTCCATCACCAGTTAATAATCAAAGGGCAAGGGGAAATGAATTCATACCATCTGGGGCATAAGCATTACTCTTAGACACAATAGCGTCAAATTTATCGATTGCAGCCATGTATACCTTGTCAGCATCAGCAGCTGCTTCCTGTACATGTAGATTTACTTATTATCGAACAGAGGAAAAGAGCTACATGAAGCTCCAGAGTAATAAATTCAGAAGCAGCCAGAACATTATATAGTAGGTGTATAATTAAAAAAAAAAAATCCTCTAGATACCCAAAGCTAATATTTCCAGAAGAACAGATTCACAGGGTGGAAGAATTTTACTCAATGTTGGCATGGGAAAAGAAGAATATCAACAAAGGAAACGAGTCTATATATTGTCAAAATTTTTCATCGTATCATCATCACTTGCCACATAAATAGACCATTTTCCTTTGGTTTATACGCAAAATAACTGATGCAGGCTGACCGTGACCTTTTCGAAAAATGATAGACAACGTGAAATTTCAATGTGAAACTCAACGTGAATGACGTGACACTTCAATTGCAGCGATCCTCGACGGGTTCACCGTGCCCCCTAGGATATAGTTTGGTTTGGGGCGGCGGCCGGAGGCCACTGGCGGTGTCCAAACGACAATTGGATGTGTACACGAAAAGTATCATGTCATTCACATTGAGTTTCACGTTAAAATTTCACGTTGTCTATCATTGCTCGACTTTTTCATGGTCTTTGGCTGACTGTGACTTTGAATTTTGATAGTATAGTTTATGACTCTTTAGCATCAAATTTAACTGAAAGACAATTATTGAAACACCATATGCAACGCAAAGGTTCATGCACGTTGAGTTTTTTTCGCTCATATTCTGATTAGTGACTTACTGGTCCAATATCTGCAATCAATTGTGCACGATAGGATAGAGCAAGACCCCAATTGTATAGAGCTCGAATATCATTCCCATCAATTGTCAAAGCCATTCTATACTTTCTTCCTGCCTTACCTAGCAGTTCTTCACACTCCTCACAAACATCAGTAAGGGCAGAAGTAAGGTTGTCTCTGCTTAAGATTCTTGTATCCAATTTCTTGGCTCTTAAAACAGTTGACTTTTCATTTAGAATGGCATCACTTTTGGATAATAGAGCTCTCAGTTGTTTGCTAATCTTCAATTTAAGTTCTCCATGCAAAAGATAAGCATTACCCAACTGACCTACAGCCAGCAAACTCATTGGCTTCAAATGAACAGCCACAGAAAGCAATTTCTCGGATTGGTATAATAAGGCATCTAATGCTGCTTCATCAGTTTGAGACTTCATATATATCCTAGCTTGCCTTAGAAGTTCTGAGGCTTCTTGGACATTTTGATCAAAATCACCATCAGTTGAATGCGTTGAAGAAAACGAAGATTCAATCTTGCCTTTTCTAACACCCTCAATTGGATAATCAATTTTCACTCCTGAACCACTGAGATCATTGTCAGATTGGTTGTTAGAACCAATGCTACTTATGCTTTCATCCTTTAAATTGCCACCATGATATTCATCAGAATGCAAATATGATTTATTGTGTACCTCAAATTTCTGTTCCAACATCAATGATTCTGCAGTTTCTTTGAAGAAGTCTATATTTTTTGTAGCTTTCTGGTTTGAATTACTACCCATAGAAGTATGCCCATCATTCCGAATGGCGTCCTCATAATGATGCCTGAAAACCATTTTCTGGTAGTGTTCTTTCTTCGTCTTGAACTGAAAACTTGCATTCAGATTGTTGAGTTCTTCATCAAATGGCAACATATCGTCCTTATATCTTCGATCTCCGTTGTCTTTGAATTTCTTCACATCGCTAACTGATCGGCTATTTTGATCTGCTACTGCGCCTTCTGCGGCTCTCAAGGGTTCTTCTGATTTTTCGAGATTGGGATTAACAAACTTTTTGCCAGATAAATTTACACAATTTCCACTTATCACAGTTGGTGCTGCAATATTACTCGCTTCAGTCTTTTCAACAACTGAGACTCCCTGCTCCGAGAGCTCTACCTTGTTAATTGCATCTCTCTCTTGTGATGGCTTCAGAACGGTGAAGTTCTCCTGCAATAGATTGCCGAAAAACTGAAGAATGTCAAAAGCAATCATCCCCAGTTCCCTTCTTTTCCGGCTTGGCTTTTGGCTCAACTTTTTTCCCTGTTCAAAATCCGTTTGTTCATCCACATTGACAACTGAAGCAGAATCCTCCAGCGTTCTCTGGGCATGAACTATCCTCAATCTCACATATTTGAGAATGTCAACATAATCCTTAAGCTTACTCTTCTCTATAAGATTAGACTGGACGCCTTCCTCTAATCCATTTCCCAAATCTGAAATCTTTTCATCCATATCTTTCATAAATTCCCTCACATCTTTGATTTTCACATCAAAATCCCAAATTGACCCACTGGCGGCGCTCGCCTGGCTCATCCCAGCCGAGAATCCAGCCACAAAAATCACCACCGAGACAGGCAAAATGGCCATGGAAGAAATCCTCGCCCTAGAGACCGCCAAAGCCGAGAGAAATCCCATAAGAAAGAGGAACCCGTGCTTTCGTTCGTTAATCCCGAAAGAGGCTAAGAGGTTCCGGACGGAATCGAACTTACCCGATCTATAGGATTCATCGAGGAGATGTGGGTCATCCCACCCGCCATACCTGGACGGAATCGGAGTTAAACCGGAAGAACCAGAGAGGAAGAAAGAAACTACGGGCTTCCGACTCCGGCGTCGAGGGTAAGGAAAGGAACGATATTTGTGGAACAAGGGATCGAAGCGGCCTCGATGAAGCAAAAGTGGAGCGAGTGGAGGCGAGAGACTAAAGACGTGATCTGAAAGCAAAGCAATCTCCATAGAGCTGCTCGCCTCCGCCGGAGAAGAGTGGATCAACGGCCGCAGGTGTACATCGTCGATTCGTCGTCGTCGTCATTTCTTTAAGGATGGATCTGGACCCGAGCACGGGTTCACGGATCGGAACCGCCGGTTCAATGGTCCGGAATCGCCAATTCGACGATTCGTGGGAAGTCGATCCTTAACTTTAATCGTCTTGGCGTTCAACGGTTCGTGAGAGGTCGATCCTTAACCTTAACCGTCTAAGACGATTACAGTTCACGATTCGGAACCGTCGATTCACGGTTCGGAACCGCCGATTCACGGTTCGGAACCGTCGTTTTACGGTTCGGTTCACAATTCGTCACGGTTCGAGATTATTATATTTAAAAAAAATTAAATTTAAAATATAAAATTTATTAAAAAAAAGAGACTTGTGCCTATTTAAGTCGTCTACGTATCCCCTTAGGGTATAGGGAAATTAAAGACCACGTAATTCTTTTAAATTTTTATCCTTTTATAATTTTTATCCCTCATTTTCATTTCCTCCCGTTCCCGTTGTATTCGTTCCTTCAGTATCAAATTCTTCGAGTTCGTTTTCTGAAAGTTGCATTCCTTAGATTCTTTTCTTGGCTCTGGTTCAATCGTCTAGTAATCCTTGACCTTCCAATAAGTCGGGAGACATAGTTGATTGGCGTTCATCTAACATGTTACCGTCGGCACTGAACGTCTGCTTCACAATAACAGTTGACACTGGACAAACTAAAATTTCTTTTACAATCACGGAAAGAACAGAAATGCTTTGAGCCTTCTATAACCATCACTTTCGCTATCTGTTTTATTAAAATCAAAAGAAACTCTAAAATAATTCTCAAGTTTCTGTGCGGAACTTGAAGATCCTCGTGGACATTTCATCCGTTCATTTAATAAAAATTGTACTTTTGTAAGTTTTAAATTAATACTGGTAGGCTGTTATGTTTCAAAAATATTAATTTGTATATTATATTTAATATAATATTAATTTTAAAGATCGTCTAAATAATTTTTAATATTATATATAATATTAATTGAATAAGGAGTTGAATAATTTTTAATAGGAATTTAAGCATAGTTAACATTTCTAAAAATTTTAATTTAAATTTAGGAGATAAAGCAAGTGTAATTAAATAAATTTTAAGAATAAAATAAAAATATTTTTTCTATTTAGTTTTCGTAGTTAATATATAAGAAGTTAAAACTTTATTATTGATATATTTATTTAATACTAATACTATACTAGAAAAATTCACTAAAACTAAATAAGTAGTGAGATAATAAATACCGAAAAGTTGTTCAGTTGCATCGTTAAATACTTTTAAATTTTCAAAAATATTACTACAAATATTTCATTATTGAAAAAATAAATATATATTAGTATTACTATTTTGTGCAAAAAATTAACATAATAAATCTTTATATTAAAATAAATCTTGTAATAATTGACATGTTGAATTCCAACGTATTGGAACATCACGTGGAAATTTTTTAGGTCTCATTCCATTAACTTTACAAAATCTATCCTATTGTTTTATCATAAATGGATGCGACCATAAATATGAAATTGTGATTCTAATTTGTTGAATATAATTTTCTAAAAGTTTTAATCCATCTTTAACATATAAATTTAAAAAATGACATACACAACGAATATGAAAAAATAAACCACCAATAACAGGTTGACAAATAAATTTTAGTTCATCTATAGAAGTGGTATTAGAACAAACATTATCTAATGATATTGAAAATATTTTATGAGTCAATCCATATTCTTTTAAAATTAAACATAATAATTGTGCAATATTATGGGCAGTATGTGATTCATCATAGACACCATAAGCTAGTAATCTTTTGGAGGATCCAAGAGTTATCCCACACTATAGGGAGACCCACACTGTAGGATGACCACAGCCTTTGCATCAGCTTCCCCCTTTCTTATCTGATCGGCTGACCATCTTGAGAACTCAAGTTCTTTTCCCTCAGCATCCTTTGGAGGAGAGAAACCCTTCTTGAATAAGAACCATATGCTGATGTTGGCCTTCAAATAATATTTCATTCGGGATCTCCAGTATGGGAAATCAGTTCTATCCAAGAACGGGGGTATGTTTGTACTGAAGCCTTCTCCTCCCAATGCCATCTTCTTGCTCTTCGGGTGTTAGTCCGTTTGAAAGAGACCCAGGCTCTGATACCACCTGTTGGACCTTGGATGGCTAGAGAGGGAGGGGGGGGGGGGTGAATAGCCAGACACAAAAAACAAACTTTCTTCTCTTTCGTTTCTTTCTACAATCAGAGTTAGCAACGGAAGAAAACACAGAAATACAGAAACAGAAAGACAAACAGAGTCGCTAACAAGGAGGGTTTACAAGGTTCGGGGATAACTTGCCCCTACTCCTTAGCGTGCCCTGTGAGGTGGACGATCCCTTGATCGTCGACAGATCAAGCCCCAGAAATCCAGATAAATCAATCTCCTTCTCGGTGGAGAAACCTCTCCACAATAGTCTCAAGAGAATATATGATTAAGCACAGAGACTTGAGAAATCTTACAGAGCGCGAGCAAAGCACAAAGAAGAGAACATTTCTCCGAGCCCAGCACATCACAACCAACGCAAGAACCTTCAGCTCTTTGTGTCTGCCTGCTGATCGACTCGCAACGTTCTCAATGGTTCAAAGTCCTTGTCTCTCCTTCGCCAGCCTTCTTTTAAGCCTATGCTCATCAGGTCATCACCAGGCGTCTACAACCAGCTCACCACTAGGCGCGTCTGCAACCAGCTCCGCCACCACTGACCCACTGACCTTTACTGGGCTCAGTCCACTAAAACCTCTTCAGCCGAGCCTCAGGTCAGTCGCCAGCTCCGCCAAACAGTTACTAGCCCGCGTCAGAAGCCGTTGAATCCTGCGAATGGAAAACAGACAAACCTGCCCGAAGTGAAAGTCGCTAATTGACCCTCCTTCTTGGTTTGTGTCATCCCTGTATTACCAGCACACTCATCAGAGGATTAGCACAGCAAATCAAAAAGAAATCAGCAGGTATCATAGAGAAATCAGAAGTCTAACAACGATTCAAATTAAAGTGATCAGACACTGATCGGTCACCAAACCGATCAGTGAAGGGCTTGATCGATCAGGCTCCTGCCTGATCGATCCAGTGAAGCTCTGATCGATCACCTTGGCCTATCAGAGAACAAGGATCGGTCCATTGACTGATCACAGGGAAGGCCAAACTTCCTGGAAGTCAGCCAAGGGATTTCAGACCAACCCTGATCGGTCAATTGACCAATCAAGCTCGAGCCTTGCCTGATCGGTCCAGGCATTCCCTGATCGGTCCGAAGACCGATCAGGGTCTTCTACTTAACCTTCTAGTCCCTTTATGATCGTTCACCAGAACGATCAGAGACCACACAAAAAGTCATTGGATCCAAGCCAAGATGCCATGATCGGTCGCCTGACCGATCAAGCTCGAGGCCTGATCGGTCAAGCTGACCGATCAGGCTCTTGCCTGATCGGTCAAGGCATGCCTTGACCGATCAGGGTCTTCTACCTAACCTTCCGTTCTCTTTTCTTCTCATTCTGATCGTTCACCAGACTGATCAAACGCCCTGGATCGGTCACCAGACCGATCTATTATCAAGGGAGTTCGTGCCAACTCCCTGATCGGATCACAAATCGATCCAGCTTCAACCATTTCGACCCTAAGTCCAGAGAACGACCTCCCTTGCCTTCTCCGACTCATTCTAGTCCAGAGAACGAGCTTGTGTGCCATCTCAGAACAGTACACTTAATGGTCAGTCCCCCGGACCAAGACTTCGTGCCCAACTTCTCTCACCGGGACTTTATTCAACCTAGCTTCCCTCGCAAGGACCTGACTTTACTCACCAGAGTTTCCTTCACCTAGTTTCACTCGCAAGGACCTGGCTTCACTCACTAGGGTTTCCTTCCACCTAGCTTCACTCACTAAGACCCGGCTTCACTCACTGGGGTTTTCGTCATCCAGCTTCACTCACCAGGATCCGGCTTCACTCACCTGAGTTTCTGTCACCCGGCTTCACTCACCAGGACCCCACTTCACTCACCGGGATTTCCTTCGCCTAGTCCCTGACCAGGACTTAATCCGACTTATCTCACTCACCTAAACTTAAATCGGTGTCAACACCAAAATAACAATCAGGTCAGACTGCATCAACAATCTCCCCATTTTTGTTGTTTGACAACCCGATTTTATATTTAGGAATTAAGAGGTCAAATGAAGTCAAATTTCATTATCGCAAGAGAATCAAAGTCCTCCCCCTACAATAACTAAATTTGTAACAAACCCTAAACTTAACTAACCATCCTCTCCCCCTTTGTCAAACACCGAAAAGAGTCTGGTTATTAAGTTTAAACAACTCCCCCTTAAACAAGGGTCTCTCCCCAAACCCAAAATAACCAAAGATAAGTGTTGAATTGCATATGAAGGCATATACCATAAATGTACTATGGCAACAATGTATATGCATCATATGTCAAGTAAGGAATCAAACAAGTTGATGACTGAAGTAACACCGAAACAAATAGGCATACTATCATCAACCGCATAGTCAAAAAATAGTATCAATTAATAGTCGTAATTCAAAGCTCATCAGTCTGTGAACCGATCAGAGAGAGCCCTGATCGGTCTGTGGACCGATCAGAGAGAGCTCATCAGTCATCAACCACATAGTCCCAAATCTTTCATCTCGAATTCTTTATTTAGTTGGGCTTTGACCTTTCTTATCTCTTCCTTATTATTGGCCGCAATCAACATATAAGAGCAGATAATCAAATGATCCATCATCAGTCTTCTTAAAGTAGACACAACTGTCATAGCTGCTTCTTCTGAAATCATGAGTGATCATAAACGAATCAAACCTTTTATACCATTGCCTAGGTGACTCTTCAAACCATAAAAGGACTTTTTCAACAAGCATACATAATCCTCTTTTCCTGAGGCTTCAAAACCTTCTGGTTGTTGCATATAGATTTCTTCCTCAAGTACCTCATGTAAGAATGTTGTCTTCACATCCAGCTGCTGCAACTCCAAGTCACGCATGACCACAATACCAAGGAAGGCTCGAATCACACTATGCTTTACAACTGGGGAAAATACATCAGTGAAGTCTACTCCTGGAATCTGACCGAAGCCTTTAGCAACTAGTCTGGCTTTGTACCTGGCTTCTTCAACTTTCGGTATTCCCTCCTTTCTTTTAAATACCCACTTGCAGCGAACAACTTTTTTACCCTTAGGTAATTTCACCAAGTCCCATGTGTCGTTCTTACCAAGTGACTCCATCTTCTCCTACATAGCAATTATCCACTTACCAGAATTATTACAGGTAATTGCTTCTGAATACGTCTCAGGTTCTTCACCAGAATCAATCTCCTCAGCCACATTTAAAGCATAAGCGACCAAATCAGCCTCTGCATATCTCTGAGGGCGTCTAATTTCTCTCCGAGGCCTATCTTTCGCAATGGAATATTGTGAAGGTGCTTGTGATGAGCTTGTCCCATCCACAACATCTAAAATAGGCTCTGGAGTAGTCTCTGTAGATATCGGCCCAATCTCAATCTCCACCTGTGTGCTTGTCTTCTGCTTATCTTCCTCGGAAAGAGTTTTAGATGGAGACCCCTGAAGCATGCTAGTCTCATCAAAAATAACATCTCTACTGATGATGACTTTTCCGGTCTCTGTACACCAAAGTTTGTATCCCTTCACTCCTTATGTAAAGCCTATAAATATGCACTTCACCGAACGAGGCTCCAACTTCCCATTATCAACATGAGCATACGCAGGACATCCAAAAATTCTCAAATCAGAATAACTAGCAGGAGTACCAAACCATACCTCTTATGGAGTTTTCCTTTCAATAGCAATTGATGGAGAGTGATTTACAAGATAACAAGCACAAGCAGCGGCTTCTGCCCAGAAAAACTTCGGTAGCCCAGCATTAAGAAGCATACAACGTACTTTCTCCATCAAAGTCCTATTCATCCTCTCTGCTACACCATTCTGTTAAGGAGTATGCCGAACTGTATGTCGCCTCATAATACCTTCAGCTCTGCATAAGGCATTAAACTCATCAGAACAAAACTCCAATCTGTTATCAGTTTGAAGATGCTTTAATTGCCTCCCTGTCTGCTTCTCACTCATGACCTTCCACTCCTTAAAGAAAGTAAAAGCATTACTCTTATGTCTTAAAAAGAATGCCCAAATTTTTCTTGAGAAATCATCAATAATAGTCAACATATAGAGCACACCGCCTTTAGATGGTACTCTAGAAGGCCCCCACAAATCAGAGTGAATGTAGTCTAGCATACCCTTTGTGCTATGAATGCCAATTAAGAACTTGACTCTTTTCTGCTTGACAAAAACACAGTGCCCGCAGAACTTTAGGTTTGTAATACTTTGACCATCAAGGAGTCCTCTCTTGCTCAATTCAACCATGTCATTCTCACTCATATGACCCAAACGCATATGCCAAAGTCTTGTAATATCAGAATCAGACATAGACGACCTTGCGACGGCAACATCACCTATTACCGTAGATCCCTGCAGAACATATAAACCGACGATTCTCCTTAGTCCCTTCAACACAACAAGAGACCCTTTACTAATCTTCATAGCTTCACCTTCACCAGTGCACTTGTACCCTTTAGAATCAAGAATACTCAAAGTGATCAGATTTCTCTTCAAATCAGGGACGTGCCTCACATCACCAAGTGTCCGAATGACACCATCAAACATCTTAATTCTGACCATACCAATACCAGCGATTTTGCAGGATGCATTATTGCCCATCAAAATGGCACCACTCGAAACCGTTTCATATGTTGAAAACCAGTCCTGATTGGGACACATATGAAACGTACAACCATAATCAAGAATTCATTCCTCACTCTGCTTCAAATTAGCATCAGAGGTAACGAGAAGTTCACCATTACTGTGATTTTCGGCAACATCAGCCTCACCAGATTTTTGTTCCTTTTTCTCCTTTGTCCATGTTGAGGGCATATTGTCTATCCCGAACAGTGCATCGTTCAAGTCGAGATGTGCTAGCACTGTTCGCATCTTACCCTGCCACAATGTAAGCCTAGTGTTGCGATCCAAAAACGGAATATCATACTTCATGCTTGTCGTTGTCATTAATCCTAGTTGACATCCACAAAATCAAAACCAACCTTGCTCTGATACCACTTGAAAATGAGATTAGCACGAAAAACGATAATAAGAACAATATAGAACATACCAGATTTACGTGGAAAACTCTTGACGGAAAAAACCATGGGCAGAGGAGGAAAACTCATTATGAACGGTGGAATACAAAGTCGGTGGCTCTGATAAAGTAAAGAGAAGTAGAGAGAAAAGAGAGAAAGAAAGAAGAGATAACAAATTAACTTTCTTCATTGATTGATTAAAACTTGTCCATGAGATACACAATTTATAGAGACCTTAGGATACTTAGTAAAAAAAAAAATTAATAACGAAACTGTTAATTAACAGATTTATAAAGAATCTGTTAATTAACATATTAATAAGAAAATATCTAATAAATTAACGGATTAAACTGAATTCGGGTTACCAAATTCTAACAAATGTTAATGATTCAGAATCTTAAATCTCACTAGTTCTATGCTATATGTTTGAACAATTGGAACAAAACTTAAGCTAGAATTTTATTTTTAACCGAGATCGAGCCAAAATTATTAGTATTTTCGAGTTTTAAATCAAATTTGACTATTGTATATAATTTTTTAATTTCGAACTCAAATATCAATATGTTCATATTATTCGATTCGATTCGTTTACACTCCTAGTTAAAACAGTTATACAATTATAACTGCTGTAATTGTGTAACAGCTACGAACTAATAGTTGTTAGAATCACATAATAGGTATGATCTCGTAGCCAGGGCATAGCTACTTAGGGCTTGGGGGGTGTGACCGCGCCCTTGAAAATTGGGAAAAAAAATTCATATCGTCGGGAAAAGAAATTAAAAAGGGTCTAATTATGAATTTTAAAACTCTCTAAACTTTTTTATAAAAATCTATTTAAAGCATATCCATATTTTATTTTCTATCTCGTATTTTCTTTTTTTCCTCTCTCTCCTTTTGCCCCCTCTCTGGTTTTTTATTTTTCTTTCTATTTTGGTTTTTATTTTTTTTCTCAATCCCCCTTCTCTATTTTCCCCTCTCTCCCCTATATTTTCTTCATCCTCCTCTAATCTCCTTTTTATTTTTTTCTTTAATCCTAATTTTACCCTTAAATCCTCCGTCACACATCATTATTGTGTAAGCTATTACTTCTTGTGTCATCATCATTTGCTGTTAGCGCCGTTATTATCATTTCGTCGATGCTTCACAATAAACACCTTTTGATTAATATAAAAAGTTTTTACTTGAACTCTTTCAATTACGGATTTAAGTGTCTAGTAAGTATGTTATTTGTTCACTATCAAATTTGTTTGTTATTTTTTTGAATGGTTTGAAAAATATAGCTATTAAATTAGATAAAAATTATGTTTCTAAAATATTATGCTAATGATAAATTAGATGAAATAATAATGTTGAGGTATATGAAGAAAATACGAGATAACCTATTTCAAATAAGACATCTTCCACTCCATCACTTTTTAATGTTAATTTGAATGAGTATCCTAGTGATCTTGAACTAAAAAAGAATATACTAGAGTATAATGTGAATGAAACGAAGATTGTTATAAATTTTATGTTATTCGACGGTGAATACGATACCATCACAGATGCGACGATTTCGACGGGTTCACCGTGCTCCGAGGATATCATCTTATTGGGAACGACGATCAAAAATTATTGACGGTGTCCGATCGTCGATCGGACGACTCGCCGGCGATCGCCGGCGAGTCGGCACACAGGCACAGGGAGGAGTCCGGCGCAGAGGATCCGGACTCTCGGTGATGAAATAAGGGATGCAATGGGGACAAGTCTGATAAAAACGAAGCGCCGCAACTAAAAACAGGAAGCTTCGGTTTTGAAGCCGAGTTGTATCAGTTCTTGGAAAATTGTAGTCTTGATCGTGCATTAATTACTAGGAAAATACCAACAAAAAAAAACATGAAAATTTAGAGATGTAAATGAAAATGAGAATGATAACTTTGCTACAGAAGTCGATCAGGCTCAGTAATTTCGATCAATCATGGAAATTAATATTTGCCGATCGAGCTCCGAGATGTTCCAACCTCTCTCTGTTACAAAAAATTCCAGCAACAATGTCATACGCAATCATCGATAAGTGAAAGTGTGATCGGTAAGCTCGTTGGCCGGCGGCTTGAGTTCGAGGTTGACGAGGTCGATGATGTCGTCCCAGTGGCTCAAGTTGCTCGCCGGCGACGGATGCCTCGTCGCGCTTTCCATCGCGAAGAGCCCGTCGTCCTGTTGGCCGGCGTGATCGTAGAGAAAGGGCGAGAAGAGAATGTCTTGCTCCGGAGAGAACAGGGGGCCGATTCCTCTCTCCGGCGCCTCGTTCATGGAAGCCAAGGCGCTGCTGCTACTGTAATTTTCCTCCTGCTCCGGCAGCGTGACGTCGGTGACCTTGCTCCCTCGGTTTCCCATGACGCGCTTGTTCTTGCGTCCGCCGCCCACGGGCACGTCACGGAGCGCGCCGCCGTTGGTCCAGTGGCGGCGGCAGGCCCGGCAGTAGTGCCGCGGCTGCAGCTTGCTGTAGTTGTTGTAGTAACAGAACTTGGTGTCCGTAGACTCGCACCGCGGGCAACTCAGCGCTGCCGCCGCCGCCGCTGTTTCACTCTGTTTTCTCCGCTGCGACCTCTCGCTTCCACCACCACCACCACCACTCAATTCCTTCAAAAAAACAAAACAAGAAGATCAGACCGAGCTCGACAAAATTAATCACAAAAACCAGAGGAAGGCGGGGACTCACACTCACAAACAAACTTTCTTCCATTCCTCTCGTCACTCCTCATGCAAGAGCTCGCCGAAAGAAGAGCAGGAGGCGGAGAGCGTGCGCAGAAGCAAGAAAGAGGCAGCAGAGGAGAGTTTTGGACGGGGCATGAACTGAACCCAAGCAATAAATCCACCAACCGCGCGTGGAACCTCTCTCTGTCCTCTCCCACTCTGCTGACGTTAATTGCGCGTGTTTTAATTACAGAGATTTGGGGCGACGACGAGATCGAGGTAGCGTGCGTCGGCTTTCGCAGAGCTATTAATGCGCATACAAATGCAGCCGGAAGCAGAGGAAAAAACGAAGAAGAAGAAGAGCGGCAAATTACGTAAGTGGGAAGCAACAAGGCGTTCTTACGAAGCGCAGCACGTGATCCTGCGGCCACTCGCAGAGGCCGGTGGTGATGACTGCGCTGCCACCGGCGAGATGATGATTGATTTTGTTCAGAACATTTCGGTCCGCCCCACGTAGTTTTATTTATTTGTTCGAGGGATAAAATTGGAATGTCCTTCTGTTTTTGAGCCATCTGATATATCTTCGGGCGTCCTTTTAAAAATGGTCGAACTAGGGAGATCAGGATGAAAAAGTTCGCTCGCTGAGACTGAGAGTACGAGTGCCGTGCCTGTCAACTTGGCTCCGATGGGAGGACAAGGATCCACGCGAGTGAGCTGTGCATGGGCGGGGCTATAGCTGCGACAAACGTACTGTTGGATGGAACGCTGGGAAGAAACCAAAAGCAGCGGTGGGTTGAGAGATTGCTTTTGGTTGATGGGTGGGGGATGATCGAGAGGAGGACGAGGAGAGGACGGGCGGCTGGCGGGCCGGGTGGCGGATGAGACAGCGCCAAAGGATGGTCGGTGGAGGTGAGTGGGACGGTGGAAATTGTCGGATGGTCCCGCAAGGTGTCGCGGGGGAGGGTCGTGGCTTTTGGCTGTAAATTCGCGACTAGATCTGGGAGTCTGCCGGCAGTCGAGTTGATACTAGTGTAGGGATTTATCATCCGAAAAGCATAGTTTTATTTTCGACGAGTAAAAATATTATTTTGAATTATCTTATATTTCTTGATGTTTATTACTTAGGAAGGCCTTTCCAATAAAACTGAATAATTTTTCATGATTTATTTATTATTTTAAAAAATATATATATATAGAGTTATTCTGAATTAATTTTCATAATTTATTTATTTTTAAAAAAATATATAGAGTTATTCTGAGTGTAAATTGACTTTAAATCCTCAAATCTCTATGTTAAAAAAGTTCATTTTCATTCCCTATTTATAAAGTTTTATTTACTTCAACTCCCTAATAAATATTATTTTACTTAATTGTCCTAATTATTTTTCGATATAAAAAAATTCAAAATAAGGTATAGTTCCTCCTAAATTCAGTATCATATAATTAAAATATATTATATTTTTTATCAAATTAAGTATTACATTTAATAAAAAGTTCAGGAAGAAGTATAATTCTTCATAAATTCAGTATATTTTAATTAGAATTTAGTATGTGTTCTATTAAATTGAGCACAATTTTTTTTACCGGACCAATTGATTAGGAGTTCATACCTAATTGTTCTTATTATTTTTAGGTATAAAAGGTCCAAAATGAGGTATAGTTCCTCCTAAATTCAGTATCATATAATTAAAATCTAGTGTATTTTCCATCAAATTAAATGTCAGACTTTTGATACGTATAAAAAGTCCAAAAATAAGTATAATTCTTTTTAAATTCAGTATATTTCAATTAGAATTTAGTATATGTTCTATCAAATTGAGCACAAACCACGGGACCAATTGATTAGGAGTTCATACCAATTGATTAGTTTAGGATGAATTGATTAGGCAATACTTAATTTAATATAAAATATATTAAATTTTAGTTAAATGATGCTGAATTTAGAAAGAATTATACTTGATTTTAGACTTTTTGTACCTAAAAAAATTAAGGAGTAATTCGATAAATCTGTAGTTGAAACACATAAAGCATTGCATGTAGGGAGTGAAAATAAATTTTTTCTGACACATAGACTGAGGAGAAAGTTAAGTTTACATGCAGAAAATTTAGGATAATTTTTTCTTATTCTGAGAGGACGATGACTTCACGTTTTATCACGAGACGATTTACCATTGCAGCGCGCCGGCGCCCACCATAATTATTTCCTAATATCGACCCTTTTGGAGATGATTTTGCAAACCTTTGTTAATTATTCAAAAAATGCGGAAAATAAAAATAAATTGAAATGTTTTAAAAATATATTTAAAAAATGTTAAAATTCTAAATGCATTTCTTAAAAACAAAAATGCTAAACCCCCCCCCCCCCTATTTTCCTTCTGTCGGCCATCCATGAGTAAACTACCAGCGGCGTCAATCGCCTGCCACCGACCTTGTAATAAGCAATTCGTTTGGAAGAAATATCGATTAAATAATTTTTTTAATAAATCAAACTTTGGAATTTTATCATCAAAATTAAATAAACCGAATCAATATAAAATAATTAATTCAATCAATTTTGTAGTCAACTATTCCGTTGAATGATATTAATTATTATTTTTATGGGATGCCAAATTAATTAGAGAGGATGATAAATTTATTATAATAAAATTAAAATTAATTTTATTATAATTGAACAGCTGCACTAGGTTTCAGAAATCATAGATTGTTCTATCTTTAAGTTTTGAGAAGATTATATATTCCAATTCCTTTCAGTTTGTTTCAGTTACTTCCTCGATCAATGAATCTATACGCAACTCTTTTTCAACTATTAATCAAGTGAGTTCTGTTTTCCGCTTCAAGAATCCAGATTTGAGCCCTGCAAACGCATCCATCGTCGTCGCCGTCGCCGTCGCCGTCGACGGAGAGCTTAAGCACAGGTCGAGGTTCAGGTCAGGGCACCTGAGCTCATCGTGCGTTCGCCGCGGTCCCTTCTCTCTGCTGCTCGCTACCTTCCCTTTCTGTCCTTCTTCGCCTTTGGAGAAACTTATGGTGAAGTCCAATGCCGGAGCGTGGATCGGCCGGTGGGTTGCCGGATCGATTCCCCGGTCTAGTAACTTTCTCCTCACGTGCGCGTTCCAGTAGTTCTTGATCTCGTTGTCCGTTCTCCCGGGCAATCTTCTCGCGATAAGAGACCACCTGTCGCGATTCAGTCGACTGGTAATCTCAAACGGTTAGATCTAAACGGCGACGCGAAGACGAAGGCTTACTTGTTGCCGAGGTGGCCGTGGAGCTTGACGATGAGCTCTTCCTCCGCCGCGGTGAAGTTTCCGCGCTTGAGGCCGGGGCGGAGGTAGTTGATCCAGCGGAGGCGGCAGCTCTTGCCGCACCGTAGAAGGCCGGCCGCCTTGGGAAGCGATCTCCAGCAGCCTTCGCCGTGGCCGCGAATGTACTCAGCGAGGCGCTCGTCTTCCTCCTTCGTCCAGGCGCCCTTGTTGATGTGCTCCTTCTGGCAGCACGGCGACCTCCCCATCGCCAGATCCTCGCAACCGCCTCTGCAAGTTGGGCTCAATCCCTAAATAAGGGTTCGATGGGGATTAAAAATCGCATCGAAGCAGGTCACCGTGGGCCTTCACTTGCGTGAGCAGTTCGCAAATCGAAACAGGGGGGATGCCAATGCCATGGAATCGCACCAACCAAGGTAGGTCGGAACTAATTGCTCAGTCCTCTTGTCTCAGCTCAGAAGGCGCCACCAGGATTAGGTTTCCGTCAAACAATCCTGACCAACTTTTTCACTACCCTTCTTCTTCCTTGTTTATGTCTTTGCCGCATGAATCATACTGCCTACCATTTTTTTTTTCTTCAGTGATGTTGGTGGTGCTCTGCTGCATACGCGATGAAGCGCCTTTTCAAAATTTTCTGACGGGATCGAGTGGACACTCCGAAGGACTATATATCTATTACGATTTAATTTTAAATAAATTAAATAAGTGGCAAAGACATTTTAGGTATGTTTGTTTTTGATATTTTAAATATCAAATTTTAAAAAAATTAATATTAATATTTTTTTTATTTTAGTCCAGAGTTCACTTTCTAATTGGGTTATAATATTCAAGTTAAAAAAAATTAAAAATTAGAAATCCTTAAGATCATTTTCTCAAATGGATTATAATGTTCAGTCATATTTTTTTTTAAAAAAAGACTTGAGACGTTTCTCATTACATAGTATTAAAATTATTATTTTTAAAATTTGGGACTAGAAAAAAAGATAAATGTCCAACTTTGGTGTTATAAAAGTTTTTTCAAAAGTTTGATATTAGAATTGCCAATTTAATATCAAGTTTGGGACTTGAAGAGTATATACCCCAATTATATAATATAAAAATATAGAAAGTTAAAATCGATAAGCCAGTTCCACGTCCGAATCCAAACATTTCTCAATAAATTACATGTGATCGGAAAATAAGTTGAAAATCGTGGTATAATCAGGTACGCTTTAAAAATATTTTCGATAAATAATTTGTGAGCATCAATGATAGATGCTTACAAAGTTTCAAACGATCTTTCAAAGGTTAAATTAGTCAGTCTAATACTACTCCGACCGATAAATGTATCATTTCGATTGCAGGTAAAATCAAGACGAAGGAGCCACAACACAAGTCCTGAGCTGAATCCAGGTTCGAAGACGAATCAAATTTGAAATAGAACGATGAGATTGCCGCTGAACTAATTAGCTTAGTTTTGAAACTATACAAGAAAAAGTAGGGATTCACCAAACGCGAAATCAAGAAGGTGATCTGAGCAAAGGCCAAGTAGTCGCATCCGAACCCAAGTACGAAGGGCAAGTTAGAAGTGACTTGCGACGACTGTAATAAAAATGGGCACTTCAAGGTGGAGTGTCTGTATCTAAAGGAAGCCTAAAAGTAAAGAAGAAAGAACAGATTAAAAGTAGCATGGGACAAATCCTCGTCAGAAGATTCAGAGGAAGAAGAAGAACAAGGTCAAGGGAGCTTCTGCATTATTAGTGATCCCGGCCTTGCCTACGGGTAAGTCGGCCCGCTCAGCCAGCCAGCATGGCACCACGGAGACCCAGCAGATGGATTAGCAAAGGCGTCGCCCGGGGGGTCCTTGAGCCCGGAGGCCCCCTCCCGGGGGCGCTATTCAGCCAGCAGCAGGCAGGGTCGGTCAGGCCGACCCCTGGCCTCTCCTGGTCCAGTCACCTCGACCGATTTCCCGACCTAGACCTAGGTCGTGCGCTTCAGTCGGACGCGTGGCGACCCACACTCCTGGCTCACCATATGAACCAGGCACCCAACATAATCAGCCAAGCATATCTCGGCAAACCCCCTACTCAGGGCGTATTCTGCGCCTCAACACTCCCAGTCGGGTGCGTGGCTGCCCACGCTCCCTGGCCAATACCCGACCCGGTCCTTGACACCCGGACTTGCCGGTCGGCACTCAAGGCCCGGACTACTTCGTCCCTAGGCCCCCTATATCATCATAACCAGGGTATGACCCTGATGTTGGGGTACCACACGCCTTACTCGGCTCTGACACATCTTGCGGCTAGTCCGCCAATCCAATACTATCGTATTGCCTGAGCACCCCGCGCCTTGTTGCGCAGCTCCTTAGCACTCTCGTACGGGCTGACAGGTATCACACCCTTGTCACGTCAATCATGGACAAGGGATGTCAGTCCTCCCCGGCTATATAAACTCTGCACTCCCCCTACCGCAGGTATGCGCGCCCGAGCTCTCTAATCTACTGCCTCAGTTCAATTCCATTCCACTATCGCGCCTGCGGATACTGACTTGACCGTCGGAGTGCCTGACCGGGGAAACCCCCGGCGGGTTTACTGACGGTCGCTATTTTGCAGAGATAAGCCGGAGCGCCGTCAGGTCGTTGCCACCTCCCCAACTCGTGCCACCCGGGAGTCCATCCAACCCACGGGATCGCAACCTCGCTTCGCGACATGATCAATCAACACGAGAACCGGTGGCTGAGATCATGTCCGAGCCCAAATCCAAATCTGAATCCGAAGTTGAGTCCGAGAAAAGTCGTGGATCCGTATCCATTTCAGATGAATCCAAAACTGAGGTAGACTCTCCTTTAGTTGAAAAATTATAGAATACAATTCATTGTTTGATGTAAAAATTAGTTAAATTCAATGTTCGAGTCAAGTCACTCCAAAAGGTGATAATATTGACTTAAGGAAAAGACTAATCCAAATTTTTCGGTTGAAAAAATTCAGAGTGAAACTTCAACTAAGTCCAACAACTTAAGGAAGAAAATTTTACTCTTAAAGTTCAAATCAAAGAACTTATAAAATTGGAGCAATTTACTTTGGACTCAAAAAATCTTGATATGATACTTGAAAAATAAAGAGTCATATACAATCGATCTGGACTTGGATACAAGGCTATGACTCCATTCAAATCCTTTTTGTTAATTATAAATCGAAATTATAGAAACCAAGTCGAAATATGGATTCCTAAATTGAGCTTGATTAATTAAGTTGGACCAAAACAATATTATATCCTTAAGGTTCAAATTCATTACTTAGATAGATCTTATCGAGGTTATGATCTTAGGAAAACTAATAGAAAAATTATTTTCTTTATTAGATAAAATTGTATGTTTGTTTGATTTACAGATTTCTTTGCATGCTTATTTCTTTTTGCTTAGAACGGTTTGATAGTAACTTAGGCTTGCTTAACACTTGCTTAACCTAGTATCAGGGTTGGACGAGATGATAATACATTAGAGAAGCTTAGTCCAGGGAGTCAAGTAGGGTAGGGCGTACCCTACTTAGTCTATTTAGCTAAGTGAAACTAATCTAAACTACATCATCACATACTAGAATAGTTATACCATGATTTTTCATGAAAAAAGTTATGTATATAATTTTTTTAAAAGACTGTCTAGAAATGACCATTGCTCCGATATTCAAGAATCTCTATGCCTCGCCACAACCTAAAAGCTAATTTTTGAAATGTAACTGACTAATTCTTCAATTTAAATCTAGCTCAAATGCCAATGAATCTTTATATTTCAAATTAAATTGATAAAGATAAAACTGATAATCATCTCACAAAGCATATAAGATTACATGTTTGAAAACTTAGAAATGAGTGAGATGGATTTAAGACTTAATTAAAGTTAGCATAATACAACTTAAACCAACATAAATTAAAAGTACTAAACAATCAGTATCAATTAATCTAAACTTAACTTAATTAAAACTTAATAAAATTACACAAAATTAACTTAATTAAAACTTAATAAAATTAAACAAAATTAACTTAATTCAAACAAATCCAACTAATCAAATCTAGTTGATTATATTGGAATCCATCTCATAAAGAACTCATAAAACTAATCGATAACCTAAAATGGGTGAGATTGAAAAGTAGTAGTAATGATTAATAAATCCATTATAAAACTCCAATTCTAAGTTGGATCCAAATCAAATATTTCAGGTATAGGAACATAGAGATTTAGACCAAGATATTAGATAGTAAATGTTTCAGACAAATAATTAGAAATAGATTGAAATTTATCAAAATGAAACTCAAGAACCTAGGATCAGTTACTTTTGGTAATAATGAAAAATTTAAGATAGTCAGAACAAGTAATATTGAACTGAGTTCCAATCTTATTCAAAAAGTTCTATTAGTTGATAAGTTTGAGTTTAATCTATTTAGTATTAGTATTAGTATTAGTTAATTGTGTGATTTCAATTATCTAGTAACATTCTCAAACCTTGAATGTTTAATGAAAAACAATGAAAATCCTAAAATAACATTTAAAAGAATTATGAGAAATAGCATCTACACAATTGATCTTTCAAGTTCCTCACTTAAGTGTGTACTGACACTATAAGAGGAAATTAAGTTGTTGCACAGAAGACTGGGTCAACTCACATAAGACTTATTTCAAAAATTAATCGATTTAGTTAGAGGTCTACCAAAATTTAAAAAAAAATAGAAAATACAATTTATAATGCTTATCAACAAGGAAAAGTATCAAATCAGCTAACCTAAATTAAACCAACTTAATACTTGAACTCCTATACTTAAACCCGTTCAATTTCCACAGGGCAAAGTCATTAATGGAAATCAATACTGTTTAGTAATAATTGACGATCACTCAAAATTCATTTAGGTAAAAAATTAAAATAAATTAATTTTTATTAGTGAGATAAAGACTTAATTATTATATACTTGTGAAATGATAATATAAACAGGGCATTATTGATGAGAATCCATGTCAAATTGTCAACCCGCTGCCTCTAATTCCCAACTACCTCCTGTGGCCCTCTGTACTCGATCGTTGCTATATTAGTTTGAGCCAAAAATCAGAATCCAAGATACATGAATAAGCATATCTAATTTTTATTTATAAAAATAATTTGAATATTTTGTGGACAAATAGTATGTAACACCCGTAAAATCCTCTCAATATTTTTCTTTAAAATATTGATCATGTCTATATGGATTCTTGAGTAATATATGAATACTAGCATGAACCTTAGCATGATTTCTTATATGAATTAAAAAGCTAAGTACTAATGGGTCTTACATGGGTCATTCTAGTACCATGGCTATTAGTGGACCTTGGGTAGAATTTTAATATAAATAGAAATGAGTTCCAATTAGGAATATTAGCATGACTCTTGGTGGGCTCTTATGTGGGCCTTGCCAAAAATGAGAGTAAATGAAATAAAAAAATGCATGTACCAAGGATTGAACCTTGGACCTAGAATAGAGGCAAAGCCTCATCATGTATGTACTAACTAATTCACCTAGCAAGAAAGTGCTATTGGGAAAGAGAGAAGAATTTAGTTGAGACTAAAGGAAGTGGAAGAGACACCATGTGAAGAGGTATCATGCCCCTTCACTTAGTATAAAAGGGATGGATGAGAAGTGAAGAGGCTTAAGTTACTTTTCTTCCACCGAGGCTTTTCCTCTCCTCTCTTCTTCCTCCTCCTTGCCTCCTCCTTGCAGAGACTCACCAAGGGGTTTTCCCCTTCGAAAACTTCACAAGAGGACTCCCTCTTGTAGATCCAAGTTCTTCTTCAAGGTTACAAGGGCAAGGGGTGTTCTAAAGTCAAGAATATTTTCATTTTCTTTCTCTATTTAAGGTTTATAACCAAGATAAAAAGATGTAAGACTCCCTCACCTGTGGTATAATAGTTTTAAAGTTGTTTTTCATGATATAAAATTTTGTTTGAACTCTATGTTAAGAAAACTATGGATTAGGGCTTTCTAGGGTTTCGGCCAAGCAATCTTTTGGGTTTGGGATGATGTTAAGACCTCACTTATGATTCCTAATGTCTTCTCATGATAAATAAAGAATGAATTGTGAGTTGTGGAATTTTTGTAGCACCCTAAGACCCCCATGAAGTTTCGGCCACCTCTCCATTTCCATGGTTAGGATTAGATCTAACCCTCCAAGCATGCTTATTATGATTTCCTATGATATAATGGATGTTAATTGTAAATTATATGAATTTTCCATAGACTTAAGACCCCTTATAAGTTTCGGCCAAGACCTAATCTAGGGCTAGGAATTATGGTTAGCCCCAATCATGTGTTCTAATGGCTTCCTATGACATTGTATGTATTATATGGGGGTTATGTTACTTATGGTATTGATGAACCCGAAAGAGGTGTCACGAAATGTGGGTCTCAAATTTAGATATTTAGAAAGCTGAAAACCCTTTTTGCAATCAAAAATATGAAAACGTAGTAAAGGGGCTACAGGTCGTATTTTTCCGAGGGACTAGTCGAGGTTGTTTGATTCGAGCTCGTGTTTATTTGTCGTTTGTGTTTTCGGGTTTGAAATAAATATTCGGGTTTTGGGTTGCAATTGGAAACGAAATCGCAATGAGAAAGGAGAGAACTCAACTCAATGAATCAAACAAGTGATAGCAAGTTATAACTCAACCAATGGACAATTAAATCAACTAATGCAACTTTGCAAAATTCAGGAAATCAAGCTGATATCAAGAGCAACCAGATGCTAAGCAAAAGAATTAAAACAAGGCTGAAATTTTTGGTTGATACTAATGCCGAAACTGATCTTGATACAAAATGGAAAAAGTGAACAACCTTGATACTCAAGGAAAGAAAGCTTTTGTGCCAAAACTGATATGGAGTACCAAAATTAATACTAACAACTCTGAAATGAAAACAATCGACTAGGCTTAAAAACCTTGCTATCAGTGAAAACCCTTGCAGAAATGAATGGATAAAATTTCGACCAAGGGTGGATAACTTCAGAAATGAACTTATATGCAGCTTGACAGCAGGAATTCAGAACATGGAATTCAGAAATTCAGCAACAGATGAAATGCATGAACAAGCAGAACAAACTCAAATTCAAAGAGACCATCTAATGTTTCAGAAATGATTCGAAGAACTAATATTCATTAACACATAATTCAGAAGCTTATCAACTCCTAATTGCAGAAATAACTGGACGGTGCAGAAATGGAGTCTGATGCGCGATCTGCTCAAAAGTGCAGAAATAAAACTGAATGTGAATCACAACTTCGATCACAGGAATCAGCAACTATTTGTTATCTAATATCCCAAGAATTGAAACTAACATGAATTGAATTCAATTGAAGCTGCAAATCTAAGAATCCAAGTTGGCACGCATGAGCAGAATTCAGAGATTCAAGCAGAAAACTGAAACGCAAGGGATACAGCTGAACAAAATTGCAGAAATGGATACTGAGACTTTGGAAATGAAATAAACTAAAAGGTAAATTCAGAAGAACAAACTTAAGCTAACTTAATACAAATAAAAGACTGAAACGCAGCAGATTGAACAGAAATTTCAGAAATGAAGCAGAACAGAATTGATACGCATGAACAGGCTGATATGCAAACATGAAACAAGAAATAAACTGAAATAAAAAGCAATTATCCACTAAACACATTCCCTAGCTATTAAACTTGCAGAATGAAACGCAATTGAAGCTAAAACAATTCAGAAACTTGAAACTAAGTGGCTGATACGAAAAACAGAAACAGAACAAAGTGCAGAAATAAAGATTACAGCTAATTCAATGAAATTTAACTAGCAATCTAATCCTCAATCCTTCCCTAGCTCAAATCCTCCTTGTTCGTCACGCAAGGGCAAGCCTCGAACCCGTAAGCTCCACAAATCGATGGGAACTGTCTCTGCGATTCAAATCCAGCTCAGCTCTACCCAATTTGAAATCCCCATTCGAATCCTTCAACTTAGCTGCGTCCGAGTACGATTGTGATTTGGAGATGGTCAGAGCAATCTAGGGAACCCCTCCAGATAGCTCAGAGTGATGGAAATGGAGCGCAACTGAGATCAAAAGCTTCAAACAGCAGAGCCACGGAAACCTCACAACAGCTCTGTTCTTGGGCAATTCTCAAGCTGGAAATTCACCGAGATACTTCCCCATCGACCTAGGACTCGATCTAAGCAAGAAATTGAGGGGTCGCGTCCCTTGGATTGAAGAAATCTACTGAAGAAAGCTAAGAACGCGCGAAGAGGAAGAACAGTGCGGTGGAGATGCGACGAGGCTGAAGGCTAAGGAAATTCTGATTAAATACTTAAACATGGTCAGTCCAGATTGATTTGAGAAAATCCAACGGCTGATCTTCATCCGATCTGAACCAAAATTTGATGATGTTGATCAAGGGTCAGGATCTGCCTCGTGGTAGCTCGGATCTTCCAGATGTGCAACGGACGGTTCAGATCAACCTAATCTTTGAATGGACGATCTAGAACCCTCTGAGCTTGATCCAACGGTTGAATGAGCTCTGATTGGGATGAAACCTTCAGATCTTGATCAGAGTGCTTGATCAGCCCTAACCCTAGCTTGGGTTGCTTTAGATGGTCCCAGATGGCTCAGATCTAGCCGCTTTTGAATCGGACGACCCAGATTAATCCGAAGCTTGATAACTCGATCCGGGTCCACTTCCGACTCAAGTTTGATCCAGTATGCCCTAGGTCCATGAACCTTTCATGCCTACAAAAATAGATCAAAAATTTAGTGGCAAAATAGTTCAAATATATCAAGATTTGCAATTAAGTCCAAAATAAAAGTAAGTTCTAAAACATAGGGTAATTTCACAATTAAACAAGTAAAGCATGGGTCAAACATGGATTTTAGCAACTAAAATAATCAATAAAATGATACTTATCATGTATCTCACATTTTACTTGAATAATGGGACTTCAATCTATAACTTTCGGCCAAAGCTCCAAGTCTAGGGTTTGGGTTAGTGTAAGGTTCCAAGTATACTTGTTTATGGCTTATTATGATGTAGATATATGTTCAAGCATGTTGTATGAATTTTATGATGCCTAGACCCTAACTTTATATGTTATGTATCACAACCTTGTATGCTTATGTTATGTGCCATGTTTTAGTAAATTTAATTTATGGATGTTTTAAACCATATACCATGAACACATGTGTTGTGAAGTAAGCATCATGTTTATGTAGAATTATGCATGCATTAGGTTAAATGTCTCGAACATATGTATATTATGGTTATGTAAACCTATGCATGTATTATGTTGAATGTCATGAACCTATGTAGTATGTATCATGTTCATATGGATCCTACCCATGCATGCTTTATGAAAGATACCATGATCATGTATGCTATGTGATATGTACCATGTATGAAAAAAAACTTATCTATGCATGCTTATCTTATGTACTATGATCATGCAAACTTTATGAACTAAGATGATGTTTATGCCTTAAGGCATAATTATGTATGTATGTCATGCCTTATGAATGAAGATGATGAATGAAGATGATGTTCATGCCTCTAAAGCATAATGATGTGTGCATGACATATCTTATAAATGAAGGTGATGTTCATGCCTTTAAGGCATAATGATGTTATGCATTAACTATGAATGATGAAATGCTAAGTATGCTTTATACCATGCTTCATGTATTAAGATCATGTTATGTCTTTAAATATCTCATGTAAGTTCTATGAATGATGTAAAAAGAAGCATGTGAAGCTATTTTACTTTATGGATGGGCTTGTACCGGACCCAAGTAAGGTCCAAGGGATGGACTCCTTATGAAAGCCTCGGTGTGGGACTACCGAAGCTATCCCCGGTTCTGGGACTACCGAAGTTGTCCAACAGGGATGAGCTCCTTATGAAAGCCTCGGTTCTAGACTACCGAAGCTGTCCCTAGGTTGAAGGTAACCTAGTACCCTAGTAGGTCGAGACTAGCTACCTCGTATTTACTTAGGGATGCGCGCAAATGATGGATGTATGTATGTGGTACAAGCCGGGGCCCCCCATGATGTTATGATTTATGTTCAAGTATTTATAATTATGATTTTCAAATAAGCATCATTATGTTATGTACATTTAACTCATGCATCCATTCATGTTATGCATCTATGTCATGTCAAGTATGTCATATGCTTATGTTTATGTCAAGAACTATGTCATGTCAAGTATGTCATATGCTTATGTTTATGTCAAGAACTATGTCATATCAAGTATGTTCAAATGCTTATATTTTATGTCAAGTACTTCTTATGCCATGAGCTCTATGCACCTTCATTTCATGTTAAGCACTTCTATATGATTATATGTTTTCATGTACATCTATATGCCTCCTCATGTCAAATGCTTTATGAATACCTTCTCATGGTATACTTTTGTGTTATGTTACACT
This sequence comes from Boesenbergia rotunda, assembly GCA_024364735.1. NCBI lineage: Eukaryota > Viridiplantae > Streptophyta > Magnoliopsida > Zingiberales > Zingiberaceae > Boesenbergia > Boesenbergia rotunda. Next base: position 95,621 of record JAGFNQ010004768.1, on the reverse strand, counting down.
CTCTATGTTATGCCTTTCTATTGACTATATGTGACGTATGGTTTTAGTGAGTAGGAAAGAGTCTTACTAAGCCAATGTGCTTATAAGTTTTATTTTCTTATACCGCATATCAAGTAAGAGGATACTAAGTTAAGGGAAGCAGTAGGAGGGGTGAGTGTGTGTGTGGCAGTGACTTGGCAAAAGAAAAAGAAAAGATCCTATTGCTCATAATTATCACATGTTTTATGTTTTGCTTGTCATCTCTAGTTTCATGCTATACTTATGATGGTTTTCCTAAAGAATAACTTATTATGTTTTGCATTGTCAACTCTAGTTTCATGCTATACACTATGATGGTTCTTCCTAAAGAACAACTTATGTTGATTTCCATGATGTGCTCGTTTAGAACAATATGTTGATAAGTTATGTTTAATGCAAACATGTTCAAGAATGTTATGTCTCACATGCTATGTCTTATTTCTTTTATGTTATGACAATGGTAAGTTTACCAAGTAATCCTGTTTAAGAATGATAGCTAAGATATGTCAATATGAGTTGCATGGTTAAACGCATATGTAGGAAGTTTTAAATTATTTCGTTACATTAAGATCTCCATATGCATGTATGTATGTTCGCGTAGCGCCGCTTCTCGCCTACACCGTAAGACGGGAAGAGCGGGCGTTACATAGTATGTATGACGAAAAAATGATTAGACAATAATGATTTAATATTTAAAAGTAAAAGAAGAAAAGTATTTTGTTGTTTTGGAGGCAGTATTGAAGATAGGCACCTAGCGTACGCACAAGAAAGCATTAATCGGCTGGTCTCCCGCAAGTCTGGGTATTGCCGAACCATAAATGGGGCGATGGCTAAGATCAAAAAAAAAAAAATCAGATTTTTTTAACTTTGGACGATCGGTCTGGTCTCACGAAAATTTTTTTTCGGCCATCAAAATAAATCGGGAAGCGCTCGTACGTGATGGACAATCTAGAAGTCTAACGTCCCAGGATTCACGTCTTATTTAGAGAAAAATTTTTTGTAAATACACCGTAATTGAGGATCGAATCGCGAATGTCAAAGATATCGATTAGTTACCCTATCGCTGCATCATAACCCCGGAGATGGGCGATGGCTAAGACAAGAAGATAAGGGTGGTGTAATAATTAAAACCAAATTTAGTATCCCGTAATACCTGTATTTTATCGTAGGATGGACGATAAAGTCAAATTTAGCATCCCACATGGGTGATGTGCCGTGGGTGGATTTAAAATTTAAATTTTTATTATCAATAAATATTTTTAAAGTATATTACAGATTTTATTTAATAGATAAATTAGGGAAAGTCAGATCGTCTATCTAATATTAAAATTTGATATAAAATACGGAAAGATTTTGGGTGAGGAAAACTTCCCTCTATTGATTTATGAATTATTATTATTATTTAAAGAAATAGATAGATAGATTTATGAATATGTCTGTGGATTATTATTTTAATCCGTTCAAATTGGGAGGAAAATACTTTCCTCCCTCTCAATTCCTATGTTAATCAAATCTCTCAGACTCATGCTGGCTATCATATCAAGCTTCGCACAAACGGCGACCTTGAGCCACCGTGCATGGTCCGCGACCCTGCGTGAGTTGCTTGGCGCAGTCAGCAGCCTAAGCTGCCTGCCGCTCTGCGCGGACAAGGTCACCTAGCTAGCGCAGCTGTTGCTGGAGGCCCGAGCGCGTGAGGTCGCTTCGCAAAGCCGCTACGGTGATTCGTTTTGGATCTCTATCCATGATATGTCCAAGGAACACGGATTACTTATTTGTCAAAATGATTTGAGTTGATAATCTAAGTTGTTGGCTTAGCAAGAACTTTGTCTGAACTCTTTCCGGATGTTGCTGGTAGTTGCGTGAGCCAAGCCTGATATTGAATCTAGAATGTTGATTCCGAGTTGGTGAATTTGCGGAGTGCCTGAGATAGCCGATTGTCGAGCCGTCAAGTGCTCCGAGAGTTGAGTTGGTGAAGCCGATGCTGAAGGCTTGGGACGAGCACTCAGGGCTCCGACACAAAATCAGAATGGGATTCGTGAGTTGCATTGCCTGAGGAATAAAGACGTCGAGTCCTGCAGCGAGGCGGTCTTTGTAAAACATATTTGTATCCTCTAACAGTGCTAAGAAATTGATAAAATGATAAAACCATGAACATAATCTTGCACCGGTTGTCATTGTGAACTGAGCGTATACTTGAACGTTATCATCAGAAAATATCGGATATGAATGAACAATTTATTTCAATTTTTTTTTAAAAAAAACCATTTATATTGTTTTTTTCTAAAGAATAAAGGAAGCCTAAATATAAAGTTTCTTGATATATCTCACTTATCTTGACATACTATCTATATGAATGAACCACAAAGGCTTACTTGGGTGGATATAAAAAACCACCCATTTGGGTTGGACCACTATATCTTTAGTTGATCTAACCAATTAGATGCGATAACGGGTTAAGTCTAATTCGATGATTGAGACATTTTAGTGACAAGCATGTGAAATTATTCGACCATACCAAATATCATAGGGCAATTTACCAAAGGGCGTACGCAACAATCGGTAATTACCAATGGGCGCACCATGGTTTTATTTTCACCAAAGGGCGCACTCATTATAGTGAACTTCCTCTTATACCCCTCATGTTATCTATTGCCTTTCTCTTTCTCTCTCAGTAATAAATTCTGTGACGTCAGCACATGCAACGTGACTTAATTACTGACTTTTATTTTAAAATAATATCTAATGGAATCGGCGCTAAATTAAAAAACATAAGGTAAAAATTAAAAAAATATTTCACTTTAAAAATTTCTCATCCAACATGATTTAAAAATATAAATAAATAATTTTTATTTTTATTAATAGAAATTAATATATTAAATAATATTTAATAAATATATTAATGTATAAAAAGTTTTTGGAAACAAACTGTTGGATTTAAAAATATAAATAAATGATTTTATATTTGATTAATAGAAATTAATATATTAAATAATATTTAATAAATATATTAATGTATACATATGTTTTGAAAAAACTGACCGTGGTAGCTTTCAGGCCACGCTGGGCCTGAAATAAAAATATTTCAGGCCCACGCTGGGCCTATTTCAGGCCCAGCGTGGGCCTGAAATTTTTTATTTCAGGCCCAGCGTGGGCCTGAAATTTTTTATTTCAGGCCCACGTTGGGCCTGAAATCTTTTGATTCAGGCCCGACGTGAACTCAAATTTTTTTTCTATTTAAAAAATATATTAATATATAAAAAAAACCTATCAAAACACTTAATTTTAGATTCAAACGCAGGGCCTGAAGTCATCCCAGGAGGGTTTGAAGTCAAATAACTTCAGATCCTATAAATAATTAATTTAATAAATAATAATTAAATATAAAAAATATTTTTAAAATAAAAAATTTTTAGTGAGGGCCTGAAGTCATCAGTGACTTCAGGCCCTCTATCTGAAAAATTTTCCCTTAGGCCTGAAGTCATCCGACTTCAGGCCTAAGGAGGACCTGAAGTCTGATGACTTCAGGCCCAAGGAGGGCCTGAAGTCTGATGACTTCAGGCCCTCCATTAAATATATAAAATAATAATAATTTTTTTAAAAAAAGGTACAATATATAATTACATAATAATAAAATGTTATAAGAGTGGTTTAGGTATATCAGTGAGTTTTGAGCAAAACTCACTGATGGACCTACCATATTTGGAATTCTGAAAACTCATTATCAGTAGACAGGGTTGAGCTAGGAGATGAGATTTTGGGTGCCGAAACCTCTAATCTTGCCGTATCACCAATGCTATAGCAGTGGTTTAGGTATATCAGTGAGTTTTGAGCAAAACTCACTGATGGACCTACCATATTTGGAATTCTGAAAACTCTATATCAGTAGACAGGGTTGAGCTAGGAGATGAGATTTTGGGTGCCGAAACCTCTAATCTTGCTGTATCACCAATGCTATAGAAGTGGTTTAGGTATATCAGTGAGTTTTGAGCAAAACTCACTGATGAACCTACCATATTTGGAATTCTGAAAACTCTATATCAGTAGACAGGGTTGAGCTAGGAGATGAGATTTTGGGTGCCGAAACCTCTAATCTTGCCGTATCACCAATGCTATAGCAGTGGTTTAGGTATATCAGTGAGTTTTGAGCAAAACTCACTGATGGACCTACCATATTTGGAATTCTGAAAACTCTATATCAGTAGACAGGTTTGAGCTAGGAGATGAGATTTTGGGTGCCGAAACCTCTAATCTTGCCGTATCACCAATGCTATAGGAGTGGTTTAGGTTTATCAGTGAGTTTTGAGCAAAACTCACTGATGGACCTACCATATTTGGAATTCTGAAAACTCTATATCAGTAGACAGGGTTGAGCTAGGAGATGAGATTTTGGGTGCCGAAACCTCTAATCTTGCCGTATCACCAATGCTATAGCAGTGGTTTAGGTATATCAGTGAGTTTTGAGCAAAACTCACTGATGGACCTACCATATTTGGAATTCTGAAAACTCTATATCAGTAGACAGGTTTGAGCTAGGAGATGAGATTTTGGGTGCCGAAACCTCTAATCTTGCTGTATCACCAATGCTATAGGAGTGAGTGGTTTAGGTATATCAGTGAGTTTTGAGCAAAACTCACTGATGGACCTAAACCACTCCTATAACATTGGTGATACAACAAGATTAGAGGTTTCGGCACCCAAAATCTCATCTCCTAGCTCAACCCTGTCTACTGATATAGAGTTTTCAGAATTCCAAATATGGTAAGTCCATCAGTGAGTTTTGCTCAAAACTCACTGATATACCTAAACCACTCCTATAGCATTGGTGATACAGCAAGATTAGAGGTTTCGGCACCCAAAATCTCATCTCCTAGCTCAACCCTGTCTACTGATATAGAGTTTTCAGAATTCCAAATATGGTAGGTCTATCAGTGAGTTTTGCTCAAAACTCACTGATATACCTAAACCACTCCTATAGCATTGGTGATACAGCAAGATTAGAGGTTTCAACACCCAAAATCTCATCTCCTAGCTCAAACCTGTCTACTGATATAGAGTTTTCAGAATTCCAAATATGGTAGGTCTATCAGTGAGTTTTGCTCAAAACTCACTGATATACCTAAACCACTCACTCCTATAGCATTGGTAATACAGCAAGATTAGAGGTTTCGGTACCCAAAATCTCATCTCCTAGCTCAACCCTGTCTACTGATAATGAGTTTTCAGAATTCCAAATATGGTAAGTCCATCAGTGAGTTTTGCTCAAAACTCACTGATATACATAAATCACTCCTATAGCATTGGTGATACAGCAAGATTAGAGGTTTCGGCACCCAAAATCTCATCTCCTAGCTCAACCCTGTCTACTGATATAGAGTTTTCAGAATTCCAAATATGGTAGGTCCATCAGTGAGTTTTGCTCAAAACTCACTGATAAACCTAAACCACTCCTATAGCATTGGTGATACAGCAAGATTAGAGGTTTCGGCACCCAAAATCTCATCTCCTAGCTCAAACCTGTCTACTGATATAGAGTTTTCAGAATTCCAAATATGGTAGGTCCATCAGTGAGTTTTGCTCAAAACTCACTGATATACCTAAACCACTGCTATAGCATTGGTGATACGGCAAGATTAGAGGTTTCGGCACCCAAAATCTCATCTCCTAGCTCAACCCTGTCTACTGATATAGAGTTTTCAGAATTCCAAATATGGTAGGTTCATCAGTGAGTTTTGCTCAAAACTCACTGATATACCTAAACCACTTCTATAGCATTGGTGATACAGCAAGATTAGAGGTTTCGGCACCCAAAATCTCATCTCCTAGCTCAACCCTGTCTACTGATATAGAGTTTTCAGAATTCCAAATATGGTAGGTCCATCAGTGAGTTTTGCTCAAAACTCACTGATATACCTAAACCACTGCTATAGCATTGGTGATACGGCAAGATTAGAGGTTTCGGCACCCAAAATCTCATCTCCTAGCTCAACCCTGTCTACTGATAATGAGTTTTCAGAATTCCAAATATGGTAGGTCCATCAGTGAGTTTTGCTCAAAACTCACTGATATACCTAAACCACTCTTATAACATTTTATTATTATGTAATTATATATTGTACCTTTTTTTTAAAAAAGTTATTATTATTTTTATATATTTAATGGAGGGCCTGAAGTCATCAGACTTCAGGCCCTCCTTAGGCCTGAAGTCGGATGACTTCAGGCCTAAGGGAAAATTTTCAGATAGAGGGCCTGAAGTCACTGATGACTTCAGTCCCTCACTAAAAATTTTTTATTTTAAAAATATTTTTTATATTTAATTATTATTTATTAAATTAATTATTTATAGGATCTGAAGTTATTTGACTTCAAACCCTCCTGGGATGACTTCAGGCCCTGCGTTTGAATCTAAAATTAAGTGTTTTGATAGGATTTTTTTATATATTAATATATTTTTTAAATAGAAAAAAAATTGAGTTCACGTCGGGCCTGAATCAAAAGATTTCAGACCCAACGTGGGCCTGAAATAAAAAATTTCAGGCCCACGCTGGGCCTGAAATAAAAAATTTCAGGCCCACGCTGGGCCTGAAATAAAAAATTTCAGGCCCAGCGTGGGCCTGAAAGCTACCACGGTCAGTTTTTTCAAAACATATGTATACATTAATATATTTATTAAATATTATTTAATATATTAATTTCTATTAATCAAATATAAAATCATTTATTTATATTTTTAAATCTAACAGTTTGTTTCCAAAAACTTTTTATACATTAATATATTTATTAAATATTATTTAATATATTAATTTCTATTAATAAAAATAAAAATTATTTATTTATATTTTTAAATCACGTTGGATGAGAAATTTTTAAAGTGAAATATTTTTTTAATTTTTACCTTACGTTTTTTAATTTAGCGCCGATTCCATTAGATATTATTTTAAAATAAAAGTCAGTAATTAAGTCACGTTGCATGTGCTGACGTCACAAAATTTATTACTGAGAGAGAAAGAGAAAGGCAATAGATAACATGAGGGGTATAAGAGGAAGTTTACTATAATGAGTGCGCCCTTTGGTGAAAATAAAACCATGGTGCGCCCGTTGGTAATTACCGATTGTTGCGTACGCCCTTTGGTAAATTGCCGAATATCTCATATCATGTCTCTTGCATCCTAGGATCATATATATATATATATATATATATATATATATATATATATATATATTATATATATATATATATATATATATATAGTGATGTTACGGTGCATTCCGATTTGGTGCGCTCCGTACGCTATTGCCACAGTGGCAATCCAAATCAGATTTTTTTTTTTTTTATTATTTTCTCTTTGTTTTATGGCAATTAATTTTTTATTTTTTTCTTTGTTTTCTTCTCCACGCTTCTGCCGCATCGCTTCCTCTCGCTTCCTTTCGTTGCAACCAATCCTTCTTCCTCTTCTTCGCTGTTGCCGCCTCGCTTCCTTTTGTTAATCCCCCTCCTTCTTCTTACCTCTTCGTGTGCGTCGGCGAACAAAGAAAAGGGTCGAAACCCTTTGTGTCGTCGCTGTGTCGGCGAACAAAGAAAAGGGTCGAAGCCCTTTGTGTCGTCGCCGCCCAAGGAAGCACCGTCGGAGCTTATCCTTCCAAAGGGCTTAAAAGAGAAATTACAACGACGACCATGTGTAATTAAGAAGCTAAAACCCCTTTAGATATATTTGAACAGAGGGCCGGAATCCTTCAAGGAGGTGCAGTCGGGAGAAGAGAAAAACACACTCGGAGAAATGGATGGCAACATGGACGATGAGCCCAGCGTGAGCAGCAAGGGGTCTCCATGGTCTTCGACGCCGCCTCTTGCTCCGATCTCGCGCAGCGACGACGGCGGCCATCTTTTCTCGTTGGCGCCGTGGCCGGAGCCGCGGAGTGAGGACGAAGATGGAGATATTTTCCGACGGTGCTTCCTTGGCTCTGGCCAGGAAGATCGGCGACGACAAAGGCTCTGGCCAGGAAGATCGACGACGGCAAGGGGAGAGCTCCGACGGTGCTTCCTTGGGCGGCGACGACGACACAAAGGGTTTCGACTCTTTTCATTGTTCGCCGACGCACACGAAGAGGTAAGAAGAAGGAGGGGATTAACGAAAGGAAGCGAGGCGGCAACAGCAAAGAAGAGGAAGAAGGATCGGCAGCAACGAAAGGAAGCGAGAGGAAGCGAGGCGGCAGAAGCGCGGAGAGGAAAACAAAGAAAAAAATAAAAAATTAATTGACGAGAAAATAATAATAAAAAAATCTGATTTGGATTGCCACTGTGGCGTACGGAGCGCACCAAATCGGAATGCACCATAACATCACTGTATAAATATATATATTCTTTATTTTTTGGTGCCTGTCTCTGAGTTACTCTTATTGTTGTCATTGGTAGTCATTTTGTTCGAACAAAGATTCATACAGTGACGCCACGAGCTCAGGTTGATATTGGCATGAACTTAGGTAGGCAAAGATGATCGAGCTTGAGCAAACGGCAATGCCCATGATCTCGAGCATGTGGCGGGCGACTAGCTAGAACCATGAGCTCAAGTAAAAAACAACAACAAGAAGTTCCGGCAAGCAATGAGAACAAGCTTGGGGGTGATGACAATAAGTAGTGTAAAATGGAGAAGAGGATCAACTAGCTAGCGATCGAGGACAATAACTAAATAGGAACAAGGGTAAGGGGTAATTTGGGAATAATCAAAGAGTCTTATAATTCTAATGAGAAATTAGAAATGGGCATGTATTCACCTATTTGATGATTATAAAAATATAGAGCCCCTTAAACTTTTTCTCCAATAGTAAATACAATAACAAAACAACACAATTGTCTTGGGACAACCTAAAGGTGAATTAAAATTGATGATTTTGAAGTGATAGATAGATTTTTTAAAAGATAATTCAAGTGTCCCATCTTTATATCATAAATTTATACGATCTCTAAAATATTTATTCCAAAATTTAAAGCCTCGTTCTTCTGTTGATGTAATCGTGTCTAATGAATATAATTTTGATGATTGATAACATTTAAGATTAGACTAATTAAAAAAGATCTTAGCAATAAATGTGTAAGAAAAAATCTTTGTAAGTTGGAGACCAAAATTAAGGAAAGTAAAGTCCGAAAAGATTGAGGAATAGATTCGTGGCAAAAGAAGGAACCTAAACAAATTGAGGATTGGATGTAAAGGTGGGTGAAGACATGAAGATGAGAAAGCTTCATGCATGAAAGTTCAATGAACAAAAGGTTCATTTAGCATCATGTAACAGTCCTTCTGAAGGCTAGAATAAGAGAATTAGTCGATTGATATGGGAAGTAATCGACTGATACTTTGAAAGCATTTCAGATTGGACTATCAGTCAATTGATGAAACCCATCAATCGATTGGTGTCGATTTAAAGAAGAATAGAAGCAAGTGTGATTCACTTGTTCTATTCTACTAGAGTGATTAGTCGACTGATATCGAATTGAAGAGCATAGAAACGAGTGAGACTCCCGTTCTTTGTTCGACTAACGTGCTCAATGTTGAATTAAAGAGCACAAAATTAAGCGAGTGAAACTCACGTGCTCTGTTCGATTGATGTCAAATTAAAGGGCATAGAAACAAGTGGGTCTCGTGTGCTCTATTCGACTGATATGATCAGTCAATTGATGTTGGTTATCAATCAATTGATTTTTAAATTAGAGACAAAATCAAACAGAGTTTAAAAACGTCAGTGGCCGTTCAACGACATTAATAGTTGTCAGAGACTATATCAGTCGACTAATATTGTGTAACAGTCAACTGATATTTGAAATAAAGGCTTTAACTCAAGCATTCGTATAAAAGGAAAAGATAATGTTTGAAGAGGTAGAACTCTCATTCTAAGCCAAGATTTTTCATGCTATTTGATTGCTGAGAAGTGCTTGAGCTTAACCTTCATCTTTAGTGCAAGATTTGAAAAAAAGAAGAAACCTATATCTTCTTTGTTAAATACCGAAAGT